>CM029650.1:12047883-12532883 GCA_017311315.1 Dendrocalamus latiflorus | reverse complement strand
AGAGGAAGTTTTTGCAGAAAGTTGTGGTGCTGATTTGGGTGCTTCGGAAACTCATGGTGCTGAATTGGACGTAGTAGAGCGCTGCTTGTTGTTGGAGGGTAATGGTGGGGGCGCCACAGTGGATGAGGAAGAAGGTGTACGCGTCCATGAATTTGTGCGACCTGCAGAAAAGTTAGATCGCGTTCTCGTTTGGCGTCCCTACAATTCTCGTTCAGCTTTGCAAGCAAGATGAAACAATCTAGTCCTGAATTTCACGATTCAACC
This sequence comes from Dendrocalamus latiflorus, assembly GCA_017311315.1. Lineage (NCBI taxonomy): Eukaryota > Viridiplantae > Streptophyta > Magnoliopsida > Poales > Poaceae > Dendrocalamus > Dendrocalamus latiflorus. The sequence continues at coordinate 12,532,619 of CM029650.1, read as the reverse complement.
CACCCAAAAACCTAGCCATTGATGCCTCCTCATTCTCAACTAACCCACAGCGCAACATACCAATTTGTAATTCCTGATAGTATTCTTCCAAAGACTTTGCACCTTGTTGTAAACGTTGCACATTATTTAACAAATCACGAGCATAATATGAGGGAACAAATCGATGGTGCATAAGCAATTTTAAAGCCTCCCAAGTGTTTGGTATGTTATTGGGATGTTGACGGCAATGTTCTTTCCACCAAATAGAAGCAAAATCGGTAAATTCACTAGTAGCAGCCCTAACTCGTCTATTTTCAAGAAAATCATGGCAAGTAAGTTTTTGATCAACAGCTAGTTCCCAATCAAGATAACCATCAGGATCATATTTACCATTAAAAGAGGGCATAGTGAATTTAACCTTAGCAAAAGCATCATCGTGGTCACGTACCTCACGTCGTGGGGGATCTCCTCGCATACCTTGTCGGTTAAAACGCACATTGTCAACTTCATCTTGTCCCTCTACCGTCACAGCAGGGGGAACAACAGCCGAAGCTTGGGCAATCTCCTCAAGGCGCGCCATAATATCTGCCAAAGAATTGTTAGTGATACCTTGTGCTTTCTCCATCGCAGCAAGCGTTGCGTTTGTCTCAATCTGGGCGCCCTCGAGTTGAGCAAGTCGCTCATTTGTGACTCTGACAACCTCCTCAAGACCCTCCGCACGACGATTCATTTCGCGTGTGAAATGTTGTATGATTCTGATGAGGGCATCCCTTCCATGGATACAACTCAGCCACAGCAAGTGTTACAAGGACCACTCACTCGAGCTCGTGCTCGTCAACTTAATTACCAGGTGAATTCATTCCTAGGTTCATATATTACTGAGAATAGACCGCTACCTAATGCAAGTGATTTAATTGTGCTTAGGAACCTGGGAAAGGATGAAGGAGAGGGACGTGGAGTCATGGACATGCCTGGATGGAATAATGGAGTTCACCACGTCACTTTGGGGCCAAGCCAAACAAGAATTCGAGTTGGACACGTTCAGGAATCAGATTCGGACTGCTGCGTTGGTACCAAGTTCAAACGGGCATAACTTCCTCATACGGACTCTGATTGGGACGTTCTTGTACTTCATGGAAAGCTTAGGAAGTCTATTTTCCAACGGATCCAACCTCATCTTCAAATTCCATCTGAGCCGGCCGCAATCATTAAAAGACTCCACGTTGGTTTCTGAGTCCGAGTCAAAAAGGGTGCTGCGCCACCTCCACTTGGGCCCATGGGCCTTGTAACCCTAGGGCGTGCCCTTGGACGCCCCCCCTGGTCGTCCTCCCTATAAAGGAGCCGCCGCCTCCGTTGTTAAGACTTGGATTTCGTTGAATTTAGGTTTAGCCATTGTGCAAACTTTTGTTCTTCAGTTGTGTCGGACGACCACCTGTCAAGACATCTTCGGAATCCCACCTTTGTGATTCGCAATACAATTTGTGCTTCATTTATATTCGCAATATCAGATTGCCTACGTCTTATTCTTGCTAGTTCTTCGATTGCTTGCAGGGATTGAATTTCGTGTTCAGGTTGATCGCGCTTCCAGTGAGATCAATAACATCTCGGAGTTGGTTCAGCGATTGCTAAGGCACAAGCGACGTCGTGCGTTTGTAGTCGGATCGCCAGGGTCGCCTCCACCCAAAATCGATAGTTATCAATCTCATCGAAAGATCGGGCATCTCGTCTTCATCAGATTCCCTTCGTACGAGGACTATGAGATGAGTTCTGATCTGAAAACTCTCCAGAACCTGCCGTTGTTAGCAAAAACACAAGAATATATCCCTAACAAGTACTAGGGTATGGTGCTCGCACTCAAACCTTGATGAGGCGATAGGTCCCGATCTTCCGATAGGATGATAACTATCGATTTTGGCGGAGGTGACTCTCACGATCCGACTACGACCGTACGACGACGCTTGCGCCTTAGCAATCGCTGAACCAACCCCAAAGTGTTATCAACCGTGCCAAGAACGCGGTTGACCTGACCACGAAGGTCTATTCCTGCATGCAACCGAAGAACACGCAAGAACAAGATAACAAGCAATCTGAAATTGCAAATATATAAATTGAGATCAAAAGGTGGGATTCCGAAGGCTGTCTTAACAGGTGGTCGTCCGACACAACTGAAGAACAGAAGTTTGCACAAGGGCTAAACCTAAACTCAACGAAATCCAAGTCCTAACAAGGGAGGCGGCGGCTCCTTTATAGGGAGAACAACCAGGAGGGGCGTCCAAAGTGCATGCTCTAGGGTTACAAGGCCCATGGGCCCAATTGGTGGTGGCGCAGCACCCTTTTGACTCGGACTCAAAAACCAATGTGGATTGTTTTGATGATTGCAGCCGGCTCGGATGGAATTTGAAGATGAGGTTGGATCCGTTGGAAAGTAGACTTCATAAGCTTTCCATGAAGTACAAGAACGTCCCAAACGGAGTCCGTATGAGAAAGTTACGTTCGTTTCAACTTGCACCATTGCAGCAGTCCGAATCTGATTCCAGTACGTGACCAACACGGACTCTTTTGATGATTGCGGCTGTCTCGGATAGAATTTGAAGATGGGGTTGAATCCTTTAGAAAGTAGACTTGATAAGCTTTCCATCAAGTCCAAGAACGTCCCAAACGGAGTCCGTATGAGAAAGTTACGTCCGTTTAAACTTGCACCATTGCAGCAGTCCGAGTCTGATTCCAAAACGTGTCCAACTCGAATTCGTGCTTGACTTGGTCCCAAAGTGACATGGTGACCTCCATTATTCCTTCCATGCATGTCCAGCACTCCATGTCCCTTTCCTTCATCCTTTCCCAAATTCCTAAGCACAATTAAATCACTTGCATTAGGTAGCGGTCTATTCTCAGTAACATATGAAGGCTGAAGAAACGAATTCACCTTTAGTTCAATCTTGATATTAGGCACGATTGTCGTATGTGTTTGTGGCGTGGTCACATCATCCTCCCCTTCTTGATAGAAAACCGTCCTCGGTTTTAGCCTATGTGTAGCCTCACGTATTGCATGATCTTCATCATAAATCTCGGTACATAATAACAAACGCAACAAACTCTCATTATGCAATATCATACGTTCTTCATCACACAAAGTAAAACCTTTTGAAACGAGCTCACCTTATAATTTAAGTGATGCGTAGGAGCTCTTGTAATTGGAACAACAAGCATAGCAAATATGGTTGTATCCATAGGGGTCGTGTCCTCATCATCCTCCCCTTCTTGAAAACAAAGCCGTCCTCGGCTTTTGATAAACTGAAAGTATGGTAACAAAGAAGCCAAGGTGTATGCATGGTATATGTATATGTCATCCGTTTTAACAGTTCTTCGTTGTTGCACAATTAATGTTATAACACAGCAGCAATCATAAAAGCTCATTGTATTATTAACCCAAAAGTAATTATATATGTTAATGAACAAATCAAAATTTCTCACACAGTAATTATCGCAACTTGTTTTGCAAACGTAAGTGAAACATTTATGCAATTCAAATCTTTGAAGTTGTAAACTTGTTGTGGTGGCACATATAGGCAAAGCTACAACTTTTGGAATCAAACAAAGTTTATCCATATAATCAGATTTCAATTGAGCAATAGCAAATTCATCTAGTAAGGGTGAAAATATTTGCATGTTCTTCCATACATCAATTTCATTATTCAGATTGCCAATGTTAGATGGTTCAATAAGATAAGAACACATAGGCATTGAATGATCACTAAATTTTATTTTTCTTTCATAATGAACAAGATTGAGCATACAAGAGTTGTTGTTCAAAACAACAAGCTGCAATTCATCCATGTGGTCACAAGTTATGCATATTCGATATACAAGAAATTGATTTCCTACACCATAATCTCCAATCAAATTAAACTTATACCCAGGGGTGTAGGCACTAAACAAGAATTTTGAACATGTAAGTTCAGAAACTTTCTCCAAAGCATGTGACAATTTCATAGGAAGATCCAACATGATGTAACACAATGAATTGGCAGGAGAAATTCTAGTTAAAACTTCTTTATGTCTAACCAAAGCCACATGATCATTGTATGTGATTAATTCATCACGTGAATCACTCAAAACAGCAGGCAATTCAATTATTTTTTGACAAGGTGCACTAAACTCATTCTCAATACTAATATCAATGCAGTGTGAATTCTCTACTTGAAATATGGGCGTGTCAGAATTGTTTTCCACTAAGTTTTGCTCTAAAATAGCATGAACAGTGCATAATTGTTGTTCTTCACAAGCATACTCACCGTGAGTGATGATAGCACCATGATCTTTATCTTTTTGGCTCCCCTCAGATGATGTAGGTACATCCATCTCCTCATCTTCCTTCTCAAGTAATGGAGTTGGTAGCTCAAGTAACTCATTCTTCTCTTCAGCATGGTTTTCAACTTGCTGCAAGTTGTTAGTTACAGAAAAAGGCACAACCACAGGTTTGCTCTCATGTGTCCTATTATCAAGTATTCTCAATTCTTTCTCAATCTGACTTTCAACCTTACAAGCAAGTGTAAACAAATCATAGAGAGAATTATATTCTTTGTGGACGAGAATGTTCTTAATTTCTTGATTAAGCCCACCTAAGAATCTATTCTCTATAGCTTCTACATGTTCCTCTAAATCACAACGCAACAAAAGAGCTTTCAATTCTTCATAGTATTCACTTACAGTTTTCCTACCTTGTTCTAAACGTTGCAATCTTTTTAACAAGTCACGTGAATAATATGAAGGAACAAATGTAGATCTCATGATTCGTTTCAAAGCATTCCAAGTTTTAGGTACATGTGGTAGTCTACATTGTTTCCTCCACCAAAATAATGCGAAATCAGTGAATTCACTAGTAGCAGCCCTAACTCTTTTATCATTAGGAAAATCATAGCACAGAAAATTTTGATCTAATTGTATTTCCCATTCAAGATAAGCTTCAGGGTCATATCTACCAGCAAATGGAGGAATTGTAAACTTGGCATCATCATCACATACCTCTCTTGTTAACCTACCTGTACCTTGTCGATCATGTCGAAGTCGACAACGGTCGCGATCATTGGAGCCCTCAATTCTGTTGTTGATAGTGGTGAGAGTCTTATTAATACGATCCAACAAGTTGTTGGTCTCACAAAAATTGCTACAAAGTGATCTTGAACCTGTCATGGTTAGTAGAAAACAAGGAAATACACAAGAATTATGTAAGTCCCTATAAACTACTAGGAGGTGGAGCTTCACAAGTCACATATCTCTAAAGCTCTTACCAAATTCTTACAAGTTCTTACCAAAGCAAACAGGTGGTGCAACCGGTGGCTGGTTCGTGATAAATCTAACTCAAGTGATGAGTAAAGCGATTGCAAGGTACAGCGAGACCTGTTCGGTTAGTAGAAAAGTGGAGCTTGGATAGGCTATGTATTTTGTAGCAAAGGAAAACAATCAATTAATTTCAGAAATTGCACATAATTGAATTATAGTTCGTATCAAGCACTTAGCATATGTTGCTGATCAATCAAAGATGGAAGAAGGCTAAAATAAGTGTATGGCAATGTATGAGAGTGGTAAATACAAGATAATTCAATCGAATGCAATTTGGAATTGAAGAGCACAAGGATTGACCCAAAACTTGAAAACTGGAGATTTCTGTCCACTGGACAGCATGTCGGTATTTCGGCTGTAACTTTTTGTCAGTTGCCTTTTTTTCAAGGATTATTTTTTTATCTGTTTCCTGACGGCTTTTTCTACAACTTTTGTTTTGGGGTCAACTCCTGGAAACCGACCGAAAAATTCGCACAAAAATCACAAGTGCCGATTGTTGCAAGTTCAATCTGGAATTTTAGGTCAACTTGCACCGCAGATATCTCTTAACTGCCTTGCTGGAATGACGTGAAATTTTACAGATAGATGGACAATGAAGTTTTGAATCTAATGACGGTGGTCTCACTGAAAAATAATCTCGGAATCAAAAGTTATGGAGTTTTTGGTGGCGGCTGCAGAGAAAGGAAAGATCAGCCGAAATTGGAATTAGGGTTTGGGGTGGGGGAATTTTTTTTTGGTTGGATTTTTATTGGAACAAAGATATGACCAGCAACTAGACAAAGCTAAAACGGACACAAATTCAATTTAGCAAACCAAAACTAACAGATTGAAAGGCACAACGGGGTTTGGACAACGGAAATTAACTCTTTTTGTGGGGCAATTTTTCTGGACTATGGGAAATAAAAATCAATCTACTAACTAGGGATACAAGAAATTCCTACCGGTCAACTGAAGCTCTGATACCACTTGATGAGGAGATGGTGTCCCGATCTTCCGATAGGATGATAACTATCGATTTTGGCGGAGGTGACTCTCACGATCCGACTACGACCGTACGACGACGCTTGCGCCTTAGCAATCGCTGAACCAACCCCAAAGTGTTATCAACCGTGCCAAGAACGCGGTTGACCTGACCACGAAGGTCTATTCCTGCATGCAACCGAAGAACACGCAAGAACAAGATAACAAGCAATCTGAAATTGCAAATATATAAATTGAGATCAAAAGGTGGGATTCCGAAGGCTGTCTTAACAGGTGGTCGTCCGACACAACTGAAGAACAGAAGTTTGCACAAGGGCTAAACCTAAACTCAACGAAATCCAAGTCCTAACAAGGGAGGCGGCGGCTCCTTTATAGGGAGAACAACCAGGAGGGGCGTCCAAAGTGCATGCTCTAGGGTTACAAGGCCCATGGGCCCAATTGGTGGTGGCGCAGCACCCTTTTGACTCGGACTCAAAAACCAATGTGGATTGTTTTGATGATTGCAGCCGGCTCGGATGGAATTTGAAGATGAGGTTGGATCCGTTGGAAAGTAGACTTCATAAGCTTTCCATGAAGTACAAGAACGTCCCAAACGGAGTCCGTATGAGAAAGTTACGTTCGTTTCAACTTGCACCATTGCAGCAGTCCGAATCTGATTCCAGTACGTGACCAACACGGACTCTTTTGATGATTGCGGCTGTCTCGGATAGAATTTGAAGATGGGGTTGAATCCTTTAGAAAGTAGACTTGATAAGCTTTCCATCAAGTCCAAGAACGTCCCAAACGGAGTCCGTATGAGAAAGTTACGTCCGTTTAAACTTGCACCATTGCAGCAGTCCGAGTCTGATTCCAAAACGTGTCCAACTCGAATTCGTGCTTGACTTGGTCCCAAAGTGACGTGGTGACCTCCATTATTCCTTCCATGCATGTCCAGCACTCCATGTCCCTTTCCTTCATCCTTTCCCAAATTCCTAAGCACAATTAAATCACTTGCATTAGGTAGCGGTCTATTCTCAGTAACATATGAAGGCTGAAGAAACGAATTCACCTTTAGTTCAATCTTGATATTAGGCACGATTGTCGTATGTGTTTGTGGCGTGGTCACATCAAACCTTCTATCGAATTCTTACCAATTCTTACCAAGCACACAGGGCGATCGGCAACCAGCGATGACAATATATCTGCGAAGATTGGATGGAGCGATTGCCAAGTGAAGCTCTCAGCCTGTACGGTGTAGAAAAGGTGTAGCTGGGAAGGCTCAAGTTTGGTAGCAAGGAGTAGCAATAATCAATTCAGAAAATGCAAGCTGAAAAATCGTTCATCGCCGGTTGGTGCTGGCCCTAGGCGAGACCGTACTAGAGACGCGAGCCTAGAACACAAACGAGTACACCGCGTAGAAAGAAACTAGATGACGTTGCACACGGAGTTCAGGAGTTCGAAAAACGATGCCGTCTGCACGGGGAACCTTAGAATCACTTGTAGAAGGTTCCTGTCAATTTTGAACAAATTCTGAGAAACTTAATTTTTCCTCGGTTTGCGGGCCCGTTTTGAGGGCCTAAACGACGTTTTTTGGGGTCGAAGTTGTCGCGTGTGTGCCTGGAGGCTTACGCGGATCTGAAATCTCCAGATTTCCTTTCCAACGGATCAAGAATCGCCTCAATCGGAGGTCGTATGCAAAAGTTAGCTGTTTCTCTCTCCTCTTTTTTTTTGCCGTGGCTCTTTCTAAATGCGGCTGCCTGTTCCTTCGTTTCTCTCTTTTTTCCCTCTCTCCCTTTTTTTCACACACGACCAAAACGTGTCCTACTCCGAAACCAACTAGGGCAAAGCCTCCCTAGAAACCGAGTCCTCCACCTTTCCTTCCCTCACCGTGGCAGTTCGGATCTAACTGCAGCGGTGAGACCAAAACGTGAATAGAACTCGAAACTCTAGAGGAACTAGACACTAAGACCAGCAAAGGACACGACGATGCAACCGAAAGTTCAACAATGCAATGTACTGAAAAGAAAAATTGCGAGGCTAAGACTGGTTTGGACAGATTGATCTACTACTAAGTTTTTTCTTTTTTTGTTTTTGTGTACTCTAGGTAAGGAAAAGCAATCTAATCTATGGTAAACTGGAAATTTCTCACCGAGCAACCTTGAGCTCTGATACCACTTGATGGAGACGAGGTGCCCAATCTTTCGATGAGATTGATAACTATCGATTTTGGTGGAGGCGACTCTCACGATCCGACTACAACCGTACGACGATGCTTGCGCCTTAGCAATCGCTGAACCAACTCCGAAGTGTTATTGACAACGCTGGAGGCGCGATCAACCTGAACACGAAGTTCAATCCCTGCGAGCAATCGAAGAACTAGCAAGAATAAGACGAAGGCAATCTGATATTGCAAATATGAATGAAGCATAAATTGTATTGCGAATAACAAAGATAGGATCTCAAAGCTGTCTTGACAGGTGGTCGTCCGACACAACTGAAGAACAAAGTTTGCACAATGGCTAAACCTAAACTCAACGAAATCCAAGTCTTAGCAACAGAGGCGGCGGCTCCTTTATAGGGAGAACGACCAGGGGGGCGTCCAAGGGCACGCCCTAGGGTTACACGGCCCATGGGCCCAAGTGGAGGTGGCGCAGCACCCTTTTTGACTCGGACTCAGAAACCAATGTGGAGTCTTTTGATGATTTCGGCCAGCTCAGATGGAATTTGAAGATGAGGTCGGATCCGTTAGAAAATAGACTTCCTAAGATTTCCATGAAGTATAAGAACATCCCAATCGGAGTCCGTACGAGGAAGTTATGCCCGTTTGAACTTGGTACCATCGCAGCAGTCCGAATCTGATTCCAGAACGTGTCCAACTCGAATTCTTGTTTGGCTTGGCCCCAAAGTGACGTGGTGATGAGGCGAAGGGGTCCCGATCTTCCGATAGGATGATAACTTCGATTTGGGGGAGAACGACTTTGACGATGCGGCTACTTAACCGGTCACGACCAGAACGCCAAGCAATCGCTAAACCACACTCCGAGTTGTTATCAACCGTGCCAAGAACGCGGTTGACCTGACCACGAAGGTCTATTACTGCATGCAACCGAAGAACACGCAAGAACAAGATAACAAGCAATCTCAAATTGCAAATAGGATTGAAAAACTCAATATGGTGGGATTCCGAATAACGATCTTGATAGGTGGTCGTCCGACACAACTGAAGATACAAGTTGCAACACAGGCAAACTAAACATAAACGAAATCCAAGAAAACTACAGGGGTGCGGTCTCCTTAAATAGGGGAGTGGAAGCCACACAAAACTAAGAAACAAAGGGGTGGTACTATTTTACTGTTCACGTGAACAGTAATCGGCCATGAATAGTGGGGGTAGCACCTTCCTATAGACCCATGCATTACAAGGCCCGATTTGGCCCAAACAGGTGGTATAGCAACTTCTTTTGATGATTGCGGAGTGTACAGATGAAATTTATAGGCATGGCTGGATCCGTTGGAAAGAGGACGAGAAAATCTTTCCATCAAGTACTCATGGACCTCAAATGGACTCCGTATGTGAAAGTTATGCTCGTTTGAAGTTGGACCTGTCAGGCTGAATCCAAACTGATCTGGAGGCCGAATTGGATTACAAAACGTGTCCCACTTGAACTCTTGCTTGAATTGGTCCAAAAGTGACGTGGTGACCATAAGGAAGAGTTGGGGAAAGTATTGACTTGGTCTTGATATATTGGTCGGCTTCCCTTTAGGTGGACCCTCAACCTCAAGCGCGTAGTGTTGACGCAATCCTCCTTGTATAGCTAGACAAATATACATTTTCATCTTTAGATAGCATCATATTCTCATTTAAAATAAATTGAAACCGAAGAAACGAATCCACCTTTTGTTTATTCTTGGGAACTTTGGTCGTATGCGTATGTGGCGTGGTCACATCACGTGGTGAACTCCATTATTCCATCCAGGCATGTCCATGACTCCACGTCCCTCTCCTTCATCCTTTCCCAGGTTCCTAAGCACAATTAAATCACTTGCATTAGGTAGCGGTCTATTCTCAGTAATATATGAACCTAGGAATGAATTCACCTGGTAATTAAGTTGACGAGCACGAGCTCGAGTGAGTGGTCCTTGTAACACTTGCTGTGGTTGAGTTGTATCCATGGAAGGGATGTCCTCATCAAGGAGGTAAAACCACATCCTGTTTCAATTCGTTTAAAACTAATCCATCTATTAGAAGTTTTACTCCAAGTGCACATGCTGCCCCATTGCTACAAACAACACTTGAGATGCATCAAAACCCATGTGAGAGTGAGAGCCACATAGCCAAAGGGAAAGAGAGTATTAAAAAGAGTGAGTTGTGTGATTACACCATAAATTTGAGAGCATTCCAAATGATGTGTAAGAGAAACACCAAAAGAGAAGAAAGAGGTAGCTGATGGACAAAGTGAGGTTGATTTTGAAACTAACACATTAATGTCTACTTCTAGTGTTGTTTCTCATATTGTGCAGGTTGAAATTGAAGATGAGGAATTAAACATTCAACAACCGGCATCATTGGAAGTCAAAGATGAGGAGATAACCACGGTTGAAGATGAAGTACTTGCTGTCCCGTTGTTACATCATAATGATTTAATACCTACAACACCTATATCAACTGAGGAGAACAATAAAGGTAACAATATTGGCGCTGGAATTAATTGTGGAACGGTGAGTATTTGTGAGAACTCATATGTGTGAATAAAAACTCCATGTTCTGAAATTTCTTTGCTCAATTTACATAATGTGGAATTGATTACTCATAAGGAAGTTCTTACTCGAATATCTCCTAGTGATTCTTTGTGCTATATCATGTTTGATGATCCTAGAGAGCTATCTAGTGTGATTGAGAAAGTTGCTGAAATTTCGTGTTTAAAATCACTAGTTAGTACCTATGCATATACATATAAGTTCAATTTGATTGGAAATTATGGTATAGATGATAAGTTTTATGTTTACCGAATATGCATTACATGTGATAAGCTTGCTGAATTGAAATTGCATATTTTGGATAAATAAACTTTTGTGCCATATCATGATCACAATGAGATGAGTTTCAACAATAGTGCTTCATGTTTTAAAAGATTTCTTAAGCCTACTTATTCATCCTTTAATGTACAATGATGTACAAATAATCAGAGTAGCGCAGTTGAAGCATGGAAGGAACTAAAAATTTTCTCCCCCATATTTGAACAACTTAATTTGGTTTGGCCCATTAATGACATGTCCATGTGCTTAGCAAAGTCGAGGACGACTTTTTCTCATGGGAGGGAGAATGATATGAAAGACAATATTGCAATGTATACATCTTATGGTTGTCGTTATATTAACTGGTTTGTGTGGAACAACGAGAATGACACAATAATTGATTCATACATATACTATGCGTATGTGTTTTTCTTTTTATCTACTACGCCTTCAGATGTTCTTGATATGCTAAGCAAAAGAAGTGTTGATGACAAATACATATACCATGCATCTACGTTGTATTCTTTGCTTAGTACAATTTCAGGTTACCAAAAACCGAGGACGGCTTTTCTTGAAGAAGGGGAGGATGATGCGGATATGCACATGATTAATTTGAATATTATGATGAGTCCGGGGCCAAAGCAATGGAGAAGCACAAGGAGGTTAATCATATTTGCTACCAAGAACAAAAAGCTCAAAGCCCACGGGAATGGAAAGAAGAAAGCCAAGCAACCCATGCAGCAGTTCAAGGAGGAAAGAAGCCCATGCAGTTAGAGAGCAAAAGGGGAGAAGGCCAAGGACTTAAACTACAAGTTTTGGATAAGATTTTTAAGCCAAATTCGGACTTCCCACGTGCTCAACCCAATTCAAACCCGGATTCAACTCAGAATTCAATTCGGATTCGGTTCGGGACAGCCTGACAGACAGTTACTAAAAAGGCCATAACTTTCAAAAACGGAGTCCGATTCAGGTGTTCTTGTACTCGTTGGAAAGATAATTTCAAGGGATACGCAATGGATCTGGTCACACCTTCAAATTCATAATGGATAAAAAGTTCTGACCGAAACAAAATGACGGGTGAAAAATATAGTTTTCTTTTTGTGAGAGTTCGTATCCAAAACCATATAGGGTTGAGTTGTAATTTCTTTGGGGACCATATGGACGTCCCAAGGGGCTATATAAGCCTTGTATTGGCAGCCTTTAGAAGGAGACCAACTTGATGCATAAGATTGAAACATAGCTATTGCTTGTTCTTTCAATACCAGAGTTCATGCGAGGACTTTGAGAGAGAATTAGGCGATCCATTGTTCGTCTGCAATTCAAGGTCAAGCCATCGTTCCATTGGGAATTGGGGACTTGGCGTTCGTCGTTTGTGGTCTCGCGACGAACAATTATCCGGTGTGTTTTGGGCGTATTCCGAAGACTTGAGGATACGTGCATTGGCGCGAGTGTTCAACTAGCGACATCGTCTACTTCACATCAACTGTCCACAATTCCTCACTGAGAAGATCGAGACCCCCCCGTATCAAAAACCCCCTTGTATCCCTTTTGTTGAAGGCAGACCACGTCTGAGAAAAATCAATCTACTAAAGTTTTCGAGTTCAACATTACTGCCGAAATTCCTAAGGGAATTAGGAATGTCTTCTTCAATCAAGATCGTTCAGCCTTTCCGCTGGGAATTGGGTGCACGATTGATCTTCGCTTGGTGGTTGGTGAAATCAACACGAGTGTGTTTTGGTGGATTAAAGAGTATTCGTCCCTTGCACTGGCATTGGAGGATCATTACGATTCATCAAGACTCCCGTGAGTATCCATCCTACGTCGAGAAGGTCGGGCGACCCCGTATCATCTTGATATCAGAGCGCGGTTTACTCGGTAGGATCTTATCCCTTTAAATTTCAGTTTATTTACTTGCTGTCCTATAGTCCATGAACCGAAAACACAAAAAAAAATTCAAACCCAAGTTTCGCATCTGTTATTTTTGTGAGTTTTATTATTAAGTCTTGGTCGATTAGAAATTTTGTTTACGTGCTGATCTTTGTGTTCCTTCGCGTAACTTGATCTTGTGTTCCCATGAAACAAAAAAAGTAGGTTCAATTTACTCTTGAAGTTGAGTCCGTGCCTACAACTCCTTCTAGATCAATCCGAGTACAACCCTAGAGTCCAAGTCGATTTTGGTTAGCTGTCCACTTCCGAATCCGTTTGGAAGTTGCCATCCAAAACCAAACCTAGGGAGGTGCTATCCGAAAACCAAGAGAGGAGTTAGTGTGCATGTTCGTTTACTGAACACCATACATACGAGCTTCACTTATATCCTTTGAATACTTGAGACTAGTCATTGATATTGCATTGAGGTGATATGGGGAGGGGTCCTGATCTTCTCAGTGAGGAACCGTGGATAGTTGATGCGAAGTAGACGATGTCGCTAGTTGAACACTCGCGCCAATGCATGAACCCTCAACTCTTCGGAATACGCCCAAAACACACCGGATAATTGTTCGTCGCGAGACCACAAACGGTGAACGCCAAGTCCCCAATTCCCAATGGAACGACGGCTTGACCTTGAATTGCAGAACGAACAGTGGATCGCCTAGTTCTCTCTCAAAGTCCTCGCATGAACTCTGGTGTTGAAATAACAAGCAATAGCTATGTTTCAATCTTATGCATAAAATTGGTCTCCCCATAAAGGCTGCCAATACAAGGCTTATATAGCCCCTTGGGACGTCCATATGGTCCCCAACCAAGTACAACTCAACCCTATATGGTTTTGGATACGAACTCCCCCGCTTAGTTCTAGGCAGTCCTAAAACAAAATCCATACTAATATCCTCCCGTGGGGCATTGGGAACAGGTAAAGGGGTATGCAAACTGTGTGGATGCAACTTCGATTTTGCTTTGTGGCAAGTAATGCATCGCTGCACATACCTCTCCACATCTCGCCTCATATTAGGCCAATAAAAGTGATCGCTCAGCATATACAACGTCTTCTCACGTCCAAAATGTCCCATCAGTCCACCTGCATGTGATTCCTGCAGTAATAGCAAACGCACGGAGGATTCTGGAACGCCTAATTTGTTAGTCCGAAACAAAAATCAATCATGGATGTGAAATTTATCCCAGCCTTTTCCCTCTTTGCAACGTGCATAAGGGACAGAATGATGAGGACATCTCTATTACACATTCTTCATCCACTCCAAGTGTGCATGACAAACTACTGATGAGGCTCCAAAAGGTCCTATGACAAGAGCAAGAGCTAAGCATACTACCTAATGCAAATATGTTATGTGTTCTCAGATTTGAAGCAACAGAAGATCAAGTGGAGAAGGACCAACTGGCCACGAGTCATGAGAAGAAGAGTCCATGTGGGCAAGGAGCTAGGATATATGTGTCCAGCAATTTCTCAACCAAGCAGCCATCAAATCAATGGAAGGCCACGTGATCACATATCTCATGGCGTGCACAAGATGTGGCCTACGTGCCCAAAGGGTGACCGAGTCCATCTCAATCTCGGTCTTATATTAGGATTGGGGCTTAGCCCGAAAATAAAGGGAACATATTGCTATGTTTTAGGAATTGGATTAGGACACCTTGACCGAATAAGGGATTGATTCGGCCAATACTTTCCTTGCGTGAGTTTGGGGAAACACTATAAACCCCCTTGTATCCCTTTTGTTTGAGGCAGACCACGTTTGAGATAAATCAATCTACTAAAGTTTTCGAGTTTAGCATTGCTGCCGAAATTCCTAAGGGAATTAGGAGTGTCTTCTTCAATCAAGATCGTTCAGCCTTTCTGCTGGGAATTGGGTGCACGATTGATCTTCGCTTAGTGGTCGGCGAAATCAATACGGGTGTGTTTTGCGGATTAAAGAGTGTTCGTCCCTTGCATTGGCATTGGAGTATCATTACATTCATCAAGACTCCCGTGAGTATCCATCCTACGTTGAGAAGATCGGGCGACCCCGTATCATCTTGGTATCCAATCCACTAGCATCACACTCAATTCCAAAATTTTTAATGAAATCAGGTAAAACAAGCAACGGTGCTTCAGTCAAGCGTCTCTTAAGTTCAGCAAAAGCATTTTCTTGAGCTACCCCCCACACAAATTGATGAGGCGATGGGGTCCCGATTTTCCGATAGGATGATAACTATCAATTTTGGTGGAGGTGACTCTTGCGATCCGACTACAACCGTACAACGTCACTTGTGCCGTAGCAATCGCTGAACCAACCCCAAGATGTTATCAACCGTGCCAAGAACGCGATTGACCTGACCGCGAAGGTTTATTCCTGCATGCAACCGAAGAACACACAAGAACAAGATAACAAGCAATCCGAAATTCAAATATATAAATTGAGATCAAAAGGTGGGATTTCAAAGGCTGTGTTGACAGGTGGTCGTCCGACACAACTGAAGAACAGAAGTTTGCATAATAGCTAAACCTAAACTCAATGAAATCCCACTCCTAGCAAGGGAGGCGGCGGCTATATAGTAAGAACGACTAGGTTTGGCGTCCAAGTGCACGCCCTAGGGTTACAAGGCCCATGGGCCCAAGTGGTGGTGGCGCAGCACCCTTTTTTACTCAGACTCAGAAACCAACGTGGATTCTTTTGATGATTGCGGCCGGCTCAGATATAATTTGAATATGAAGTTGGATCCATTGGAAAGAAGACTTCATAAGCTTTCCATGAAGTACAAGAACGTCCCAAACGGAGTCTGTAGGAGGAAGTTATGTCCGTTTAAACTTGCACCATTGCAGCAGT
This sequence comes from Dendrocalamus latiflorus, assembly GCA_017311315.1. Taxonomy (NCBI): domain Eukaryota; kingdom Viridiplantae; phylum Streptophyta; class Magnoliopsida; order Poales; family Poaceae; genus Dendrocalamus; species Dendrocalamus latiflorus. The sequence continues at coordinate 12,516,564 of CM029650.1, read as the reverse complement.
CCGATTCCAGTACGTGCCCAATACGGACTCTTTTGACGATTGCGGCCGGCTCGGATAGAAATTGAAGATGGGGTTGAATCCTTTAGAAATTAGACTTGATAAGCTTTTTATCAAGTCCAAGCACGTCCCAAACAGAGTCCGTATAAGAAAGTTACGTCCGTTTAAACTTGCAGCATTGCAGTTGTCCGAATCCGATTCCAGTACGTGCGCAACACGGACTCTTTTGATGATTACGTTGCACCCAGAAGGAATTTGGAGGTAATACTAGATCCATTGGAAATAGGACAAGAAAAGCTTTCCAACAAGTACTCATGGACCTCAAACGGACTTCGTATGTGAAAGTTATGCACATTTGAAGTTGGTTCTGTCATGCTGAATCCGAATTGATCTGGAGGCCGAATTTGATTCCAAAATGTGTCCAACTTTAACTGTTGCTTGAATTGGTGTAAAAATGACGTGGTGCTGTCAAAATATATTTTTTCATCATTAGGTAGCATCATATTCTCATTTAAAATGTGTTGAAGCTGAAGAAACGAATTCACCTTTAGTTCAATCTTTATATTGGGCACTATGGTCGTGTGTGTTTGTGGCATGGTCAAATCACAAATTCAACACCCTTTTTAGTAAGTTCATTCCAAGGGGCAGCGACGGTGCTAAAATCCTTCACGAAACGCCGATAAAAACTAGCGAGACCCTGAAAGCTCCTAATCTAACTTACGTTCACAAGAGTTGGCCAATTTTTAATCTCTTCATTTTTAGACTCATCTACTTCAACTCCCTATGCAGAAACAACATAGCCCAAAAAGATGACACGATCTTTGCAAAAAGTGCACTGGTTAAACCAAAAGGCATGACTAACCACTCGTACAACCCAAAGTTCGTTTTAAAGGCTGTTTTCCACTCATGCCCTTCATGCATTCTAATTTGATGGTAACCACTACGCAAATCTATCTTAGAGAAAATAACAGCACCACTAAATTTGTCTAGCATATCATCTAAGCGAGGTATAGGATGACGATATCGAATTGTGATATTATTAATCGCTCGACAATCTACGCACATACGCCATGAACCATCTTTCTTAGGAACTAAAATAACAGGAACAGCACAAGGGCCTAAGCTTTCACGGACATACCCTTTGGAGAGAAGCTCTTGTACTTGTTCCTCAATTTCCTTTGTTTCCTCGGGATTGGTGCGGTACGGTGGTCGGTTCGGCAGCGACGCTCCTGGAATCAAGTCGATCTTATGTTCTATCCCACGTATTGGTGGTAGCCCCGTTGGTACCTCCTCTGGAAAGACGTCGCTGAAATCCTGCAAAACAGAAACAACACCACTAGGAAGAGAAGTTATGTCGTTAGTTGAAAGCAATGCATCTTTGTACAGCAGCACGACGTGCACCAAATTAGGATCCTCACTGAATTCTCTCATCTCTGATTTGGTGGCTAACATCACTAAATTCTTCTCTCCCTCACGTTTCTTGTTACTACTTAGATGGTTCTCTCGCTCTTGTGCACTCTCAACGTGCATATCAATTTTCTGCATGGAGGAATTGACAATCTGTTGCGGTGTAAGCGGCTTCAAGATGACATCCATATTGTTCAATTGAAATGTGTAACGATTTATACGCCCATCGTGAACAGCGGAATGGTCATATTGCCATGGCCGTCCCAAGAGCAAGTGACACACCGTCATAGGCACAATATCGCAGTCCACAGTATCGGTGTACTTCCCAATAGAAAATGTCACATGCACCATATAGTTCACCTTCACTTCCTGTTTGTCGCTCAACCATTGCACATGATAAGGACGTGGATGTGGCAAATACTTCAAACCCAACTTATGACACATATCCTTGCTAGCCAGATTGTGACAACTCCCGCCATCAATGATCACCTTGCACACCTTACCCTTATCAAGCTTTGCCCATGTCTGAAACAAATTGCACCGCTGTTCGAGTGATGGCGATGGCATCACACTAAGCACCTTAGTCGTGCAAACAATGGAATACTACTCAGTATTAGGAAACTCAGGATCGCACTCACATTGTTCTATGTTATCAGTGTGCAAGACTGCCTGTGCATTAGGCGACTCATCATCACTAGCTGAAACATAACCGCCATCCTCTGTGATAAGCATAGTTTTGACATTTGGGCAGTCCCTCTAAAAATGGCCAATGCCCTTGCACTTGTGGCAAATAATGTCACGTGAACGGCCTGTTGACCCCATAGACGAGGTCGCACTAGCAGCGGGCGCCATAGGTCGACGCACCGGTGATGGTGTACTCTCCAGCTTCTTACATGCGGAACTGCGCATCGCGAATTGCTTGCAGCCGGAGTGCTCTTGTTTGGTTGGCGTTGTTATATGGCTGTCCCAGACTGGCTGAAGAACGTGACCGGGCAGCGAACCGTGCATCTTCAATCACTTGTCTCTCGGCTTCACGTGCTTGGTGCAGCAACTCAATCATGTCATTATAGGGATGGTGATTGACAATGCGTTTGACAACATGATTCATGCCAGCTAGAAATCTCGCCATGGTCTGTTCTTCATTCTCGCGGACATCTGCATGTATCATGATAGTCTCCATTTCTTTATGATATTCATCAGCCGATTTCATACCTTGTCGCAGCCTTGTCAACTTCTCAAATAGTGAGCGCTTGTAGTGGCGAGGTACAAAGCGTGCCCGCAATGCTGCTTCATCTGCTCCCAGGTGATAATCGGCAACTCATGGCGCTCCATGCGCTTACGGATGAACTGCTCCCACCAATGTGTGGCATAATCATCCAAGCCATTGGACGCAAGCAACAGCTTCTTCTCATTGCAATAGTTGTTCATCCGAAATAACTTATCAACTTTCAGCTCCCAAGTGAGGAATTGTTCCACATCTGTACCACCTGAAAATATAGGAAGATTAAATTTGGGCTTAGCGACAAGATCCTCGGCGTCGTCGTGGCGAGGACGCTGCATGTTGTTGTGGTGGTGGCGCTGTTGGTCATCGTAGTCGTCGACGGGGAAATCGTCATCCTGGCGCTCGACCGCGTCAGCCCAGCTACGAGGTGCATGATGCACACCTCCTCCGTGGGCACACTGTGGTGCACCTCCACCCTAGCCACCGTTGCCTTGGCCAGCCCATGTGCCTGAGGGCGTGCCGCGGCTGCCATCCCGACGTTTGGCGGCATGGCCATGCGACACGCCTATCGCTGACGTCGCCCCTCATCCAGATGAATAGCACGCTCCTCCTCGGTCTCATTGTGCAGAACGACCGGAGGGCCATGCACACTTGTATCATCAGCTGGTGCACCCACACGTAGATTGTGGTGTGCGAACATGGCACGCAGCGCCAGAAAGTTATTGTTGATGGTCGTACGCAATTGTGTGACCTCCTCTCTGAGGGTGTTCAGTCCAGTCTGAACTTCCCCGAGCTTATCGCGCACGCCATTGTCACCATCATGAAGTTGTTTTTGTAGCATCTCGCGCAACCGAGTGTACATGGTCCACATAACCGGCGCCTCTGGATTAGGTGGATCTTTCTCGTGACCTGACATAGGAACGACTCACAAACAAGAAACAAGGTTATATCCGGGTTAGTAAAACAAAAGCTCTCTCTATGCTTGCAACTCACTGTCCTGAAAACAAGACAAACCTACCGTTCCAATGTGAATCAAGGACTGCAAATCGACAATTGTGATAGCGAACGACCTCAACCCGGTAATGTATGAGCGTAACCAAGAGAAAGGGAGTACACAAACGGGTGTAGGTGGAGCTTGGACAGTTATGTGGATATCCTATGCAATCTGATATTCAAGGTATTGTAAAGCTAGGTAATGATCCAAGCTAGAGTATTTTGCCTATGTGCTGATCAATTGGTTTAAGCGAAGTGTATGAACGCACATGCAACGATAAATGGGACTTAATGCAAACAAAGGAATGAGCTAGGGAGAATCAATTGGAAACAGAGATGAAACTAGTTCGTTTTGCACCAAGTACTAAGAGAGACGCTAACCAATTGCAACTGAATATACGAGGGCACAAAATTTCTCAAAAAAAAGGAGTTTGGAAGCTCTATCTTCTCGTTTCCTTTCCAACAGATCAAGAAACGCCTCAATCGGAGGTCGTATGCAAAAGTTACGTGTTTCTCTCTTTTCTTTTTTTTTATGCCGCGGCTCTTCCTAACTGCGGCTGCAAGCCTCACAAATCTGCAAGGTGTAATCAATTTTAATGAGCAGCCCTAATTGCAATGTATTCTTGGAACCACTTGTTGAGGAGTTGCTAGAGCTATGGAAAGGAGTCCCTACTGTGGATGCAATCAGTGGAGATGATGAGGACATCCTTTCCATGCATACAACCATGCCGACTCCATATCAAACTGAAACTATGATACAAGGACCAATGACTAGAGCGCGAGCACGTCAACTTAACCATCAGGTGAATGCGTTCCTAAGTTTGCATACAAATGTTTCAAAGAATGGAATACTACTTAATTCCTGTGATGATTTAATTGTCCTTAGGAACCATGGGGAAGAACCACATGAGCTCAAGTATAGAAGTGGAACCGTCAAGCGCAAACCAAGTCCTGTTCACGAGTTTGACTCGGATTCGGCCTTGTTGACAGCGCCTACTTCAAACGGCCGTAACTTTTGATCCAGAAGGTTTCTCAGGGCCCGTGAGTACTCGTTGGAAAGCTCTTGAAGTCTACTTTCAGATGGATCCGGCCTCACCTCCAAACTCTATCCGAGTCGACCAGAAACTGCAAAATAATTCATGTCGCTTTTCTAGTCCGAGTCAAAGTGGGCCTTGGGCCTTGTAATTCGAGTCCTATTCGGCTTCCTTGTGTTTTGGCCGACCATCCGCCTTCCGTGACCCTTAAATAGGCAGCCGCACCCTCTTCTAGGGTTTGGGTTTTGTTTAGACTAAGTTAGCTTTTGCTGCTTTGCCTTGTACTCGCGCGTGTCGGCTAGACCGCCCGAATACTTGTCTTCGGAACCCCACCGTTATTTGCAATTGAGTTGCTGTTCATCTTGTTCTTGCTTGTTCTTCGGTTGCTTGCAGGAACGAGAACCCTCGTGGTTAGGTTGATCGTGCGCCGACAAGGTCACGAACAATCTCTGGAGTTGGTGTATCGATCGCTAAGGCGCAACGTCCTTGGATGGTTGTAGTCGGGTCGTCAACGTCACCTCCTTCCCCAATCGAATCTACCACTCTCATCGAAAGATCGGGACCCCTAGTCCTATCAGTTGGTATCAGAGCTCAAGGTTGATCGGTGAGAGATCTTATCTAGTCTTTGCAAATTTTTTTTACCTACAGTCCAGAAAACCAAAAAAAAATAGTAGATCTATTCCCCAAAATCCGAAACAATTTGTGCCTTTATCTATTGCTGCATAGTCTTTGTTCGTTGAGTCTTCGGTTGCATCGTCGTGTCCTTTGCTGGTCTTAGTGTCTAGTTCCTTTAGAGTTTCGAGTTCTGTTCACGTTTTGGACTCACCGTTGCAGTTAGATCCGAACTGTCATAGGAGGGTAGAAAAGGAGGAGGACTCGGTTGCTGCGTAGGCTTTGCCCTAATTGGTCTTGGAGTAGGGCACGAATTCGGATTCAACTGCATCGTGTGTGAAAAAAAAGAGAGCAAAAAAAAAGAAACAAGAAGGAACAGGCAGCCGCATCTAGAAGAGCCGCGACATAAAAAAAAGAGAAAAAAAAACAGAGAGAGAAACAGCTAACTTTTGCATACGACCTCCGATTGAGGCGATTCTTGATCCGTTGGAAAGGAAATCGGAAGATAGAGTGAAAAAAACTGTAGATTTCAGATCCGCGTAAGCCACCAGGCACATACGCGGCAGCTTCGACCCCAAAAAACGTCGTTTAGGGCCTCAAAACGGGCCCGCAAACCGAGGAAAAATCAAGTTTCTCAGAATTCACTCAAAATTGACAGAGCCCTTCCGCACGTGATTCTAAGGTACCCTGTGAAGACGGCACCCTTTTTCGAGCTCCAGAACTCCGTGTGCAACGCCATCTAGTTTCTTTCTGCACGGTGTGTCTTCGTTTGTGTTCTAGGCTCGCGTCTCTAGTACGGTCTAGCCTAGGACCAGCACGGTGCCGTCGTTGAGCGATTATTCAACTTGCTTTGACTAATGTGGTTCTAGTTATCCTTTGTTCACTCTCAGCCCACCTATAGCTCCACAGATTTAGCTACCACCTCACAGGGACTAGCGACCAAGGCAGTGATACACCCAATTTCCAGGAGATATTGTCTTGACTTGTCGGCTACCATCACCTCCTGCTCGCTGTGGTAAGAACTTGTAAGAGCTTGACAGAACAGGTTGAGAGTGTGCGACTTGATTTAACCACATCCCAGTAGTTGTGAGGGCATAACCTGCAGTTTTATTATTTTTATCTTCTTGGTTTGTTTCTTGTGTTCTTCTAACAATGTCAGGAGAACCGGAGGACCTGCGGGCAACGCAACATTCCCCTCGGACTAGGGGCATCATACAACACTTTGAGCGCCAAATGAAGCTGCACACTGAAGGACTTGATGAAGATGTGCGGGTCACCAACGAACGCCTTGGCCAATTGGAGGCCGCGCAGATCGACACCAACACTACGCTTGCAACATTGGAGGCTTCCGTTGGCACCGTCAACACCTCACTTGCTGAGATTTTGAGACGTCTTGATGAGAGGGGCCGTGCATCTCCCGCTGCACCGACTCAGCGTACTCGTGCCAACATTGGTGTCTTGGGCAGCAGGGTGGACGAAAATGGTGGAGACGAATATGCGGCTGACACTGAGATTGATGATGAGGACGCTCACCGTCAACGTCAACCACGCCGGGCTGAGGTACGTGAGAATGATGAATCGCTTGGTAAGATTAAGTTCACTATGCCACTTTTTGATGGAAAATATAACCCTGATGCTTATATCACTTGGGAATTGGCTGTTGATCAGAAATTTGCTTGTCATGCATTCCCTGAAAACAAAAGGGTTAGGGCTGCTACTAGTGAGTTTACTGATTTTGCGTCTGTTTGGTGGAGTGAATATTGTAAGAAAAATCCTTTCACCATACCACAAACTTGGGATGCATTAAAAAGAATCATGCGAGCTAGATTTGTTCCCTCATATTATGCACGTGATTTGTTACATAAGTTGCAACAATTGAGGCAAGGTAGTAAAAGCGTAGAGGAATATTTTCAAGAATTGCAAACAGGCATGCTGCGTTGTGACTTAGAGGAAACTGAGGAAGCCGCTATGGCTAGGTTTATGGGTGGTTTGAATCGGGAAATTCAGGATATCTTAGCTTACAAGGAATATAATTCTATCACTCGTTTATTTCATCTTGCTTGTAAAGCTGAAAGAGAAGTACAGGGACGGCGCGCGAGCACTAGGACTAACGTTTCTGCAGGTCGTGGAAATATTTGGTCTCAACGTGCATCTGCCGCATCATCAAGCCAACCCCCTGCACCTTCTTCCTCCAACTGCAAGCCACGGTTTTCGTCATCAAATTCGGCATCTCGGGCATCCGAAGCAACAAAGGGGGCAGCCCAAGCACATGCAAAGAGCTCTTCGTCCGTTGCATCTACGGGACGAACGAGGGATATCCAATGTCATCAATGCAAGGGGTATGGCCATGTGAGGAGTGAGTGCCCAACCAAGCGTGTTCTGATTGTGCGAGATTATGGTGGGTATTCTTCTGCTAGTGATTTGGATGAGGATACATATGCTATGCTTGCAGCTGACCATGCAGGTAGTGGGAAGGAGCAAGAAGAAGAGCACATTGGTGCTGAAGATGCAGAGCGCTATGAGAGCCTCATTGTGCAGCGTGTGTTGAGTGCACAAATGGAGAGGGCGGAGCAAAATCAGCGGCACATCCTTTTCCAAACAAAGTGCGTCGTGAAGGAACGTTCATGCCGAGTGATAATTGATGGAGGGAGCTGCAACAACTTGGTGAGCTCCGATATGGTGGAGAAGCTTGCGTTGAACACCAAACCTCACCCACACCCTTACTACATTCAATGGTTCAATAACAGCGGCAAGGTGAAGGTAACACGAATGGTGAGAGTAAATTTTGCTATTGGTTCTTATCACGATGTTGTAGAATGCGATGTTGTCCCTATGCAAGCATGCTCTATGCTGTTAGGTAGACCGTGGCAATGTGATAAAGATTCACTGCATCATGGTAAGACAAACCAATATTCTTTTGTGCATCATGACAAGAAAATTGTGTTACATCCTATGTCTGCTGAAGCTATTTTCAAAGATGAGATTGCTAGAGCTAGTAGAGAGAAAAATCAGGAGCATAATAGGAGTGAAAAAACTCTTGAGAAGCAATTTTCGTCCTGGTTTAAGGAGCATGTGAGTGTGATGTCCACTACATTACTTTTGCCGTATATAATCAGTTGTATTGGTATTAATCATGCTGAATATTCCTTCAGATTGCAACACTCCGTTACGTTGAAGGAGAAGAGATAAATGATGAGTTATTGGCATTGTCATGTGAGCCTGATTTGCGGGTTCGTATTTTTTCAGCATGTCTGTCTTGTTAATGGTGTTCGATACCACACTTTAGACCGTGAGATGAATCAAAGAACACAGAATAGTGGAATTATGGTTGAGGGCACACATGCGAACCAGGATATTGAGTTTTATGGTTGCTTGAAGGATATAATTGAGCTAAGGTATAACTCAGATTTGGGTGGTCACCGGACAGTGGTTCTATTTCGATGTGATTGGTTTGACACTCATGGGAAGAAATGCAGAATGAAAGACGATGGAATTTTTAGAAGCATAAATCAAGGCAGTTTATGGTACAAAGATGATCCTTTCATTTTAGCAACTCAGGCAACAAAGGTATTTTACCTTGAAGACACCAAGTATCGCGAAAATTGGAGAGTTGTTCAAAAGTTTTCACATAGGCATTTGTGGAGTGTGGCTGAAAATGACAAGGATGATGTACCCAACGTAGTGGTTATGTCTTACCAAGATGATGATTGTGAAGCGGTTCAAGTTTAAAGTGCAGCAAGTTTAGACAATGAAGATCCTGTCATTGAACGCAGTGCAGCTATTTTAGTTGATGAACTCCGTAGCAATAGGGAAGGGGAAGTGCAATGGAATGACTCAAGTGATGAGGAAGATGATACTGGACTCCAATATGTGACCGATGATGAGGGTCGAAGAATCACTCCTGAGGATGATCTCGATGATGATAGCGATTAGGAGTAATAATCTTTGAGCTGCTACATTGACTTTTTTGTGTGTGTTATGAACTTAGTTGCTCTATTGATTTGTGGTCCATCCAATCATTTTAGAACATGTTGTAGTAGTGTTGCTCATGAATGTTTGAACAATATTTTAAAATATAAACTCCATTTGTGGTTGAACATATTGTTCTTGCAATTTCTGCAATATGGCCTAAAGAGCGCTGCTCATGGTGTTTGTAGAAGTTGAAAGTGCAGCCATCTGTATTTTTCTTTGGATCTTGTCTAAGCCATGTGCTGCCTTCTATGGAGATCGACAATGTTGATGTCCCAGTGTGGTCCGCTGTGGTATTCAGGACAGCACAGTTATGTTGATTAAATACTGATCATGTTCTTGATAGATTATTGTTGCAGTCCACCCTTGCCCATTTGTCAGAACCAATTGATCACTGGATGCACAGAGAGTTGCATGACATAAAGCCATTATACAAGTACCTACATGCAACACACCACATTTACAACAAGGAGAATACCCCATCACCATTTGCAGGTAAGTTTTCTATACCTTAACTGAGCTCTTGAGTCTTGAATATTGCAAATACATCTTAAATTTGTTTATCGTGTTAGATACATATAAATTTACTGCAACAGCGATGGGCAAGATTTTCTGGATAACTAGCACAACTGATGTTGCGTAAAAACATTTTTTTATATCTTGTTAATGTGAAATGCCGGAACGAAATTCGTTGCTGGTTATTGTTCTTACCATGCTACCAGTATTTCAGTATACTTAAGTATAGCAGTTTTATTTATGCTCTACTAATATTTGGAATGTCTTAAACACTAGGGTACTTCAATTTAAGGTTATGAACCTGGAGGGCCTGCCTCTAGATAATATAATAAAGATATATAGTGCTCCAGTGTCCAATGTTTTACTTCTGATTGGCCGATTTTTTTATGTTAACTCCTTTGGTGGTGAGAATTGTCTTTTCGTCCAACATACTTCTGATTTATGCATTATGTGCTTTCCAGGACTAGCATTCCATCCACTGGATGGGATTTTGCAAGCCATACCGCATGCGTTTGCTCTCTTTCTCCTCCCAACGCACTTCAGGACGCACATTGTTCTCGTATTCATAGAGGGTGTGTGGACAACTAATATCCATGACTGCATTCACGGCAAGGTTTGGCCTGTGATGGGTGCTGGCTATCACACAATTCACCATACAACTTATCGCCACAACTATGGTCACTACACCGTCTGGATGGACTGGATGTTTGGCACTCTTCGTGAGCCAGAAGATATCCTCAAGAAGGATTGAGTTATTGAACCATGTGCTTTCATTTCGTCCTGGTAGCGCTGTGAAGTGTAGGGTTTGAGTCTGTTTCGCCTGCTCAATACTGTCTGTTGCCTTTTGAGTATCAATGTGCCGTTTCAGTCTGCTAGGTGAAAATAATGTGATTTTTTATTTAGCTTTGTTTGTTCCTCATGATGCAATGAAATTAAGATAGATCCTAGATTCCTGGTGTTTGTATCATTCGGCACATTGATGTGTTCTATATAGGTTATAATGCCTTTCCTCCACCCGAGTTCATTGCAGTTTTCCCGCAATTTTCTGTTTCTGACAGAGCTGTGTAGGCAGTGGCGTACAGTAGTTAAAACAGTGGTATGGAATCTCTGGCCATGTTGCTATTGTCTGAAACAGATTAGATTTGCTTTCCATGTCAATGAGCGGTGCCTGCCCGTGTATCTCTAGTGCTATTCTCGATTGAAGTGGCCTTCTCTTTTTATCGTATATCCTTAAGAAGTTTATTCATTAAAATTGAATTCACTGGTTCGGTGAAGAGCTACGACGAAATTCTACAGCAACAAGGCATGTGTTTTTCCTGGAAAAGAACATGTTCATTTCCATGTATTTACTTAAACCTGCAAAGTTGATTGAGGAGCGCACTTTGTCGGCACTCAAAGCTTACATCCCATGTCTTCTGACCACGACAAGCCGAAAATGAAACATGGAATTATTTTTGGACTTGCTAGTAGCTATCACTATCCATATGAGCGAGACCATAATTTTCAGTTCAGACAAGGGACATGCACTGCTCTTCATTCATACCAAAGAATAAGTACCTGCAGGAAAAGGGCCGAACAGGCCCTGGAGTGCATGTCCATCTGGTTACACTGTTGACAGGAGTTGGGCTAGATTGGGACGCCATGCCGACGCGGTGAAAGGGAGGAGGAAATCAAGCCCAAACTACAGAGGGCTCCGCGTTTAGGCAGCTTCATTGGGCGTCTCACCACCATGCGCCGTGCAATTTCGTTGGGCGATCGGAGCGAGCGATGCTTTCGAGTCGGTGTTAAAGCTCCCACTTGTTGACTCGGCGCTCGAGTGACCCGTGCTCCAGGCGCTGGAGAAAGTCGTGTTATGTTACGAAAGGAAGGAAATTACGCAGAGATATTGTTGTCTTTACTAATGTGTATCTTCTGCCATAATCTTGCTCTCTCTCGAAATAACAATCTACGGTAGTTATTTCCTTGGTCCCGTTACGTGCACACCGGTACCAGATTGCGGTCTCGCTCTCCAACTAATTTACGGTTTAAATGTCTAGCTGTGGCTTATAACTAAAATTGTACTATAACGGCCGTTAGTTTTTTCTAAAAATAAAAAAATATTAAAAAATCGCTATATCGAAACGAACAATGCAAAGGAATAAAAGAGGAAAAAAGGCAAAAAAAACACAAAAAGCCAAAATAAGCAGAAATTAGATTGACATGATCTAAGTGGTTTCCGATTTAAATAAGCTAAAAACAAAAAAGTTAGAATCTAAAACCGTTTGGAGCGAGACCTGCACTCGACCGTCAAAATTATGTACAGATTTATGGTCATGCATGCATTGGGTAAAAGGTCTAGCTATCTTTCTGGTACAATCATGCTTGACAGTGTCGTATTTCAGTGGCAAATCTAGAACAAAAATAATGCGGGGGCCTCATACTTGCACTTATCAACATATCTGTCAATAATGTCATAGATAGTAATGCATTCTAAATTTTGTAACATCAGCTAACTTTTGAAATTTTGTAACATCAGCTAACTTTTCTAAATTTTGGTACCCACCTGAACTTTTGAAATTTTCACTACTTTTTACCAGACCTATGAAGCATGTCATATGGATGGCTAACATTTTTCAGGAACTTATGCATATGTATTCAAGTTTAATTTCACCTTTGGAAAACGATTTTGCCTATCTTATAGAAGCCTATTTTCTCTTTGACCGTACTGTATTATTGCTTATTTGGTTACCTAAAACAACTTGTTAGTTTAAAGTTTTAATTGTCGTCCTATTTTCGAAATATGCCGAGATTAGGCACACTGCAGCTTTTCTACTTACTGTGGACGACTAGCATCAAATGATTTCCAGGATTTACTAGCATCAAATGATTCTCCTTCATGGCCAGATAGCAATTCAAGGGTAAATTTTCAGATGGGAGAAGAAAGGGAAACAGTTGGCAGGGACTGGATTGATAAGGTTGTGGTGAACAACAATCACTCTGTGTTTCTTATGCTGCTAAGTAGCTCAGGTCGGTGTGATCGGACGGCGTCCGAGCGGCGCGGGGAACTCGGGGAGATCGGACGGCGTTTGAGTGGCTCGAGGAGATCGAACGGCGTCCGAGTGGCTCGGGGAGATTGGACGGCGTCCGAGCGGCGCGGGGAGGGAGACGCACCCGACAGGTGGGTCTGGGTGGTCAGCGAGAGAGGGAGGCGCGGGCGCAAGGCGGACGGCAGAGATGGGCCGACGCGGCCGGGTGGACTGACCTGGGCCGACCAAGTGGCAAGTGGGGGAGGGGGCTATGCGGGATCGGGCGGGAGATCCGGCCGTCCACGCGGCGGCCTGAGGGGAGGGGAGAGGAATTTTAGTTTTAATTTTGATTTTTGATTTTCAGAGAGGCTAGAAAGTTCAATAAAGCTCAGAAAAAATATTAAATAAATTCCAAAAATCCCAGAAAAATTCACAGAAGTTCCTGGGTAAGTTTTGGACTTAAATAAAATATTTTCAATAACAGTTCTTGCATTAAATTTTAAATTTAATTTCCTTCAAAATACTTTTTAATCTTTTAAATAACTTTTTTTAAAAAAACTCAGAAAAACCTTGGGATGCCACATACGGCGAGGGAGTAGCGGCGGCTGAGATTTTGGCCGGCACCTCCATTCCGCTCAATTTTTTCAGGCGAAAGGACAAATTTATCCAGGAAACTTCTGGATTACCTTCAGTTGAACCAAGGGCAGTAAAGTCAAATCGCACCCTCCTCCAACTATTCACATCACTGTACCCCCAACCCTAAATCAAAAATCTCAGTCCGCCGCCCCGCCCCCGTCCGCGTCCACCGCCGCCCCCGCCTCCACCGCCCATCCCTTCGGCTCCGTCGCGGAGCCAGTCCACCTGCTTCGTTTCATCTCCGCCCCGACGCAGTCCGCCTCCACCACCTCGTCCGACGAGGCCGCCCGTCGCCGACACCTTGCGCCGCCCGGACCAAGCCCCGCAGCCCCTCACGAGGGTTTCCGCCCCCGACGCGATCCGTCGCCCGGACAACACCCGTTGCCCCGACGAGCCCCTCGACTCCGCTTCAAGATGGCACCTGGTAAGAAGGGAGGGGAGCGCAACACTTCCAGGAGGCAACCAGTAGGTAAAGAACTACCACCCATATCTGTCACTTTGCCTTCCATGTGGTCGGGAATATGTTAGGATGTGATTTAGGCCATCCTCGGTTTAGGGTTTAGGGTATTAATGTTCTGATCTAGGTCATTTCGGGTATATAATTTGGATTTGTTTTATTTAAGGATGTTCGAGATGCAAGATACCTCTGTCAGCATGTTTTGGTTTTCATCTGTTAGGATATTTTTTGTTCTGTTCTAGCTCAACTAGATCATAAGGCTGTTAGAATGTTTTTTATCAGAATGTTTTGGTTTTGATCTGCTAGGATGCTGGAAATACAATAAGGCTACCACTTTGTATAAGCACATACACACATAATTCAGGGGCTGTGTTCAGTTGCACGTAGGACATATATGCCTGTTTAAATTGTGATTACATTCCTTGTTGTTCCTGGTAGACATTACTCCCATCTTTATGTTTCATACATTCACATCATCTATGTTGTGCAAATACAGAGCCGCAAATGACGGACTATGAGAGGAAGAGAGTGCAGAACATGTTACGTAACAATCAGATGTTCCAGCGGCTCGGAGTAGGAGCTTTAGCTCAAATGGTGAACAGTGCAAAGCCCAAGGTTGCTGCTCGTGCAGACTCGGGCACCTTGTATGAACCTGAACCCGAGGACGACAATGAAGGTGTTGTTGAGAAGGTATATGGAATGTTACGTTTGATAGTTTTAAGGTTACTTGGTTAATATGAATGCTAGTTTTAATCAAACTAAACCTAGTAGTAATCAAACTTCACTTGGTAGTAATATGAATGCTAGTTTTAAGGTTAGAGAAGCTTTTGTAGGTACTGTCTGTTGAGAGCGCTCCTTTCTTTTTGTCCTTGCAAGGCAGCGAATACCTTTGATTTTGTTTTTGTTCAATAAACTAAACCTATTTTGTCTTAGTTCAATATGCAGATTTATTAATTTTTTCAGATTCTTGTATATGTAGGAAGCCATGCTGGATTTGGAGACTGAACCTACTACCAATTTGTTAAGCGATGAGACCACGCGCATTGGAGGATCAAGACAGTCGAAGAGAGTTATGGCTGTACAGGAGGAAGACCAACCCACAAGAATTAGAAGGCAGCGAACCAGGGAAATATCTTCAGCACTTGAAGATAGTCATGCTCCAACAACTGACCCACAAGATGGTTCCTCAGAAGATGCAGCCAATAACCAGACCAGCCAACCCAACAACCAGAACAGGCAACCCAACAACCAGAACAGCGTAGCTGATGAAGGCAAGCTACTGTACCTCCTCTCCTCTATTAAATATTTGCTGTTCTAATCATATGATTTCCACTAATTGTGTGAACCACGATTCATGTTAGATGGATGGTTGAGAGGAAGGAACGTAGGCAGAGATTTGGACAGAATTTCAAGAGGGTTGTGCGCTAAGATTCCAGTGCAAATTGCTGAAGGGAACCGGCGACCAGAAGCACCTATGCAAGCTGCTAAACTAGCGGCTGAGGCTGGAATTGTCCTACGGGACCATATCCCAATACTCCGACACTGGAAGGAGTATAAGAAGGATGAGGCTCTAGTGACAAACTACATGGGCAAAATTGCGGTAAGTACCTCCGGCCTTTCCCAATGGGACAGCAGCATCCTTTCTAAATACATGCTACTGCCTTCTTAAGTAAAATGAGTAGGCTGATTTGAATTGTTAATGTTACTTTAATCACCATATATGCATGTTTATGTTCAATCACACAGGAACTATGCTTTTGATTTTTTAGTTTGGGCCATGGCGAAGCAGGCGATTGGATGGCACTAAAGAAGATGAAGACTGTGCAAAGGGAAATGTGCGACACAGGTGGAATGCAATCAGTTGCAAGGGAAATGGCATGAAGAAGCTGGCTAGAAAAGTCTGGCGTAATTGAGATCATCTTGTTGGAAAAAAGTGATGTGTTGCTGAATCTTGTTCTGTAATAGCAAGGAGTAGAAAAGTATTTGTAATAAGCTCGAAGTAGCTTTGCTAGTGAAAAACTGAAGGTCATCCGGATGTTGAGGGCACTCTAAAATGTCTGGAACTTTAAACTGCTAAGAACCATTGTTTGTTTATTTTTCTTAATGAAAATGGAACAGAGATGTGCCCTGTGTTTCTAAAGAAAACATCCTAACAAAAAATATCCACCATGATGCGGATACACACATGCTTAGCACTTTTAAGTCAAATACATTATTTCACTGGAAAGAAGTATTGAGCCACAGTAAATATTGTCAGGTGAATTTGTTTCTTAATGAATTTACTTCTATTCGTGGGAACGATATACTACCTTATGCCAAATTCTTGTTTATTATTAGATTTGAATATAATGATGATTCCGGGGCCAAAGCAATGGAGAAGCACAAGGAGGGTAATCATATTTGCTACCAAGAACAAAAATCTCAAAGCCCATGGGAATGGAAATGAGAAAGCCAAGCTGCCCATGCAGCTGATCAAAGAGGAAAGAAGCCCATGCAGTGGGAGAGCAAAAAGGGAGGAGCCCAAGGACTTGAACTACAAGTTTTGGATAAGATTTTCAAGCCAAATTCGGACTTTCCACGTGCTCAACCCAATTCAAACTCGGATTCAACTCAGAATTCAATTCGGATTCGGTTCGGGACAGCCTGACAGGCAGTTACTAAAAAGGCCATAACATTCACAAACGGAGTCCGATTCAGGTGTTCATGTACTACTCGTTGGAAATATAATTTCAAAGGCTACGCAATGGATCTGGTCCCACCTTCAAATTCATCACGGAGAAAAAGTTATGACCGAAACAATATGACGGGTGGAAAATATAGTTTCCTTTTTGTGAGAGTTCGTATCTAAAACTATATAGGGTTGAGTTGTACTTGGTTTGGGGACCATATGGACGTCCAAAGGGGCTATATAAGCCTTGTATTGGCAGCCTTTAGGGCTCAGACCACGTTTGAGAAAAATCAATCTACTAAAATTTTCGAATTTAGCATTGCTACTGAAATTCGATGATGCGTATACTCACATGCTTAGCACTTTTAAGTCAAATACATTATTTCACTGGAAAGAAGTATTGAGCCGCACTAAATATTGTCAGGTGAATTTGTTTCTTAATGAATTTCCTTCTATTCGTGGGAACGATATACTACCTTATGCCAAATTCTTGTTTATTATTAGGTTTGAATATTATGATGATTCCGGGGCCAAAACAATGGAGAAGCACAAGGAGGGTAATCATATTTGCTACCAAGAACAAAAAGCTCAAAGCCCATGGGAATGGAAAGGAGAAAGCCAAGCAGCCCATGCAGCCGATCAAAGAGGAAAGAAGCCCATGCAATGGGAGAGCAAAAAGGGAGGAGCCCAAGGACATAAACTACAAGTTTTGGATAAGATTTTCAAGCCAAATTCGGACTTCCCACGTGCCCAACCCAATTCAAACTCGGATTCAACTCAGAATTCAATTCGGATTCGGTTCGGGACCAGGCACAGGCAGTTACTAAAAAGGCCATAATTTTCATAAACGGAGTCCGATTCAGGTGTTCTTGTACTCGTTGGAAGATAATTTCAAGGGCTACGCAATGGATCTGGTCCCACCTTCAAATTCATCACAGAGAAAAAGTTATGACCGAAACAATATGACGGGAGGAAAATATAGTTTCCTTTTTGTGAGAGTTCGTATCTAAAACTATATAGGGTTGAGATGTACTTGGTTTGGGGACCATATGGACGTCCCAAGGGGCTATATAAGCCTTGTATTGGTAGCCTTTAGGGCTCAGACCACATTTGAGGAAAATCAATCTACTAAAGTTTTCGAGTTTAGCATTGCTGCCGAAATTCCTTATGGAATTAGGAGTATATTCTTCAATCAAGATCGTTCAGCCTTTCCGCTGGGAATTGGGTGCACGATAGATCTTCACTTGGTGGTCGGCGAAATCAACACGAGTGTGTTTTGGCGGATTAAAGAGTGTTCGCCCCTTGCACTGGCATTGGAGGATCATTACGATTCATCAAGACTCCCGTGAGTATCCATCCTACGTCGAGAAGATCGGGTGACCCCGTATCACACCACCAATTCATGTAGTTTTAATGGTTTGGAAATACGACTAATAAAATTGGTAACTAAAGAATTGAGACAATATGAACATTCCAATAAATAAATTATGGCATTACAGTGTCATCCTAAGTATTGACCTAGTGGGCAAGAGTGGGAAATTTTTTTATGAATAATCCATTTTTTATTCGAAATAATAGAAATATACCCGTTTGAAATTTTTTCACAGAAATAGGCTCCAATCGCCGAGCCGTCAGGCGACTGGAACCTATCGCCCAATGGTTGCGCGATACGCAAGCAATCCGAACCACCGTGCGACTGCTTTCAGTCGCCCATTGGTTAGGCGACTGCATCTCCTATCACTGAAGGGTTGGGTGACTGGAAGCTCATATAAAAAGATAACGCGGTTGAGAGTGTGAGCTCGTTCGGCCGCGCAGTGAAAAGAGGTGATAGAAAGAAAAGAAGCGGAGATGAGAGGAAAGAAAAGGAGAGTAGAGGAGAGGGAGAGGAAGGAGAGTTAGGTATTTTTTTGTATATTATGGTTTAAATTTTGTATATGAAGTAGATAGTTTATTTAGTGTTAGTATCCGTCGAAAATTGTAGATGTAAGGAATAGTACAAATTTGGTATAGAAAATTTAGTCAATGTAGTTTTAGAAAATTAGCAGCCGTAATAACCTGTAGTTGTAGAAAATTTAGTGAACATAGTTGTTAAAAATTAGCATTCTTAGCAAATTAGCATTTGTACAAAATTATAGTTGTAGAAAATTTAGTCAACGTTACATAGAAATTAATTGTCCGTAGAAATTTATAGTTATTTAAATTTCAGTAAATATTTTTGTAAGAATTTAATAATTTTCTTTGTATAAAACAATAATATGTAACATTTATAATTAATTACAAATGAATGTAATGTCATTAGTACATTAAAAAACACATGTACGGGAGAGCTCGAGTAGAGAGAAAAGAGTGGCGTCGGTGCGCAGTCTGCCGATAGGGAGTTAATGCTAGGAGGGTAGTGCAGTTGGTTATGATAGGCGAACGGTCAATAAAATGTAAATTACAGTACTTCCGTAATGTGTGATGCAATTTGACTAGTTGCAAATTGAAAATATATATAGGCAAACTTCAATAATGCCGATACTCACTACATTGAAAGTGCATTATAGTGTTGGCACCGTTCGTGAAGGTTCAAACGGTGTTGACTTGAGTGGCTTTGCGCAAGCCACTTTGGTACACCCGGACGGCGAAAATACCCAAATTGCGGATGTGATGCACTGGCTCACCCGAAGTTTTTTGTTGGACCCTGAGGTGTGTAGCATCGTCACACAAGGGCTTTGGAGCCGGTCTCCCACAGACATCAGATGGGAGTTGAGAACATTGATGCGCACTGTTGTGTGGAAGAGGTTTGTGCAAGGGTGCCGACGCCGTGGATACAAGTGCATGATGTTGTGCAACCATGCCCAATAGAAGATGTGCAAGGTTGTGTGGACGGCGATCCGGGAGGTGCGATGATACGGGGTCGCCCGATCATCTCGACGTAGAATGGATACTCACGGGAGTCTTGATGAATCGTAATGATCCTGCAATGCCAGCGCAAAGGACGAACACTCTTTAATCCGCCAAAACACACTCGTGTTGATTTCACCGACCACCAAGTGAAGATCTATCGTGCACCCAATTCCCAGCGGAAAGGCTGAACGATCTTGATTGAAGAAGACACACCTAATTCCCTAAGGAATTTCGGCAGCAATGCTAAACTCGAAAACTTAAGTAGATTGATTTTTCTCAAACGTGGTCTATCTCAAACGAAAGGGGATACAAGGGGTTTTATAGTGCTTCCCCCGAACTCACGCAAGGAATGCTTGGCCGAATCAATCTCTAATTTGGTCAAGGTTTCCTAATCTAATTCCTAAAATTTAGCAAGTCTGTTTCCTTCAATTTCGGGCTAAGCCCCTATCTATTACAAAACCGAGATTTGAGGTGGATTCGGTCAGCTTTTCGGCACGCAGGCCACATCTTGCGCACACCATGAGATTTGTGATCACGTGGCCTTCCATTGATTTGATGGCTGCTTGGTTGAGACTTTCTTGGACGCATATATCTTAGTTCCTTGCTCGTATGGACTCTCATTCTCTTGACTCGTAGCCGGTTGGACCTTCTCCACTTGATCTTCCGTTGCTTTAAATCTGAGAAGGCACAAGATGTTTGCATTAGATAGTATGCTATTCTCATCTAACGTAATAGAAGACTCTCTAAGAAACAAAAGCACCTGTTGTTGAAGTAGTTTAGCTCTTGCTCTTGTCATAGGACCTTTCGGAGCCTCTAGCTTTGTCATGCACACTTGGAGTGGACGATGAATGATGAGGCGATAGGGTCCCGATCTTCCGATAGGATGATAACTTCGATTTTGGCGGAGGTGACTCTTGCGACCCGACTACAACCGTACGACGTCGCTTGCGCCTTAGCAATCGCTGAACCACACTCCAAGTCGTTATCAACCGTGCCAAGAACGCGGTTGACCTGACCACGAAGGTCTATTCCTGCATGCAACCGAAGAACACGCAAGAACAAGGATAGTGAGCAACCTGAAATTTGCTAGATATAAAAGTCGCACAAGGATAGTTGAGGTTCTGTAACACGAATCTGTTGGTCTTCAAGAGACAACGTGGAGTTTGCACATGGGGCTAAACTGATCTAAACAAAACCTAAGTCCTAACAAGGGAGGCGGCAGCTCCTTTATAGGGAGAACAACCAGGAGGGGCGTCCAAAGTGCATGCTCTAGGGTTACAAGGTCCATGGGCCCAATTGGTGGTGGCGCAGCACCCTTTTGACTCGGACTCAAAAACCAATGTTGATTCTTTTGATGATTGCAGCCGGCTCGGTTGGAATTTGAAGATGGGGTTGAATCCTTTAGAAAGTGGACTTGATAAGCTTTCTATCAAGTCCAAGAACGTCTCAAACGGAGTCCGTATGAGAAAGTTACGTCCGTTTAAACTTGCACCATTGCAGCAGTCCAAATCTGATTCCAGTACGGGTCCAACAAGGACTCTTTTGAATTGGTGTAAAAGTGACGTGGTGCTGTAAAAATATATATTTTCATTATTAGGTAGCGTCATATTCTCATTTAAAATGTGTTGAGGCTCAAGAAACGAATTCACCTTTAGTTCAATCTTGATATTGGACGCTATTGTCGTATGTGTTTGTGACGTGGTCACATCATCCTCCCTTCTTGACAAAAAACCGTCCTCGGTTTTAACGTATGTGTAGCCTCACGTATTGCATGATCTTGATCGTAAATCTCGTTATATGATAACAAACGCAACAAACCCTCATTATGTAATATCATAAGTTCTTTATCAAGCAAAGTAAAACCTGTTTGAAACGAGCTCACCTTATAATTTAAGCGATGCGTAGGAGCTCTTGTAATTAGGACAACAAGCATAGCAAATATGGTTTATCCATAGGGCTCATGTCCTCATCATCCTCCCCTTCTTGAAAACAAAGCCGTCCTTGGCTTTTGATAAACTGAAAGTATGGTAACAAAGAAGCCAAGGTGTATGCATGGTATATGTATATGTCATCCGTTTTAACGGTTCTTCGTTGTTGCACAATTAATGCTATAACACAGCAGCAATCATAAAAGCTCATTGTATTATTAACCCAAAAGTAATCATATATGTTAATGAGCAAATCAAAATTTCTCACACAATAATTATTGCAACTTGTTTTGCAAATGTAAGTGAAGCATTTATGCAATTCAAATCTTTGAAGTTGTAAACTTGTAGTGGTGGCACATATGGGCAAAGCTACAACTTTTGGAATCAAACAAAGTTTATCTATATAATCAGATTTCAATTGAGCAATAGCAAATTCATCTAGTAAGGGTGAAAAGATTTGCAAGTTCTTCCATATATCAATTTCATTATTCTGATTGTCAATGTTAGATAGTTCAACAAGAGAAGAACACATAGGCATTGAATGATCACTAAATTTTATTTTTCTTTCATAATGAACAAGATTGATCATACAAGAGTTGTTGTTCAAAACAACAAGCTTCAATTCATCCATGTGATCACAGGTTATGCATATTCGATATACAAGAAATTGATTTTCTACACCATAATCTCCAATCAAATTAAACTTATACCCAGGGGTGTAGGCACTAAACAAGAATTTCGAACATGCAAGTTCAGAAACTTTCTTCATAGCACATTCCACACTAGCGGCCTCATTAAGCATGATATAACACAATGCATCAGCAGGGGATATTCTATCAAAAACTTCCTTATGTGTAATTAATTCGACATGTGCAAAATTAGGAGAATTTAGATCAGCACATGGTTCATTCAAGTAAACACAAGGAATATCAAACGATTGCACTACAGCAGGTATATACTCACAAGGTTGCTCTATGTCTTGTTGTAGCACCAAATCAGTACCTTTGTCATTATCGTCCTCTTCAGATACTGTAGGTACCTCAAACTTCTCCTCAGATTGCACCTTGCTTGTGACCGTGGGTGGTGGACGTACAAAACGATATTGCAATTTATTCTTCATCTCCTCCCATGTGTAGATGTAGTGGAACTCAAGATTCGACCACCAATGTTGAACATCACCAATCAGCGCCGTCCTTGCCATGCTCATCTTCTCATAAGGATCAAGATCTTGTCTTTCAAAGTAGCTATCCATCATAGTAACCCACAAGAAGTAGTCCGACGACGTACTCTCAGCGGTGAGTGGCAAGATATATACCGGTAATTGTTTCCCTTCGAGTTCAAATCTGCCCGCGATGACATCATAATCTACCAATTTTCTCAAGCTGTCATTGTTAGTAGAAAACAAGGAAACAAATCACAAGTAAATGTTCCTATCAACTACTAGGATATGGATGCTCATACCAAGTCACACATCTCTCAAGCTCTTACCAAATTCTTACAAGTTCTTACCGAAGCAAACAGGTGGTGCAACCGGTGGCTGGTTCGTGATAAATCTGACTCAAGTGATGAGTAAAGCGATTGCAAGGTACAACGAGACCTGTTCGGTTAGTAGAAAAGTGGAGCTTGGATAGGCTATGTATTTTGTAGCAAAAGAAAACAAACAATTAATTTCAGAAATTGCACAGAATTGAATTATAGTTCGTATCTAGCACTTAGCTTATGTTGCTGATCAACCAAGGATGGAAGAAGGCTAAAATATGTGTATGGCAATGTATAGGAGTGGTAAATACAAGATAATTCAATCGAATGCAATCTGAAGTGGAAGGACACAAGGATTGACCCAAAACTTAGAAACTGAAGATTTCTGTCCACTAGACAGCACGTCGGTATTTTGGCCGTAACTTTTTGTCAGTTGCATTTTTTTCAATGATTCTTTTTTTCTTCGTTTCCTGACGGCTTTTTCTACAACTTTTGTTTTGGGGCCAAGTTCTGGAAACCGACCGAACAATTCGCACAAAATTCACAAGTGCCGACTGTTGCAGATTCAATCTACAATTTTAGATCAACGTCCACCGCAGATATCTCTTAACTTCCTTACTGGAATAACGTGAAATTTTACAGATAGATGGCCAATGAAGTTTTGAATCTAATGGCGGTGGTCTCACTCAAAAATAATCTTGGAATCAAAAGATATGGCATTTTTGGTGGCGGCTGCAGAGAAGGGAAAAATCAGCCGAATTGGAATTAGGGTTTGGGGGTGGGGAATTTTTTTTTCTTTGGATTTTCAATGGAACAAAGATATGACCAGCAACTAGACAATGCTAAGACGAACATAAATTCAATTTAGCAAACCAAAACTAACAGATTGAAAAGCACAACGGGGTTTGGACAGCGGGAATTAACTCTTTTTGTGGGGCAATTTTTCTGTACTATAGGAAATAAAAACCAATCTACTAACTAGGGATACAAGAAATTCCTACCGGTCAACTGAAGCTCTGATACCACTTGATGAGGCGATAGGGTCCCGATCTTCCGATAGGATGATAACTTCGATTTTGGCGGAGGTGACTCTTGCGACCCGACTACAACCGTACGACGTCGCTTGCGCCTTAGCAATCGCTGAACCACACTCCAAGTCGTTATCAACCGTGCCAAGAACGCGGTTGACCTGACCACGAAGGTCTATTCCTGCATGCAACCGAAGAACACGCAAGAACAAGGATAGTGAGCAACCTGAAATTTGCTAGATATAAAAGTCGCACAAGGATAGTTGAGGTTCTGTAACACGAATCTGTTGGTCTTCAAGAGACAACGTGGAGTTTGCACATGGGGCTAAACTGATCTAAACAAAACCTAAGTCCTAACAAGGGAGGCGGCGGCTCCTTTATAGGGAGAACAACCAGGAGGGGCGTCCAAAGTGCATGCTCTAGGGTTACAAGGCCCATGGGCCCAATTGGTGGTGGCGCAGCACCCTTTTGACTCGGACTCAAAAACCAACGTGGATTCTTTTGATGATTGCAGCCGGCTCGGATGGAATTTGAAGATGGGGTTGAATCCTTTAGAAAGTGGACTTGATAAGCTTTCCATCAAGTCCAAGAACGTCTCAAACAGAGTCCGTATGAGAAAGTTACGTCCGTTTAAACTTGCACCATTGCAGCAGTCCGAATCTGATTCCAGTACGGGTCCAACAAGGACTCTTTTGAATTGGTGTAAAAGTGACGTGGTGCTGTAAAAATATATATTTTCATTATTAGGTAGCGTCATATTCTCATTTAAAATGTGTTGAGGCTCAAGAAACGAATTCACCTTTAGTTCAATCTTGATATTGGACGCTATTGTCATATGTGTTTGTGGCGTGGTCACATCAATGAATGTGTAATAGAGATGTCCTCATCACGCGAGCAGCTTGCGCGCCTCGCATGTTGCTGAAGGGAAGGAAGTTACTCGCGACGAGGCTGATGCAGTACATGGAGAAGAGGAAGAACGGTCATGCCATGGTGAGGCTATAGGACTAGTCGATGAAGGGGAGCATATGGAGTACATAGTGTGATGAGAACATCATTAGCAAACACACTACATCATCTACTTCAAGTTTGGACCAATCACAAGAACTAGAGCAAAACAAATTTAATAAGAGGTGAATCTTTTCCTTAGTGATTACTCTTGTACTGATGAGAATTTGTTGCTACCTAGTGCTTCTATTTTATGTGTTCTTAGATTTGAGGAAAAGTAAACGGATGGAAAAGAAGCTTTAGAGACACAGGAAGCATAGCCACAGAAGATCAACGCAGAGGATGGAGACATCCATGAGGAGAAAATATCTAAGTGACTTATGGCTTAAGCAAACATCCATGAGGAGAAAATATCTAAGTGACTTATGGCTTAAGCAAACCAAACTCAATTTGGATTTTGATTTTTGCTTCCTTGTTTGACTAGCAAACCAAATAGTATTCTTTTATTTGTGTACTGTAGCAGTACTGTAGCACCGACCTCCAAAGTCTATATAAGGTGGGGTGCACTCTTTTGTAACATAGGTCATGCTTGGAAAATAGTTGAACACTTGTTCCTTTCTTGTTGCCACTCCGTAGTTCTTGTGATTCCTTGGGATTGCTCGAACGTGTCTACTCCACGATAGCGAGCAGACAAAGGCCATAGCGTGTGGTTGACTAATTTGAGTGCTGCAAGTTGCTGTATAGAGATAGTGGTTGGCCACATCAATTGCTAGGTTGCACAGTCTAGTTATCCATAATCCTACGTCGTGAAGATCGGGCCACCCCATCTCCCCCGCATCATAGTGCATCAAATGGAGAGCGATGACCAGATGGCTTGGGCTAAACAGGAAGCTGTATAGGAGGACAATAAGGATAGTTCAAATATGGACAAAGCGCCCCTCTCGTAGGAATGGAACCAGTTTGATGTTGAGGGTGTTGCTGTACATGGCGAGCATGAATCACCGTGAGAGCATCATGGCACAGAGGTTTGGTTCCATTCAATGTTTGCTAACAAGGCATCGCTGCAGGATTCCATCAAGCTGTGGGCCCTGTCTATGCAGCGGACTTTTCGGGTCGTGAAATCTAGCCAGGACTAGTACACCATGAAGTGTGAGTAGGACGGTTGTCCTTGGAGGGTGCACGCACGTAGACCAAAGTATGAGACTCACTGGATTGTGTTGAAGGTGGAGCCGCACTCTTTCATTCTCAGTAATGTTTTGGCAAGGTATCGTAACCTAACGTCCGCCTTTATAACCTATCTAATGTATGGAGAGATAGTGGAGAAGAAGGACATGGAGGCCACGCACATCATGGTAGCTATCGAGAAGAAATTAAAGTACAAGATTAGCTACATGAAGGCGTGGCGTACAAAGCAGAAGGCATTGGAAAAATAGTTCAGGTTTTTCGTGGTGGCGTACAACAATCTTCCTCGTATGCTTTAGGTATTGTAGGCTAGTTACCCCGGGCACGTATATCACTATTAAGGACAAGCCATCTATGAGGCCACCAGGTTTTGTGGTGTTGCAGAGGGCGTTTTTAGTTTTCGGTGTGTGCATCGAGGCATTCAGGCATATGCTGCCCATGATCTCAGTTGACCCTTTTTGACCGGCCAGATCCTTACGACCATTGGTGTTGACGGCAATAATCAAATTATGCCCCTGGCCATCACATATGTGGAAAGTGAGAGTTGCGACATTTGGTTATGGTTCCTTAGACATGTGAGGGTTGGAGTTGTTGGCGCTCATCCTGGTGCGTGCGTAATCCATGATCGCCACGCTGGGACAGTGAAGGCCATAAGAAACTTCAGGAAGGCCCCGAGGAGCCCTTCCCTTGGCCGGATGTGAGAAACAGATGGTGCATTCGTCACCTAGAGGTGAACTTCTTCAAGCAGTTCTCATAGCAGCCGTTGATGAAGCTATTCAAGAGGATGGCTATACAAAACCAGGAAAAAATTTGATGCTTTGTGGGTGTTGTTGGACAAGCACAGTAGGAAGCACGTCGACAAGAAAAACAAGGGGTTGGCCATACCTGGGGCGGCACAACCAGAATGCTTCACAGCACTAGATGAGCCTAACGCAGCCTGTCCAAGGAGGAGAAGATCATGGAACATCAAGTGTTTCTTGTAGTGGATTGAGAGAGAACCATTCTAGAAGTGGTCCTTATTGCACGACACAGACGACGCGCTGTACAACATAATGACGACTAACCTTGCCGAGATGTACAACTGGGTTCTTAGGGGCCTTCATTCTCAGCCCCTTGTCACCATCGTGGAAGGTGTTCTGTATAGCACAATCGGCTACTTCAGGGAGAGGCATGCGAATGCCACACTTCATGCAGCTAAACCCATGAACATCGTACTTGTCAAAAATTGCGGCATACATGGAGAAGAAGGCATAGATGTGCCAATTGCACTTATGGGCAATAGAGAGCATTATTTCAATGTGGTACTGTGAGGACATCCTTTCCATAGATACAATCGTGCCGACTCCACAATGATACGGGGTCGCCCGATCTTCTCGACGTAGGATGGATACTCACGGGAGTCTTGATGAATCGTAATGATCCTCCAATGCCAATGCAAGGGACGAACACTCTTTAATCCGCCAAAACACACTCGTGTTGATTTCCCGACCACCAAGCGAAGATCTATCTTGCACCCAATTCCCAACGGAAAGGCTGAACGATCTTGATTGAAGAAAACACTCCTTCAGCAGCAATGCTAAACTCGAAAACTTTAGTAGATTGATTTTTCTCAAACGTGGTCTGAGCAAAACAAAGGGGATACAAGGGGGTTTTATAGTGCCTACCCGAACTCTCGCAAGGAAAGTCTTGGCCGAATCAATCCCTTTTTCGGTCAAGGTGTCCTTTTCCAATTCCTAAAACTTAGCAATCTGTTTCCTTTACTTTCGGGCTAAGCCCCTATCCTAATACAAGACCGAGATTGGGTTGGACTCGGTCACCCTTTGGCACGCAGGCCACATCTTGTGCACGCCATGAGATATGTGATCACGTGACCTTCCGTTGATTAGCTCCTTGCCCGCATGGACTCTTCTTGTCAAGACTCGTGGCTACTTGATCCTTCTCCACTTGGTCTTCTGTTGCTTTAAAACTGAGAACACATAACATATTTGCATTAGGTAGTATGCTATTCTCATCTAACATAATAGAAGACTCTCTAAGAAACAAAAGCACCTGTTGTTGAAGTAGCTTAGCTCTTGCTCTTGTCATAGGACTTTTTGGAGCCTCATCACTAGCTTTGTCATGCACAGTGGATGAAGAATGTGTAATAGAGATGTCCTCATCATCCTCCCCCTCTTGAAAAGTAGTCGTCCTCGACTCTGTGCCATCTTGTCTAAAGAATGGCGATAAATCAGCAACATTAAAAGTAGTACTCACCCCATAATCGTCTCCTGGAAGCTCTATCTTGTATGCGTTGTCATTGATCTTGGCAAGTACTTTAAAAAGACCATCACCACGGGGCATCAATTTTGATTTATGCTTCTCCAGAAAGCGTTCTTTGCGAAGATGCACCCATACTAAGTCACCTATCTCAAATAGCATTTTCTTTCTAGTCTTGTTGGCTTTAGAAGCAAAAGCGCATACCTTCTTTTCAATTACCTCTTTAGTCTTTTCATGGGGCTTTTTCACAAAATCAACACGCTTAGAAGCCTCCATATTTGTACGTTCTTGTAATGGAAGTGGCATCAAGTCAAGTGGCGTGATCGGTTTGAAACCATACACCACCCCAAATGGACACAATTGAGTTGTAGAATGCACCGCCCGATTATATGCAAATTCAACATGCGGTAGGCAATCTTCCCACTCTTTCAAATTCTTTTTGATCATTGTCCGCAGCAGCATTGAGAGTGTACGGTTCACCACCTCCGTTTGTCCATCTGTTTGTGGGTGACAAGTCGTTGAAAACAACAACTTTGTCCCAAGCTTGGCCCACAAAGTCTTCCAAAAGTAGCTCATGAACTTCACGTCACGATCTGAAACAATAGTTTTTGACATTCCATGCAACCTCACAATCTCCCTGAAAAACAAGTCAGCTACATGCGATGCATTGTCGCTCTTATGACAGGGAATAAAATGTACCATTTTAGAAAACCGATCCACAACAACAAAGACTGAATCCCTCCCCCTCTTGGTCCTAGGTAATCCCAACACAAAATCCATGCTAATATCTTTCCAAGGAACACTAGGAACTGGAAGTGGAGTGTACAAACGATGTGGATTGAGTTTTGACTTTGCTTTATGGCATGTGATGCATCTTTGAACAAATCTCTCGACGTCGCGCCTCATCCTTGGGCAATAGAAGTGATCAGTCAACATCAAGTATGTCTTCTCTCTTCCAAAGTGACCCATCAATCCTCCTGCATGAGACTCCTGCAAAAGTAGCAAATGCACAGAACAATCTGGAACACATAGTTTGTTAATGCGAAAGAGAAATCCATCATGAACATGAAACTTATCACACCCTTTCCCATCTTTGCAATTAGAATATGGTGCTGAAAAGTCATGATCAGAAGCATACAAATCTTTCAAACTCTCTAGCCCTGGAACCTTTACTTCCAATTGAGTGAAAAGCACATGTTTTCTCGACAATGCATCAGCTACCACATTTTCCTTGCCTTTCTTGTATTTAACAACATATGAAAAAGTTTCAATGAATTCAACCCACTTAGCATGTCTACGGTTTAGTTTAGCTTGTCCTTTCATATATTTCAATGCTTCATGATCAGAATGAATGACAAATTCTTTAGGCCAAAGATAATGTTGCCAAGTCTCTAATACGCGCACAAGAGCATACAATTCTTTGTCATAAACAGGATAATTCAATTGTGCACCATGAAGTTTCTCACTGAAATACGCAACAGGTTTTTTATCTTGCATCAAAACACCACCAATACCTATTCCACTAGCATCACATTCAATCTCAAAAGTTTTAGTGAAATAAGGTAAAACAAGCAATGGTGCTTCAGTCAAACGCTTCTTCAATTCAGCAAAAGCTTTGTCTTGTTTTCCCCCAGTCAAAAGTGATTCCCTTTTTAGTTAATTCATTTAATGGGGCAGCAATGGTGCTAAAGTCTTTCACAAATCGCCTATAAAAACTAGCATGGCCATGGAAGCTACGAATTTAACTAACATTCATAGGAGTAGGCCAATTGCGAATAGCTTCAATTTTAAATTCATCAACTTCAATTCCATGGGCTGAAACAACATAGCCTAAGAACACCACTTTGTTTGTGCAAAAGGTACACTTCTCAAGATTAGCATACAATTTTTCAGCTCTTAGCACTTCTAGCACTTGTCTAATGTGTTCAACATGTTCTTGCAATGAGCGGCTATAAATCAGAATGTCATCAAAATAGACTACCACAAAATTTCCAATGAAGTGTCTCAAAACATGGTTCATTAATCGCATGAATGTACTAGGAGCATTAGATAAACCAAAAGGCATCACTAACCATTCAAACAATCCAAATTTTGTTTTAAATGCTGTCTTCCACTCATCACCATGTTTCATTCTAATTTGATGATATCCGCTACGCAAATCAATCTTAGAAAAGATAGTAGAGCCACTCAATTCATCAAGCATATCATCTAACCTAGGAATAGGATGACGATATCGAATGGTAATATTGTTGATAGCTCTACAGTCTACGCACATTCTCCATGTACCATCTTTCTTAGGAACAAGAATGACAGGAACGGCACAAGGACTAAGACTTTCGCATACGTACCCTTTTTCCATGAGCGCTTGGACTTGCCGCTGAATTTCTTGTCTCCTCCGGGTTTGTGCGGTATGGCGGCCGGTTGGTGATAAGAACATGTACCCTATGGATATAATCATATTTGCTATACTTGTTGTTCGAATTACAAGAGCTCCTACACACCAC
Source organism: Dendrocalamus latiflorus (assembly GCA_017311315.1). NCBI lineage: Eukaryota > Viridiplantae > Streptophyta > Magnoliopsida > Poales > Poaceae > Dendrocalamus > Dendrocalamus latiflorus. Next base: position 12,485,837 of record CM029650.1, on the reverse strand, counting down.
TTAAATTATCAGGTGAGTTCGTTTCAAACAGGTTTCACTTTGTTTGACAAAGAACTTATGGTATTACATAATGAGAGTTTGTTGCGTTTGTTATCATGTACCGAGATTTATGATCAAGATCATACAATACGTGAGGCTACAAAAATGTTAAAACCGAGGACGGTTTTCTGTCAAGAAGGGGAGGATGATGTGACCACGCCACAAACACACACGACAATAGCGCCCAATATCAAGATTGAACTAAAGGTGAATTCGTTTCTTCAGCTTAAACATATTTTAAATGAGAATATGATGCTACCTAATGATGAAAATATATATTTTGACAGCACCACGTTATTTTTACATCAATTCAAGCAAGAGTTCAAGTTGGACACGTTTTGGAATCCAATTCGGCCTCCAGATCAATTCGGATTCAGCCTGACAAGCCCAACTTCAAATGTGCATAACTTTCACATACGAAGTCCGTTTGAGGTCCATGAGTACTTGTTGGAAAGCTTTGCTTATCCTATTTCCAATGGATTTGGTATCACCTCTAAACTCCTTCTTTGCGCACCGCAACCATCAAAAGAGTTCGTATTGGACACGTACTGGAACCGGATTCGGATTGCTGCAAAAGTGCAAGTTTAAACGGGCATAACTTCTTCATACAGACTCCGTTTGGGACGTTCTTGTACTTCATGGAAAGAATATCAAGTCTACTTTTCAATGGATCCAACCTCATCTTCAAATTCCATCCGAGCCGGCCGGAATCATCAAAACAATCCATATAGGTTTCTGAGTCCGAGTCAAAAGGGTGCTGCGCCACCTCCACTTGGGCCCATGGGCCTTGTAACCCTAGGGTGTACCCTTTGGGACGCCTCCCCTGGTTGTTTTCACTATATAGGAGCCGCCGCCTCCCTTTCTAGGACTTAGGTTTTGTTTAGATCAGTTTAGCCCCATGTGCAAACTCCACGTTGTCTCTTGTGTCGGCTAGACCAACAGATTCATGTTACAGAACCTCAACTATCCTTGTGCGACTTTTATATCTAGCAAATTTCAGGTTGCTCACTATCCTTGTTCTTGCGTGTTCTTCGGTTGCATGTAGGAATAGACCTTCGTGGTCAGGTCAACCGCGTTCTTGGCACGGTTGATAACGACTTGGAGTGTGGTTCAGCGATTGCTAAGGCGCAAGCGACGTCGTACGGTTGTAGTCGGGTCGCAAGAGTCACCTCCGCCAAAATCGAAGTTATCATCCTATCGGAAGATCGGGACCCATCGCCTCATCAGTTGGTATCAGAGCTTCAGTTGACCGGTAGGAATTCTTTGTATCCCTAGTTAGTAGATTGATTTTTATTTCCCATAGTCCAGAAAAATTGCCCCACAAAAAGAGTTAATTTCCGCTGTCCAAACCCCGTTGTGCCTTTCAATCTGTTAGTTTTGGTTTGCTAAATTGAATTTGTGTCCGTTTTAGCTTTGTCTAGTTGCTGGTCATATCCTTGATTCCATCGAAAAAATCCAAACAAAAAAATCCCCACACCAAACCCTAATTCCAATTCGGCTGATTTTTCCTTCCTCTGCAGCCGCCACCAAAAATGGCATAACTTTTGATTCCGATCTTATTTTTGAGTGAAACCACCGCCATTAGATTCAAAACTTCATCATCCATCTATCTGCAAAATTTCACGTCATTCCAGAAAGGCAGTTAAGAGATATAAGCGCTGAAAGTTGACCCAAAATTCCAGATTGAATCTGCAACATTCGGCACTTGTGAATTTTGTGCGACTTTTTCGGTCGGTTTCCAGAACTTGGCCCCAAAACAAAAGTTTTATAAAAAGCCGTCAGACAACGGAGAAAAAAAGAATCATTGAAAAAAAGGCAACTGAAAAAAGTTACGGCCGAAATACCGACGTGCTGTGCAGTGGACAGAAATCTTCAGTTTTCAAGTTTTGGATCAATCCTTGTGTTCTTCAATTCTAGATTGCATTCGATTGAATTATCTTGTATTTACCACTCTCATACGTTACCATACACATATTTTAGCCTTCTTCCATCCTTGGGTGATCAGCAACATAGGCTAAGTGCTACATACGAACTATAATTCAATTCTGTGCAATTTCTGAAATTAATTGATTGTTTTCCTTTGCTACAAAATACATAGCCTATCCAAACTCCACTTTTCTACTAACCGAACAGGTCTCGCTGTACCTTGCAATCGCTTTACTCATCACATTCTTTTGCACCTTCCCTTTCTCACTCTCTACTTTCACCTCAACTTTTTGCATGTTATCATGTATGATTTGAGAAGGAGTTAATGGCTGTAGCGTTATTTCCTTATTGTTCCACATGAATTTATACCGATTAGTTCTACCATCATGAATAACGGAACGATCATATTGCCATGGCCTACCTAATAACAACTGACATATTTCCATGGACACAACATCACATTCTACAGTATCATGATAAGAACCAATTTTGAAAGCTAACATCAACAGTGTACCCAACATTCATGGAACCATTATTATTCAACCACTGGATTTGATATGGATGTGGGTGTTTCTTGTATTTCAATCCAAGTTTAGTGCAAAGTTCTTTGCTAGCTAGGTTATGACAACTACCTCCATCAATAATAACTTTGCAACACTTACCATCTTTACTTACCTGAGCTCTTGTTTGGAAAAGGTTGCAGCGCTGTTCATGGTTGGGTTTTGCTTGAACACACAATACCGAAGGGGTGCACACAAGGATAGGACCGGACTCGGGGTCACAATACCCATCCCTATGTGTTTCTTCTTCTCTTTCTTCCTCATGACGGTCCTCAAACGCCTCAAAATCAGCTAGGTGCTCTCCATCTTCTTCAGCAGAATCATATTCTCCATTCTCAGTTACCAACATTACCTTGCTATTTGGACAATCCTTTTGCATATGTCCGCGACCAAGACACTTGAAGCATTGGATGGAGCTACTCTTGGCCGTAGACCCAACAGAAGATGATGAAGATGGGACTGGTCCTCTTTTGGGAAAGGAAGGAGTGGTGTTCTTGGCACTCGGGGCAGCACGTGCACTAGGAGTAAAACTTCCACTAGATTGGTTAGTTTTAAACGAATTGAAATAAGATGTGGTTTTACCTCCTGTAGGTGCTGTACGGGAAGTGTAGGAAGATGATTTTGACACCCTCATGTCTTGTTGTACTTGCCTCTCAGCCTTAGTGGCTTGATGTACCAACTCCACCATGTTGTTGTAGGGTTGAAATTCGACAATTCGCTTGATGGAAGGTTGCAAACCAGCAAGGAAACGGGCCATAGTTTGCTCTTCTTGTTCATAAACATCAGCCCTTATCATAGCCATTTCCATCTCTTTGTAGTACTCCTCAATCGTGAAACTCTCTTGCTTCAAAATCTGCAATTTATCAAAAAGATCACGTTTGTAATGTTTAGGAACAAACCTTGCCCTCATATGGTACTTCACCTCTTCCCATGTAGTGATGGGTGGCTCATTGTTCTCCATCCTTTGGTTTTGCACTTGTTCCCACCAAACCAAGGCATAATCATTGAATTCTAGTCCCGCCATATGGATTTCTTTTCTTCAGAATAGTTGTGCAAGCGGAACACCTTGTCTACCTTGAGCTCCCAAGTGAGGTATTCTTCGGGTTCATGTGTACCTGAAAATGAAGGCATTGTAAATTTGAGCTTGCCAAATTTCTCCTCGTGTGGTCGTTCTTCGCCGTAACGATTACGGCGGTGGTAGCCGTCATCGTAGTGTAGAAAGTCATCGTCGTCAAAGTGAAGTGCTCCCCCACCACGGCCTCCATGTCCATGGCCCCTCCCCGGACCATGGAAGCCGCCCCCTGCACCTCTCCCAGGCGATGGCGTTTGCCACCATGCGGTCTCGCCGTTGTTGTGCATCTTGGCCACCTCGAGCAACGCCTGCTTCCTCATCTCGCGGAGGTATGCCACCCCCACGATGAACACTGCCTTCCTCGTGTTGTGGTCGAAGTGCGCGCACCATGTCGTTCACGATGTGGATACGTAGCACATTCATTTGTTGGTTCATCTCAATGCGCATGTCTTGCGTGGAGTTGTTGATCTCTGCCTTGAGTTGCTCCTCCAAGGCAGAAGTAGTAGCGGCGAACTCATTGCGCAAAGTTCCCCGCAAAGCTTGGATTGGAAACGAGTCACCGGGGAATTCACACCATGCTCCTTTCCCATGTTGTCGTCTCCACCTGACATGGTTAGTAGCAGAAGGAAGACACAAAAGCCACAAATATATGGGTAATATGTGGAGTCACTCTATCTCACTTTTCCTCAACCAAGTAAAGTTCTTACCTTTCTGAAGTGAATTAAGGCCAAAAGAAACTTACACTTGTTGGTGACTACTATAACAAGTGATGATCAAGCAGATTTAAAAGTGACTCACAATTGCACGGCAGAGGATATTATGTGGAGCTTGGTTAGGAAGTTTTTATCCTGCACGATCTGAATTTCACGATGTTGTAAAATTAAGTAATAATCCAAGCTAGAAATTATTGCCTATGTGCTGATCCAAAAGATATAAGTGAAGTGTATGAACGCACACGCAAAGATCAATGTGACTCAATGCAACAAAGGAATGAGCTAGATGGGAACAAATAGGAACAATAGCTCGTTTGCATTAAGTACTAGGAGAGACGCTAGCCAATTGCAATAACAAGAATAGAGGACACAAGATTGCTCAAATCACTCACCCAAATAAAAGCTAGAACCACTCACCCAAATCAGCCTCCTTACCTTTTTTTCGCTCTCCTTTTTTTTGCTCGCCTCTTTTTTTTTGCTACCGAGCCACTGGCCCAAATATGTTCAACTCACTGTTCTGAGTCTATTGAGGTATATGGGTCACAAACTTTTTGTGGAAGGTAGGGTATAAACTCATCCAAATATGTTCTCTCTCTCTCTAAACTTTAAATTTTTTTGGATCGGCTGGGATGAGTGATGCACAAGCCCAATGTTCAGCTAGGAGTATTCAAGAGCAGCCCTCAATGCAACAATGACTAGTCTCAAGTATTCAAAGGATATAAGTGAAGCTCGTATGTGTAGTGTTCGGCCGTATGGTGTTCAAGGAAGCCAACGCGAACACTAACACCTCCCTAGAGTAGGTTTCGGATGACAATTCCCAAACGGATTCGGAAGTGGACAGCTAGCCAAAACCGACTTGGATTCTGGGTTGTACTCGGATTGATCTGGGAGGAGTTGTAGACACGGACTCAACTTCAAGAGTAAATTGAATCTACTTTTTTTTTGTTTTTATGGGGACACAAGATCAAGTTACGCGAAGGAACACAAAGATCAGCACGTAAGATCCTACCGAGTAAACTGCTCTCTGATACCAAGATGATACAGGGTCGTCTGATCTTCTCGACGTAGGATGGATACACATGGGAGTCTTGATGAATCGTAATGATCCTCCAATGCCAACGCAAGGGACGAACACTCTTTAATCCGCCAAAACACACTCGTGTTGATTTCGTCGACCACCAAGCGAAGATCGATCGTGCACCCAATTCCCAACGGAAAGGCTGAACGATCTTGATTGAAGAAAACACTCCTTCGGCAGCAATGCTAAACTCGAAAACTTTAGTAGATTCATTTTTCTCAAACGTGGTCTGAGCAAAACAAAGGGGATACAAGGGGGTTTTATAGTGCCTCCCCGAACTCACGCAAGGAAAGTCTTGGCCGAATCAATCCCTTATTCGGTCAAGGTATCCTTTTCCAATTCGTAAAACTTAGCAATCTGTTTCCTTTATTTTCGAGCTAAGCCCCTATCCTATTACAAGACCGAGATTGGGTTGGACTCTGATGAGGCGATGGGGTCCCGATCTTCCGATAGGATGATAACTACGATTTTGGTGGAGGTGACCCTAGCGATCCGACTACAACTGTACGACATCGCTTGCGCCTTAGCAATCGCTGTACCACACCCCAAGATGTTATCAACCGTGCCAAGAACTCGGTTGACCTGACCACGAAGGTCTATTCCTGCATGCAATCGAAGAACACGCAAGAACAAGATAACAAGCAATCTGAAATTGCAAATATATAAATTGAGATCAAAAGGTGGGATTCCAAAGGCTGTCTTGACAGGTGGTCGTCCGACACAACTGAAGAACAGAAGTTTGCATAATAGCTAAACCTAAAGTCAACGAAATCCAAGTCCTAACAAGGGAGGCGGCGGCTCCTTTATAGGGAGAACAACCAGGAGGGGCATCAAAGTGCATGCTCTAGGGTTACAAGGCCCATGGGCCCAATTGGTGGTGGCGCAGCACCCTTTTGACTCGGACTCAAAAACCAACGTGGATTGTTTTGCTCAGACTTCATAAGTTTTCCATGAAGTACAAGAACGTCCTCAACGGAGTCCGTATGCGAAAGTTACGTTCGTTTCAACTTGCACCATTGCAGCAGTCCGAATCTGATTCCAGTACGTGACCAACACGGAGTCATTTGATGATTGCGGCTGTCTCAGATAGAATTTGAAGATGGGATTGAATTCTTTAGAAAGTAGACTTGATAAGCTTTCATCAAGTCCAAGAACGTCACAAACGGAGTCCGTATGAGAAAGTTACGTCCGTTTAAACTTGCACCATTGCAGCAGTCCGAATCTGATTCCAGTACGGTCCAACAAAGACTCTTTTGAATTGGTGTAGAAGTGACGTGGTGCTGTAAAAATATATTTTTTTCATTATTAGGTAGCATCATATTCTCATTCAAAATATGTTGAGGCTCAAGAAACGAATTCACCTTTAGTTCAATCTTGATATTGGACGCTTCTTGACATCCTCCCCTTCTTGACAGAAAACCGTCCTCGGTTTTAACGTTTGTGTCGCCTCACGTATTTCATGATCTTGATCGTAAATCTCGGTATATGATAACAAACGCAACAAACCCTCATTATGTAATATCATAAGTTCTTTATCAAGCAAAGTAAAACCTCTTTGAAACGAGCTCACCTTATAATTTATGCGATGCGTAGGAGCTCTTGTAATTACGACAACAAGCATAGCAAATATGGTTGTATCCATAGGGTACATGTTCTCGTCATCCTCCCCTTCTTGCAAACAAAGCTGTCCTCGGCCTTTGATAAGCTGAAAATAGGGTAACAAAGAAGCCAAGGTGTATGCATGGTATATGTATATGTCATCCGTTTTAACAGTTCTTCGTTGTTGCGCAATTAATGTTATAACACAGCAGCAATCATAAAAGCTCATTGTATTATTAACCCAAGAGTATTCATATATGTTAATGAGCAAATCAAAATTTTGCACACAGCAATTATTGCAACTAGATTTGCAAATGTAAGTGAAGCATTTATGCAATTTAAATCTCTGAAGTTGTAAACTTGTAATGGTGGAACATATGGGCAAAGCTACAACTTTGGAATCAAGTAAAGTTCATCTATATAGTCATATCTCAATTGAGCAATAGCAAATTTATCAAGCAAGGGTGAAAAGATTTGTAAGTTCTTCCATAATTCATCATCTTTATTCAGATTGTCCATATTAGATGGTGCAAAAAGAGATGAACACATAGGCATTAGATAAGTACTAAATTTTACTTCCCTCTCATATTGAACAAGATTCAACACACAAGAATTGTCCAAAACAGCAAGCTTCAATTCATTCATGTGATCACAAGTTATGCATATTCGATATACAAGAAATTGGTTTTCTACACCATAATCTCCAATCAAATTAAACTTATACCCAGGAGTGTTGGCACTAAACAAGAATTTTCAACATGCAAGTTCAGAAACTTTCTCCATAGCACAATCCAAACTAACGGCCTCATTAAGCATGATATAGCACAATGCATCAGCAGGGGATATTCTATCAAATACTTCCTTATGTGTAATTAATTCGACAAGTGCAAAATTATGAGAATTTAGATCAACACATGGTTCGTTCAAGTCAACACAAGGAATATCCAAAGATTGCACTACAGCGGGTATATACTCACAAGATTGTTCTATATCTTGTTGTAGCACCAAATCAGTACCTTTGTCATTATCGTCCTCATCAGATATTGTAGGTACCTCAAACTTCCCCACTAATGGCATAAGATGCACCAGATCATCCTTCACCTCTTCAAGTATCTCGGTGGTATCTGTAGATGGAGTAGGAACCAAAACAATATCAACATTTTCAGTTACCTCAGGTTGCACCTCGCTTGTGACCGCGGGTGCTGGAGGTACAAAACGATGTCGCAATTTCTTTTTCATCTGCTCCCATGTGTATATATAGTGGAAATCAAGATTTGACCACCAATGTTGAACATCACCAATCAGTGCCGTCCTTGCCATGCTCATCCTCTCAACAGGATCAAGATCCTGTTTTTCAAAGTAGCTATCCAACATAGTAACCCACAAGAAATAGTCCGACGACGTACTATCAGCGGTGAGTGGCAAGATATATACCGGTAATTGTTTCCCTTCGAGTTCAAATCTGCCCGCGATGACATCATAATCTACCCATTTTCCAAAGTCTGTCATTGTTAGTAGAAAACAAGGAAACAAATCACAAATAAATGTTCCTATCAACTACTAGGATATGGAGGTTCAAATCAAGTCACACATCTCTCAACCTCTTACCAAATTCTTACGAGTTCTTACCAAAGCAAACAGGTGGTGCAACCGGTGGCTGGTTCGTGATAAATCTAACTCAAGTGATGAGTAAAGCGATTGCAAGGTACAGTGAGACCTGTTCGGTTTGTAGAGAAGTGGAGCTTGGATAGGCTATGTATTTTGTAGCAAAGGAAAACAATCAATTAATTTCAGAAATTGCACAGAATTGAATTATAGTTCGTATCTATCACTTAGCCTATGTTGCTGATCAACCAAGGATGGAAGAAGGATAAAATATGTGTATGGCAATGTATGGGAGTGGTTAATACGAGATAATTCAATTGAATGCAATCTGGAATTGAAGAGCACAAGGATTGACCCAAAACTTGAAAACTGGAGATTTTTGTCCACTGGACAGCACGTCGGTATTTCGGCCGTAACGTTTTGTCAGTTGTCTTTTTTTCAATGATTCTTTTTTTCTCAGTTTTCTGATGGATTTTTCTACAACTTTTGTTTTGGGTCCAAGTTCTGTAAACCGACCAAAATATTCGCACAAAATTCACAAGTGCCGACTGTTGCAGATTCAATCTGGAATTTTAGGTCAAGTTCCACCGCAGATATCTCTTAACTGCCTTGCTGGAATAACGTGAAATTTTACAGATAGATGGAAAATGAAGTTTTGAATCTAATGGCGGTGGTTTCACTCAAAAAAAATCTCGGAATAAAAAGTTATGGCGTTTTTGGTGGCAGCTGCAGAGGAAGGAAAAATCAGCCGAATTGGAATTAGGGTTTGGGGTGTGGATTTTTTTTTGTTTGGATTTTTTATGGAATCAAGGATATGACCAGCAACTAGACAAAGCTAAAACGGACACAAATTCAATTTAGCAAACCAAAACTAACAGATTGAAAGGCACAACGGGGTTTGGACAGCGGGAAATTAACTCTTTTTTGTGGGGCAATTTTTCTGGACTATGGGAAATAAAAATCAATCTACTAACTAGGGATACAAAGAATTCCTACTGATCAACTGAAGCTCTGATACCAACTGATGAGGCGATGGGGTCCCGATCTTCCGATAGGATGATAACTATCGATTTTGGTGGAGGTGACCCTTGCGATCCGACTACAACCGTACGACGTCGCTTGCGCCTTAGCAATCGCTGAACCACAGCCCAAGATGTTATCAACCGTGCCAAGAACGCGGTTGACCTGACCACGAAGGTCTATTCCTGCATGCAATCGAAGAACACGCAAGAACAAGATAACAAGCAATCTGAAATTGCAAATATATAAATTGAGATCAAAAGGTGGGATTCCAAAGGCTGTCTTGACAGGTGGTCGTCCGACACAACTGAAGAACAGAAGTTTGCATAATAGCTAAACCTAAACTCAACGAAATCCAAGTCCTAAAAGGGAGGCGGCGGCTCCTTTATAGGGAGAACAACCAGGAGGGGCGTCCAAAGTGCATGCTCTAGGGTTACAAGGCCCATGGGCCCAATTGGTGATGGCGCAGCACCCTTTTGACTCGGACTCAAAAACCAACATGGATTGTTTGATGATTGCAGCCGGCTCGGACGGAATTTGAAGATGAGGTTAGATCGGTTGGAAAGTAGACTTCATAAGCTTTCCATGAAGTACAAGAACATCCCCAACGGAGTCTGTATGAGAAAGTTACGTTCGTTTCAACTTGCACCATTGCAGCAGTCCGAATCTGATTCTAGTACGTGATCAACACGGACTTATTTGATGATTGCGGCTGTCTCGGATAGAATTTGAAGATGGGGTTGAATTCTTTAGAAAGCAGACTTGATAAGCTTTCCATCAAGTCCAAGAACGTCCCAAACGGAGTCCGTATGAGAAAGTTACGTCCGTTTAAACTTGCACCATTGCAGCAGTCCGAATCTGATTCCAGTACGGTCCAACAAGGACTCTTTTGAATTGGTGTAAAAGTGACGTGGTGCTGTAAAAATATATTTTCTTCTTTATTAGGTAGCATCATATTCTCATTCAAAATATGTTGAGGCTCAAGAAACGAATTCACCTTTAGTTCAATCTTGATATTGGACGCTATTGTCGTATGTGTTTGTGGCGTGGTCACATCAGACTCGGTCACCCTTTGGCACGCAGGCCACATCTTGTACACGCCATGAGATATGTGATCACGTGGCCTTCCGTTGATTAGCTCCTTGCCCGCATGGACCCTTCTTGTCATGACTCGTGGCCACTTGGTCCTTCTCCAGTTGATCTTCTGTTGCTTCAAAACTGAGAACACATAACATATTTGCATTAGGTAGTATGCTATCTCATCTAACATAATAGAAGACTCTCTAAGAAACAAAAGCACCTGTTATTGAAGTAGCTTAGGTCTTGCTCTTGTCTAGGACCTTTTGGAGCCTCATCACTAGCTTTGTCATGCACACTTGGAGTGGATGAAGAGTGTGTAATAGAGATGTCCTCAAAGAATGGAATACTACTTAATTCTTGTGATGATTTAATCGTTCTTAGGAACATGGGGAAGAACCACACGAGCTCAAGTGTAGAAGTGAAACCGTCAAGCGCAATCCAAGTCCTGTTCGTGAGTTCGACTCAGATTCGGCCTTCTTAACAGCGTCTATCACAAACGGACATAACTTTTGATCCAGACGGTTTCTCAGGGCCCGTGAGTACTCTTTGGAAAGCTCTTGGAGTCTACGTTCAGATGGATCTGGTCTCACCTCCAAACTCCATCCGAGCTGATCAGAAACTGCCAAACAAATTGTATCACTTTTTCAGTCCGAGTCAAAGTGGGCATTGGGCCTTGTAATTGAGTCCTGTTCAGCTTCCAAGTGTTTTGGCCGACCCTCCACCTCCTGTGTCTCTTAAATAGGCAGCCGCACCCTCTTCTATAGTTTGGGTTTTGATAGACTAAGTTAGCATTTGCTACTTCGCCTTGTTTTCACGCATGTAGGCTGGACCGTCCGAATACTTGTCTTCAGAACCCCATCATTTTTCTGTTTCAAATTGAAACCTACATCTTTCATTCGCAATTGAGTTGCTGTTCAACTTGTTCTTGCCTGTTCTTCAAATGCTTGCAGGAACAAGTACCCTCATGGTTAGGTTGTGATACGGGGTCGCCCGATCTTCTCGATGTAGGATCAAGATACTCACGTGGATTTGATGAACCGTAGTGATCCCCCATTGCCAATGCAAGAGTTAGCACTCTATAATTCGCCCAACCTCACGTGCTGAACTTAACAACCACCGATTAAGTTCCATCGCGCTCCCAATTCCCAGCGGAAAGGTTGAACGATCTTGATTTCGATGAACTCCCAATTCTCCCTCAAGTTGGTTCGGCCAACAGAAAGAACAAGAGTATTCTATTATCAAAAGTGATCTAAATTTTACATGGGTGGCGGCTGTCTTTTAAAGATATACAAGGGGTGGAGAGTCGGCCAAACACTTGGAAACTGATAGGACTCGATTACAAAACCCTAGGCCCTACTTTGACTCGGACTTAAAAAGTGACGTGATTTGATTCACAGTTTCTGATCGACTTGTAGGGAATTTGGAGGTGAGGCTAGATCTATCTGAAAGTAGACTTCAAGAGCTTTCCATAGAGTACAAGAACACCTCAATCGGACTCCGTTTGTAAAAGTTATAGATGTTTTAGTAGGTGCCTGTTAGGCTGTCCCGAACCGAATCCGAATTGAGTTCTGAGTTAAATCCGAGTTTGAATTCGGTTGTACATGTGGGAGGTCCGAATTGGGCTTCAAAATCTTGTCCAAAACTTGGGCTTTATGTTCTTGGGCTTCTCCCCTTTTGCTCTCCCACTGATGGGCTTCTTTCCTCCTTGATCAGCTGCATGGGCTGCTTGGCTTTCTCCTTTCCATACCCATGGGCTTTGAGCTTTTTGTTCTTGGTAGCAAATATGATTACCATCCTTGTGCTTCTCCATTGCTTTGGCCTCGGAATCATCATAATATTCAAACCTAATAATAAACAAGAATTTGGCATAAGGTAGTATATCGTTCCCACGAATAGAAGGAAATTCATTAAGAAACAAATTCACCTGACAATATTTAATGCGACTCAATACTTCTTTCCAGTGAAATAATGTATTTGACTGAAAAGTGCTAAGTATGTGCGTATCTGCATCATCCTCCCCTTCTTGAAGAAAAGCCGTCCTTGGCTTTTGATAGCCTGAAATTGTACTAAGCAAATAATACAACGTATATGCATGGTATATATATTTGTCATCAACACTTCTTTTGCTTAGTATATCAAGAATATCTGAAGGCGTAGTAGATAAAAAGAACAACACATATGCATGGTATATGTATGAATCAATTATTGTGTCATTCTCGTTGTTCCACACAAACCAATTAATATAACAGCAACCATAAGATGTATACATTGCAATATTGTCTTTCATATCAGGTTGATTGTGCTCCGACGAGGTCACGAACAATCTTTGGAATTGTTGTATCGATTGCTAAGGCACAACGTTCTTGGGTGGCTGTAGTCGGGTTGTCAAAGTTATCTCCTTCCCCAATTGAATCTACCACTTTCATCGAAAGATTGGGACCGCTAATGCTATCAGGTACTCTGGGATAGAGCCAGATTTGGGATGGCTCGTGCCCTTGTTAACCACGAGGTGTGCTTAGAGATCATGTAAATGAACCTAGCTGCTTATGCAATAAGTCGAAGCTTTTACACAAGCCAATACAAGATACCCACGTGGATTTGAAGAACCGTAGTGATCCCCGTTGCCAATGCAAGAGTTAGCACTCTATAATTTGCCCAACCACACGTGCTGAACTTCACGACCACAAGATGAAGTTGTATTGCGCTCCCAATTCCCAGCTGAACAGTTGAATGATCTCGATTTTCATGAACTCCCAATTCTTCCCCTAAGTTGGTTCGGCCAACAAAAAGAACGAGAGTAATTTTCTGAATCGATCTATTATCAAAAGTGGTCTAAATATAATGGAGGGGGTGGTGGTTACTTAAAGCCAACCCTAGCTTCACGCATACACACACACATGGGCCAAAGGCCGAGTTCAATTTGGTATACGAGTTCTAAAGCAATTCGGAATTGAATACATGGCTGAGTTAAATAATCTCAGCCCATCATTGGCACGTAGGCCCGCAAACTGCTCAATTATCTCCTTGGTTGTGTGGCGTATGGGCCTTGATGTGACCACGCCACCAACACATATGACCCTAGCGCCCAATATCAAGATTGAATTAAAGGTGTGATGAGGACATCGCTAGTAATGCCAAAGCTAGTAATGAGACTTCAATAACAGAACCAATAACAAGAGTACGAGCCAAGAAACTACAATCTCAGGTGAACCTGCTCCTTAATGAACATGTCATTAATTTTAATGAGAATTGTATACTACCTAAAAACAATGTTTTACTTGTGCTCAGGTTTGAAGAGTCAGCGATGAATGGAGATCAAGGACAGCATGAACAATGATCAGCCCATCAATAGTGCAATGCGTGAACAGTACCAGGCCCATGCTACAGTATGCGTGCTACAGTGCTTGCGGGCCATGGACAGTACCAGGCCCATGCTACAGTACTGTGCTACAGTGCTTGCGCGTGAATAGTACCACATGGAAAATTTAGTGTTGAGTAGTCTTAGTCTGAGACTATATATTGAGGGGTAGACCTCGATTGTAAAGGGGAACCACTTTTGATATTAAAAATACTCTTGTTCTTTCTGTTGGCGGAACAACATTGAAGGAATTGGGAGTTAGTCAAAAATCAAGATCATTCAACCTTTCCGCTGGGAATTGGGAGCGCGATAGAACTTCATCTGGTGGTCGTGAAGTTCAACACATGTGATTGGGCGAATTATAGAGTGCTAACTCTTACATTGGCAACGGGGGATCACTACGATTCATCATTTCCACGTGAGTATCTTGATCCTACGTCGAGAAGATCGGGCGACCCCGTATCATCTTGGTATCAGAGCGCGGTTTACTCGGTAGGATTATTTACCCTTACTTTTAGATTGATTTATTTTTTGTCCTATAGTCCATTAAACTGAAAATTGCAACAAAAATTAACCAAACCCTAGTTTTTGCATCTGTTAATTTTGTGAGTTTTGTTAGGTTTTGATCCATTAGAATTTTTGTTTAGGTGCTGATCGTTCGTGTTTATTTGCGTAGCCTAATCTTTGTGTCCAATCCAAAATCCAAAAAAAAAATCTTGCTGATATTCTTTTCATCAGTTGAGACTACCTGTTGAATATTGCATCTAGGGCTGCTCTTGAGTACTTTACACCTTGCTGAATATTTGTGACCAGTGCAAAACCAAAAGAACAATTAAACCTAGTTTGGCCTTTGAAAGAAAAAAAAAGAAGTTGAGCAAAAAAAACAGTGGAGGAAAGAAAGAAAGAAAAAAAAGCATTGGCCGAATTGGGTGAGTTCTTAATCCATAAATTCAGATTGTCTAATTTAATCTCTTGAGCAATCTCGTGCCCTTACATTCATATCATTGCAATTGGCTAGCGTCTCTCCTAGTACTTTGATGAGGCGATGGTGTCCCGATCTTCCGATAGGATGATAACTATCGATTTTGGCGGAGGTGACTCTCACGATCCGACTACAACCGTACGACGACGCTAGCGGCTTAGCAATCGCTGAACCACACTTCCAAGTTGTTATCAACCGTGCCAAGATCGCGGTTGACCTGACCACGAAGGTCTATTCCTGCATGCAACCGAAGAACACGCAAGAACAAGATAACAAGCAATCTGAAATTGCAAATATTGATATGAAGATCAAAAGGTGGGATTCCGAAGGCTGTCTTGACAGGTGGTCGTCCGACACAACTGAAGAACAGAAGTTTGCATAATAGCTAAACCTAAAGTCAACGAAATCCAAGTCCTAACAAGGGAGGCGGCGGCTCCTTTATAGGGAGAACAACCAGGAGGGGCATCAAAGTGCATGCTCTAGGGTTACAAGGCCCATGGGCCCAATTGGTGGTGGCGCAGCACCCTTTTGACTCGGACTCAAAAACCAACGTGGATTGTTTTGCTCAGACTTCATAAGTTTTCCATGAAGTACAAGAACGTCCTCAACGGAGTCCGTATGCGAAAGTTACGTTCGTTTCAACTTGCACCATTGCAGCAGTCCGAATCTGATTCCAGTACGTGACCAACACGGAGTCATTTGATGATTGCGGCTGTCTCAGATAGAATTTGAAGATGGGATTGAATTCTTTAGAAAGTAGACTTGATAAGCTTTCATCAAGTCCAAGAACGTCACAAACGGAGTCCGTATGAGAAAGTTACGTCCGTTTAAACTTGCACCATTGCAGCAGTCCGAATCTGATTCCAGTACGGTCCAACAAAGACTCTTTTGAATTGGTGTAGAAGTGACGTGGTGCTGTAAAAATATATTTTTTTCATTATTAGGTAGCATCATATTCTCATTCAAAATATGTTGAGGCTCAAGAAACGAATTCACCTTTAGTTCAATCTTGATATTGGACGCTTCTTGACATCCTCCCCTTCTTGACAGAAAACCGTCCTCGGTTTTAACGTTTGTGTCACCTCACGTATTGCATGATCTTGATCGTAAATCTCGGTATATGATAACAAACGCAACAAACCCTCATTATGTAATATCATAAGTTCTTTATCAAGCAAAGTAAAACCTCTTTGAAACGAGCTCACCTTATAATTTAAGCGATGCGTAGGAGCTCTTGTAATTACGACAACAAGCATAGCAAATATGGTTGTATCCATAGGGTACATGTTCTCGTCATCCTCCCCTTCTTGCAAACAAAGCTGTCCTCGGCCTTTGATAAGCTGAAAATAGGGTAACAAAGAAGCCAAGGTGTATGCATGGTATATGTATATGTCATCCGTTTTAACAGTTCTTCGTTGTTGCGCAATTAATGTTATAACACAGCAGCAATCATAAAAGCTCATTGTATTATTAACCCAAGAGTATTCATATATGTTAATGAGCAAATCAAAATTTTGCACACAGCAATTATTGCAACTAGATTTGCAAATGTAAGTGAAGCATTTATGCAATTTAAATCTCTGAAGTTGTAAACTTGCAATGGTGGAACATATGGGCAAAGCTACAACTTTGGAATCAAGCAAAGTTCATCTATATAGTCATATCTCAATTGAGCAATAGCAAATTTATCAAGCAAGGGTGAAAAGATTTGTAAGTTCTTCCATAATTCATCATCTTTATTCAGATTGTCCATATTAGATGGTGCAAAAAGAGATGAACACATAGGCATTAGATAAGTACTAAATTTTACTTCCCTCTCATATTGAACAAGATTCAACACACAAGAATTCTCCAAAACAGCAAGCTTCAATTCATTCATGTGATCACAAGTTATGCATATTCGATATACAAGAAATTGGTTTTCTACACCATAATCTCCAATCAAATTAAACTTATACCCAGGAGTGTTGGCACTAAACAAGAATTTTGAACATGCAAGTTCAGAAACTTTCTCCATAGCACAATCCAAACTAACGGCCTCATCCAAGTCCTAACAAGGGAGGCGGCGGCTCCTTTATAGGGTGAACAACCAGGAGGGGCGTCCAAAGTGCATGCTCTAGGGTTACAAGGCCCATGGGCCCAATTGGTGGTGGCGCAGCACCCTTTTGACTCGGACTCAAAAACCAATGTGGATTATTTTGATGATTTCAGCCGGCTCGTATGGAATTTGAAGATGAGGTTGGATCCGTTGGAAAGTATACTTCATAAGCTTTCCATGAAGTACAAGAACGTCCCAAACGGAGTCCGTATGAGAAAGTTACGTTCGTTTCAACTTGCACCATTGTAGCAGTCCGAATCTGATTCCAGTACGTGACCAACACGAACTCTTTTGATGATTGCGGTTGTCTCGGATAGAATGTGAAGATGGGGTTGAATCCTTTAGAAAGTAGACTTGATAAGCTTTCCATCAAGTCCAAGAACGTCCCAAACGGAGTCCGTATGAGAAAGTTACGTCCATTTAAACTTGCACCATTGCAGCAGTCCGAGTCTGATTCCAAAACGTGTCCAACTCGAATTCGTGCTTGACTTGGTCCCAAAGTGACGTGGTGACCTCCATTATTCCTTCCATGCATGTCCAGGACTCCATGTCCCTTTCCTTCATCCTTTCCCAAATTCCTAAGCACAATTAAATCACTTGCATTAGGTAGCGGTCTATTCTCAGTAACATATGAAGGCTGAAGAAACGAATTCACCTTTAGTTCAATCTTGATATTGGGCGCGATTGTCGTATGTGTTTGTGGCGTGGTCACATCATCCTCCCCTTCTTGATAGAAAATCGTCCTCGGTTTTAGCCTATGCGTAGCCTCACGTATTGCATGATCTTCATCATAAATCTCTGTACATAATAACAAACGCAACAAACTCTCATTATGCAATATCATACGTTCTTCATCACACAAAGTAAAACCTTTTTGAAACGAGCTCACCTTATAATTTAAGTGATGCGTAGGAGCTCTTGTAATTGAAACAACAAGCATAGCAAATATGGTTGTATCCATAGGGGTCGTGTCCTCATCATCCTCCCCTTCTTGAAAACAAAGCCGTCCTCGGCTTTTGATAAACTGAAAGTATGGTAACAAAGAAGCCAAGGTGTATGCATGGTATATGTATATGTCATCCGTTTTAACAGTTCTTCGTTGTTGCACAATTAATGTTATAACACAGCAGCAATCATAAAAGCTCATTGTATTATTAACCCAAAAGTAATTATATATGTTAATGAACAAATCAAAATTTCTCACACAGTAATTATCGCAACTTGTTTTGCAAATGTAAGTGAAGCATTTATGCAATTCAAATCTTTGAAGTTGTAAACTTGTTGTGGTGGCACATATAGGCAAAGCTACAACTTTTGGAATCAAACAAAGTTTATCCATATAATCAGATTTCAATTGAGCAATAGCAAATTCATCTAGTAAGGGTGAAAATATTTGCATGTTCTTCCATACATCAATTTCATTATTCAGATTGCCAATGTTAGATGGTTCAATAAGATAAGAACACATAGGCATTGAATGATCACTAAATTTTATTTTTCTTTCATAATGAACAAGATTGAGCATACAAGAGTTGTTGTTCAAAACAACAAGCTGCAATTCATCCATGTGGTCACAAGTTATGCATATTCGATATACAAGAAATTGATTTCCTACACCATAATCTCCAATCAAATTAAACTTATACCCAGGGGTGTAGGCACTAAACAAGAATTTTGAACATGTAAGTTCAGAAACTTTCTCCAAAGCATGTGACAATTTCATAGGAAGATCCAACATGATGTAACACAATGAATTGGCAGGAGAAATTCTAGTTAAAACTTCTTTATGTCTAACCAAAGCCACATGATCATTGTATGTGATTAATTCATCACGTGAATCACTCAAAACAGCAGGCAATTCAATTATTTTTTGACAAGGTGCACTAAACTCATTCTCAATACTCAAATCAATGCAGTGTGAATTCTCTACTTGAAATATGGGCGTGTCAGAATTGTTTTCCACTAAGTTTTGCTCTAAAATAGCATGAACAGTGCATAATTGTTGTTCTTCACAAGCATACTCACCGTGAGTGATGATAGCACCATGATCTTTATCTTTTTGGCTCCCCTCAAATGATGTAGGTACATCCATCTCCTCATCTTCCTTCTCAAGTAATGGAGTTGGTAACTCAAGTAACTCATTCTTCTCTTCAGCATGGTTTTCAACTTGCTGCAAGTTGTTAGTTACAGAAAAAGGCACAACCACAGGTTTGCTCTCATGTGTCCTATTATCAAGTATTCTCAATTCTTTCTCAATCTGACTTTCAACCTTACAAGCAAGTGTAAACAAATCATAGAGAGAATTATATTCTTTGTGGACGAGAATGTTCTTAATTTCTTGATTAAGCCCACCTAAGAATCTATTCTCTATAGCTTCTACATGTTCCTCTAAATCACAACGCAACAAAAGAGCTTTCAATTCTTCATAGTATTCACTTACAGTTTTCCTACCTTGTTCTAAACGTTGCAATCTTTTTAACAAGTCACGTGAATAATATGAAGGAACAAATGTAGATCTCATGATTCGTTTCAAAGCATTCCAAGTTTTAGGTACATGTGGTAGTCTACATTGTTTCCTCCACCAAAATAATGCGAAATCGGTGAATTCACTAGTAGCAGCCCTAACTCTTTTATCATCAGGAAAATCATAGCACATAAAATTTTGATCTAATTGTATTTCCCATTCAAGATAAGCTTCAGGGTCATATCTACCAGCAAATGGAGGAATTGTAAACTTGGCATCATCATCACATACCTCTCTTGTTAACCTACCTGTACCTTGTCGATCATGTCGAAGTCGACAACGGTCGCGATCATTGGAGCCCTCAATTCTGTTGTTGATGGTGGTGAGGGTCTTATTAATATGATCCAACAAGTTGTTGGTCTCACAAAAATTGCTACAAAGTGATCTTGAACCTGTCATGGTTAGTAGAAAACAAGGAAATACACAAGAATTATGTAAGTCCCTATAAACTACTAGGAGGTGGAGCTTCACAAGTCACACATCTCTAAAGCTCTTACCAAATTCTTACAAGTTCTTACCAAAGCAAACAGGTGGTGCAACCGGTGGCTGGTTCGTGATAAATCTAACTCAAGTGTTGAGTAAAGCGATTACAAGGTACAGCGAGACCTGTTCGGTTAGTAGAAAAGTGGAGCTTGGATAGGCTATGTATTTTGTAGCAAAGGAAAACAATCAATTAATTTCAGAAATTGCATAGAATTGAATTATAGTTCGTATGTAGCACTTAGCCTATGTTGCTGATCAACCAAGGATCGAAGAAGGCTAAAATAAGTGTATGGCAATGTATGTGAGTGGTTAATACAAGATAATTCAATTGAATGCAATCTGGAATTGAAGAGCACAAGGATTGACCCAAAACTTGAAAACTGGAGATTTCTGTCCACTGGACAGCACGTCGGCTGTAACTTTTTCTCAGTTGCCTTTTTTTCAAGGATTTTTTTTATATGTTTCCTGACGGCTTTTTCTACAACTTTTGTTTTGGGGTCAACTTCTGGAAACCGACCGAAAAATTCGCACAAAAATCACAAGTGCCGATTGTTGCAGATTCAATCTGGAATTTTAGGTCAACTTGCACCGCAGATATCTCCTAACTGCCTTGCTGGAATGACGTGAAATTTTACAGATAGATGGACAATGAAGTTTTGAATCTAATGACAGTGGTCTCACTGAAAAATAATCTCGGAATCAAAAGTTATGGAGTTTTTGGTGGCGGCTGCAGAGAAAGGAAAGATCAGCCGAAATTGGAATTAGGGTTTGGGGTGGGGGAATTTTTTTTTGGTTGGATTTTTATTGGAACAAAGATATGACCAGCAACTAGACAAAGCTAAAACGGACACAAATTCAATTTAGCAAACCAAAACTAACAGATTGAAAGGCACAACGGGGTTTGGACAACGGAAATTAACTCTTTTTGTGGGGCAATTTTTCTGGACTATGGGAAATAAAAATCAATCTACTAACTAGGGATACAAGAAATTCCTACCGGTCAACTGAAGCTCTGATACCACTTGATAAAAGGCGATGGTGTCCCGATCTTCCGATAGGATGATAACTATCGATTTTGGCGGAGGTGACTCTCATGATCCGACTACAACCGTACGACGACGCTTGCGCCTTAGCAATCGCTGAACCACACTCCAAGTTGTTATCAACCGTGCCAAGAACGCGGTTGACCTGACCACGAAGGTCTATTCCTGCATGCAACCGAAGAACACGCAAGAACAAGATAACAAGCAATCTGAAATTGCAAATATTGATATGAAGATCAAAAGGTGGGATTCCGAAGGCTGTCTTGACAGGTGGTCGTCCGACACAACTGAAGAACAGAAGTTTGCATAATAGCTAAACCTAAACTCAACGAAATCCAAGTCCTAACAAGGGAGGCAGCGGCTCCTTTATAGGGTGAACAACCAGGAGGGGCGTCCAAAGTGCATGCTCTAGGGTTACAAGGCCCATGGGCCCAATTGGTGGTGGCGCAGCACCCTTTTGACTCGGACTCAAAAACCAATGTGGATTATTTTAATGATTGCAGCCGGCTCGTATGGAATTTGAAGATGAGGTTGGATCCGTTGGAAAGTATACTTCATAAGCTTTCCATGAAGTACAAGAACGTCCCAAACGGAGTCCGTATGAGAAAGTTACGTTCGTTTCAACTTGCACCATTGTAGCAGTCCGAATCTGATTCCAGTACGTGACCAACACGAACTCTTTTGATAATTGCGGCTGTCTCGGATAGAATTTGAAGATGTGGTTGAATTCCTTAGAAAGTAGACTTGATAAGCTTTCCATCAAGTCCAAGAACGTCCCAAACGGAGTCTGTATGAGAAAGTTACGTCTATTTAAACTTGCACCATTGCAGCAGTCCGAGTCTGATTCCAAAACGTGTCCAACTCGAATTCGTGCTTGACTTGGTCCCAAAGTGACGTGGTGACCTCCATTATTCCTTCCATGCATGTCCAGGACTCCATGTCCCTTTCCTTCATCCTTTCCCAAATTCCTAAGCACAATTAAATCACTTGCATTAGGTAGCGGTCTATTCTCAGTAACATATGAAGGCTGAAGAAACGAATTCACCTTTAGTTCAATCTTGATATTGGGCGCGATTGTCGTATGTGTTTGTCGCGTGGTCACATCATACTTGGTGCAAAACGAGCTATCTAATCTTTAATTTCAGATTGCCTCTAGTTAGCTCATTCCTTTGTTTGCATCGAGTCACATTAATCTTTGCGTGTGCGTTCATATACTTCACTTAAATCTTTTGGATCAGCACTTAGGCAAAGTATTCTAGCTTGGATTATTACTTAACTTTACAACATCAAGAATTTCAGATTGCTAGGATATACACTCCCATGCCAAGCTCCACCATATAACCGTTGTGTGCAAGTAGTGAACACTCTTAAATTCCCTTGAGCATCACTGTGCTGTTGTCACTTCTACCAGGTGTAAGTTTTTATTGGCTTTAGTTCACTTCGGAAGGGTAAGAACTTTACTTGGGAGAGAAAACAGTGAGATTGAGTGATTTCCATAAAGCATTATTCTACATAGCTATTGGTTTCTTGCATAGCTAACCATGTCAGGTGGAGGAGAACACCATGATGAGAGTGGTGAGACAAATGAAACTCAAGCATTCGTCAAGCAATATCAATTTGGAGCACTCCGTGAACACTTTCAACGTGAGCTACGCCAAGGGCTCGATCAACTCCATGAGAAACATGATGCTTTTGCTGATCAAATTGCAAGGGATATGCAAAATATGGAGATGCAAGCTGATGAAAATGTGCGCCAATTGCGGGAGGACATTGGAGCCCTCACTAGGCTCACACAAGCTCGCAATGGTGGCGATGAAGCAAGTGTTCAAGGAGGAGAAGCTGCTGCACATGTACCTCCTGCACTGCAACACCGAGTGGCGGCCAATGTGGTGCGTCCACCACAGCTAGGAGGACGAGGAGGAGCCCATGGAGGGCGTGGCCAGGGTCTAGGTGGAGGCCGTGGTGGGCGTGGTGATGCTGCTCATGCGATGGAAGAGGATGGTGATTTTGCTTTGCATTACAATGACCATTATCGTCGTCCATGCAATGAAGATGATGGATTGGGCAAGCTCACGTTTTCCATGCCCAAGTTTGCAGGTGGGACTGATCCCGAGGAGTATCTCACTTGGGAATTGAAGGTTGACAAAATATTTCGTATGCATCACTATACGGATGAGAGAAAGATACAGTTGGCATCACTTGAGTTTGAAGGTTATGCTTTATATTGGTGGGAACAAGTCATTACTCAAAGAGCTGAGAATGAAGAAACCTTGTTGCAACATGGCAAGAGATGAAGCGGGAAATGAGAGCCCGTTTTGTTCATCGTCATTACAAGCGTGATCTATTTGATAAATTGCAGAATATGAAACAGAGAGCACATTTTGTGGAGTACTACAAGGAGATGGAGCTAGCCATGATTCGAGCCAAGGTTCAAGAACAAGAAGAGCAAACCATGGCACGCTTCCTCCCAGGTTTGAACCATCAAGTCAAAAGAAATGTCAATTTTCAATCTTATAACAATCTTTATGAGTTAGTGCATCAAGCTACAAAGGCAGAACGACAATTGCAAGAGGATGCTAAGTTTGCAAGATCAACGTCCTTTGCTGGCCGTACACCGTCCAGTGGAGGAAGATATGGTTCCAAATCACAAATAAGCCAAAGAACAGCTCCAAGTGGTGGTTCAAGTTTTCGCCCATCATCTAGCAAGAAGGAAGAAGCCACTCCAAGTGCAAGGAAGCCATCAAATCCAGCTGCTAGTGGTGTTTCTTCTGTGGGTTCTACAGCGAAGAGTAGCGGCATACAATGCTTCAAGTGCCTTGGTCGTGGTCATATGCAAAAGGATTGCCCAAATAACAAGACGATGTTGATATTAGAGAATGGGGAATATGATTCTGCAAGTGAAGAAGAGAATGATCACCATGCTGATTTGGGGACATATGATGATGCACATGAGGAGGAGCAAGACATAGAATATTGTGATCCCGGTGTTGGTCCTATACTTGTGTGTGCGCCGACAGTGTTGAGTGTGCAACCAAAACCTTCCCATGAACAGCGCTGCAATTTATTCCACACAAGAGCTCAAGTTAGTAAAGATGGCAAATTTTGCAAGGTAATCATCGATGGTGGGAGTTGTCATAATTTGGCTAGCAAGGAGCTTTGCAATAAACTTGGTTTGAAGTACAAGAAACATCCACATCCATATCAGATCCAGTGGTTGCATGAGAAAGGCTCGTTGAATGTGGGATACACCGTGGATGTTGAATTTGAAATTGGCACCTATCGTGATACGGTGGAGTGTGATGTTGTGCCTATGGATGTATGTCACTTACTGTTAGGACGGCCATGGCAATATGATCGTGCTGTGCTTCGTGATGGAAGAACTAATCAATACAAGTTTTGGTGGAACAACAAACAAGTGGTGCTGCGACCGTTGACTCCTTCTCAAATTGTAAATGATATTGTACAAAAGATTGAAGTGCAAGTTGAGAGTGAGAAAGGGAGAGAACAAAAGAGTGTTATTCCACAAAAAGTGAGTGAGAGCCACAAACCAAACCCGAGAGGTAAAGGCAAGAGTGAGGGAGAGAAAAACTTAGTCATGATAGCCACCAAATCTGATCTGAGAGAGATGAAAGATGACCCCACTTTGATGCACCTTGTATTGTTGTACAAGGATGCATTGCTTTCTACTAATGATTTAACCTCTCTTCCTAGTGCTATTTCTGAAGTTTTGCAGGCTTACGATGATGTGTTTCCGGAGGAGGTGCCTGCTGGTCTTCCACCTATTCGAGGTATTGAGCATCAAATTGACTTAGTCCCGGGAGCCCCTCTTCCCAACCGGCCGCCGTACCGCACAAATCCAGAAGAAACAAACGAGATTCAGCGTCAAGTGCAAGCACTTTTGGACAAAGGGTACGTACGCGAGAGTCTTAGTCCCTGTGCCGTTCCTGTTATTCTTGTTCTTAAGAAAGATGGTACTTGGAGAATGTGCGTAGACTGTAGAGCTATTAACAACATAACTGTTCGCTATCGTCATCCTATTCCTAGGTTAGATGATATGCTTGATGAGTTAAGTGGTTCTACTATCTTTTCTAAGATTGACTTGCGTAGTGGCTACCATCAAATAAGAATGAAACATGGTGATGAATGGAAAACTGCTTTTAAACGAAATTTGGCTTGTATGAATGGTTAGTGATGCCTTTTGGATTGTCCAATGCTCCTAGTACATTCATGCGCTTAATGAACCATGTTTTGAGACACTTCATTGGAAAATTTGTGGTAGTTTACTTTGATGATATTCTGATATATAGCCGCTGTTTGGAAGATCATATTGAACACATCAAACAAGTGCTAGAAGTGCTTAGGAAAGAATGCTTGTATGCCAATCTTGAGAAGTGTACTTTTTGCACTAGTAAGGTTGTGTTTATATGCTATGTTGTTTCAGCTCATGGTATTGAAGTGGATGAATCTAAAATTGAAGCTATTAGAAATTGGCCAATTCCTGTGAATGTTAGTCAAATTCGTAGCTTCCATGGGCTTGATTGTTTCTATCGGCGATTTGTTAAAGATTTCAGCACCATTGTTGCCCCATTAAATGAGTTAACTAAAAAGGGAGTGATTTTTGAGTGGGGAGAAAAACAAGACAAAGCTTTTGCTGAATTGAAGAAATGTTTGACTGAAGCACCATTGCTTGCTTTACCTGATTTCACAAAAACTTTTGAGATTGAATATGATGCTAGTGGAATAGGTATTGGTGGTGTTTTGATGCAAGAAAGAAAACCTGTTGCATATTTCAGTGAGAAACTTCGTGGAGCACAATTGAATTATCCTGTTTATGATAAAGAACTATATGCTCTTGTGCGTGTGTTGGAAACTTGGCAACATTATCTTTGGCCTAAGGAATTCATAATACATTCTGATCATGAATCTTTGAAATATTTAAAGGGCCAAGCGAAATTGAATCGTAGACATGCTAAGTGGGTAGAATTCATTGAGACCTTTCCATACATTATCAAATATAAGAAAGGCAAAGAGAATGTGGTAGCTGATGCTTTATCTAGAAAACATGTGCTGTTGACTCAGTTGGAAGTAAAGGTACCAGGGTTGGAAAGTTTGAAAGATTTATATGCTTCCGATCATGAATTTGCAGCTCCATATTCTAATTGCAAAGATGGGAAAGGGTGGGATAAGTTTCATATTCATGATGGTTTTCTCTTTCGCATGAATAAGCTATGTGTTCCGGATTCCTCTGTGCGTTTGTTATTGTTGCAGGAATCTCATGCAAGAGGATTGATGGGGCATTTTGGGAGAGAGAAGACTTACATGATGTTGGCTGATAACTTGTATTGGCCAAAGATGAGGCGAGACGTCGAGAGGTTTGTTCAAAGATGCATCACATGCCATAAGGCGAAGTCAAAACTCAATCCACATGGTTTGTATACTCCACTTCCTGTTCCTAGTGCTCCTTGGGAAGATATTAGCATGGATTTTGTATTAGGACTGCCTAGGACCAAGAGGGGAAGGGATTCAATCTTTGTTGTTGTGGATAGGTTCTCTAAAATGGCACATTTTATTCCCTGTCATAAGAGCGACGATGCGTCGCATGTAGCAGATTTGTTTTTCAGGGAGATTGTGAGATTGCATGGAATACCAAGAACCATTGTTTCAGATCGCGACGTCAAGTTCATGAGCTACTTTTGGAAGACTTTGTGGGCCAAGCTTGGGACAAAATTGTTGTTTTCAATGACTTGTCACCCACAAACAGATGGACAAACGGAAGTGGTGAACCGCACACTTTCAACGTTGCTACGTACCATGATAAAGAAGAACTTGAAAGAGTGGGAAGATTGTCTACCACATGTGGAGTTTGCATATAACAGGGCGGTACATTCTACAACTCAATTGAGTCCATTCGAGGTGTGTACGGCTTCAAACCAATCACACCTCTTGATTTACTTCCTCTCCCACTACAAGAACGTGCAAATATGGAGGCTTCTAAACGTGCTGATTTTGTGAAAAAACTCCATGCCACAACCAAAGAGTTAATTGAAAAGAAGGTACGTGCTTATGCTTCCAAAGCTAACAAATCTAGAAAGAAAATGCTATTTGAACCAGGTGATTTAGTGTGGGTACACCTTCGCAAAGATCGCTTTCCGCAGAAGCGTAGATCCAAATTGATGCCCCGTGGAGATGGACCTTTTAAAGTTCTTGCCAAGATCAATGACAATGCATACAAGATTGAGCTTCCCGATGATGACTATGGGGTAAGTTCTAAATTTAATGTTGCTGATCTATCACCCTTCTTTGGACAAGATTGTACAGAGTCGAGGTCGACTCCTTTTCAAGAAGAGGAGGATGATGAGGACATCGCTAGTAATGCCAAAGCTAGTAATGAGACTTCAATAACAGGACCAATAACAAGAGCACGAGCTAAGAAACTACAATCTCAGGTGAACCTGCTCCTTAATGAACATGTCATTAGTTTTAATGAGAATTGTATACTACCTAAAAACAATGTTTTACTTGTGCTCAGGTTTGAAGAGTCAGCGATGAATGGAGATCAAGGAAAGCATGAACAATGATCAGCCCATGAATAGTGCATTGCGTGAACAGTACCAGGCCCGTGCTACAGTACACGTGCTACAGTGCTTGCGGGCCGTGAACAGTACCAGGCCCATGCTACAGTACCGTGCTACAGTGCTTGCGCGTGAATAGTACCATATGGAAAATTTAGTGTTGAGTAGTCTTAGTCTGAGACTATATATTGAGGGTAGACCCCCATTGTAAAGGGGAACCACTTTTGATATTAAAAATACTCTTGTTCTTTCTGTTGGCCGAACAACATTGAAGGAATTGGGAGTTAGTCAAAAATCAAGATCGTTTAACCTTTCCGCTGGGAATTGGGAGCGCGATAGAACTTCATCTGGTGGTCGTGAAGTTCAACACGTGTGATTGGGCGAATTATAGAGTGCTAACTCTTGCATTGGCAACGGGGGATTACTACGATTCATCAATTCCACGTGAGTATCTTGATCCTACGTCGAGAAGATCGGGCGACCCCGTATCAAGGTGAACTCGTTTCTTCTGTTTCAACATATTTTAAATAACAATATGATGCTACCTAATGATGAAAATATATATTTTTGTAGCACCACATCATGTTTGCACCAATTCAAGCAAAAGTTCAACTTGGACACGTTTTGGAATCCAATTCGGCCTCCAGATCAGTTCGGATTCAGCACGACGGCCCAACTTCAAATGTGCATAACTTTCACATACGGAGTCCGTTTGAGGTCCACGAGTACTCGTTGGAAAGCTTTTCTCGTCCTCTTTCCAATGGATCTAGTATCATCTCCAAATGCCTCCTGTGCTTGCCACAATCACTCAAAGAAGGTGCTACATCATCTATTTGGGTCAAATTGGGCCTTGTAACGTTTGGGCCCAAAAGGGAGGTACTCCCCCACCTAGGCCCATACTGTTCATGGGTTACTATTCATATGAACAGTATCATGAATAATACTACCCCCTTTTCCTTAGTTTTGTGTGGCTTCCCCACCCTTATTTAAGGAGGCTGCACCCTTCTAGTTTACTGGGATTTCATTGAGTTTAAGTTTAGCCATTATGCAAACTTCTGTTCTTCAGTTGTGTCGGACGACCACCTGTCAAGACAGCCTTCAGAATCCCATCTTTTGATCTCAATTTATATATTTGCAATTTCAGATTGCTTGTTATCTTGTTCTTGCGTGTTCTTCGATTGCATGCAGGAATAGACCTTCGTGGTCAGGTTAACCACGTCCTTGCACGGTTGATAACAACTTGGAGTGTAGTTCAGCGATTGTTAAGGCGCAAGCGACGTCGTACGGTTGTAGTCGGATCGCAAGGGTCACCTCCACCAAAATCGATAGTTATCATCCTATCGGAAGATCGGGACCCCATCGCCTCATCAGTTGGTATCAGAGCTTCAGTTGACCGGTAGGAATTTCTTGTATCCCTAGTTAGTAGATTGGTTTTTATTTTCTATAGTCCAAAAAAAACTGCCCCACAAAAAAAGAGTTAATTTCCGCTGTCCAAACCCCGTTGTGCCTTTCAATCTGTTAGTTTTGGTTTGCTAAATTGAATTTGTGTCCGTCTTAGTATTGTCTAGTTGCTGGTCATATCTTTGTTCCATTAAAAATGCAAACAAAAAAATTCCCCACCACAAACCCTAATTCCAATTTGGCTGATTTTTCCTTCCTCTGTAGCCGCCACCAAAAACGCCATAACTTTTGATTCCGAGATTATTTTTGAGTGAGACCACCGCCATTATATTTCAAACTTCATTGTCCATCTCTCTGTGAAATTTCACGTCATTCTAGTAAGGCAGTTAAGAGATATCTGCGGTGCAAGTTAACCTAAAATTCCAGATTAAATCTGCAACAGTGGCACTTGTGTATTTTGTGCGAATATTTTGGTCGGTTTCCAGAACATGGCCCCAAAACAAAAGTTGTAGAAAAGCCGTCAGGAAACTGAGAAAAAAAGAATCATTGGAAAAAAGGCAACTGACAAAAAGTTACGGCCGAAATACCGACGTGCTGTCCAGTGGACAGAAATCTTCAGTTTCCAAGTTTTGGGTCAATCCTTGTGTTCTTCAATTCCAGATTGCAATCAATTGAATTATCTTGTATTTACCACTCCCATACATTGCCATACACTTTTTTAGCCTTCTTCCATCTTTGGTTGATTAGCAACATAGGCTAAGTGCTAGATACGAACTATAATTCAATTCTGTGCAATTTCTAAAATTAATTGATTGTTTTCCTTTGCTACAAAATACATAGCCTATCCAAGCTCCACATTTCTACTAACCAAACAGGTCTCGCTGTACCTTGCAATCGCTTTACTCATCACTTGAGTTAGATTTATCACGAACCAGCCACCGGTTGCACCACCTGTTTGCTTTGGTAAGAACTCGTAAGAATTTGGTAAGAGCTTGAGAGATGCGTGACTTGATTTGAGCCTCCATATCCTAGTAGTTGATAGGAACATTTACTTGTGATTTGTTTCCTTATTTTCTACTAACAATGACAGGCTTGAGAAAATGGGTAGATTATGATGTCATCGCGGGCAGATTTGAACTCGAAGGGAAACAATTACCGGTATATATCTTGCCACTCACCGCTGAGAGTACGTTGTCGGACTTCTTCTTGTGGGTTACTATGTTGGATAGCTACTTTGAAAGACAGGATCTTGATCCTGTTGAGAAGATGAGCTTGGCAAGGACGGCGCTGATTGGTCATGTTCAACATTGGTGGTCAAATCTCGAGTACCACTATATATACACATGGGAGCAGATGAAAAAGAAATTGCGACATCGTTTTGTACCTCCAGCACCTACGGTCACAAGCGAGGTGCAACCTGAGGTAACTGAAAATGTTGATATTATTTTGGTTCCTACTCCATCTATAGATACCACTGAGAAACTTGAAGAGGTGAAGGATGATCTGGTGCATCTTATGCCAATAGTGGAGAAGTTTGAGGTACTTACAGTATCTGATGAGGACGATAATGACAAAGGTACTGATTTGGTGCTACAACAAGACATAGAGCAACCTTGTGAGTATATACCTGCTGTAGTGCAATCTTTTGGTATTCCTTGTATTGTCTTGAACGAACCATGTGTTGATCTAAATTCTCATAATTTTGCACATGTCGAATTAATTATACATAAGGAAGTATTTGATAGAATATCCCCTGCTGATGCATTATGCTATATCATGCTTAATGAGGCCGTTAGTTTGGATTGTGCTATGGAGAAAGTTTCTGAACTTGCATGTTCGAAATTCTTGTTTAGTGCATACACCCTTGGGTATAAGTTTAATTTCATTGGAGATTATGGTGTAGAAAATCAATTTTTTGTATATCGAATATGCATAACTTGTGATCACATGGATGAATTGAAGCTTACTGTTTTGGACAACAATTCTTGTGTGTTAAATCTTGTTCAATATGAGAGGGAAGTAAAATTTAGTACTCATCCAATGCCTATGTATTCATCTCTTTTTGCACCATCTAATATGGACAATCTGAATAAAGATGATTAATTATGTAAAAACTTACAAATCATTTCACCCTTGCTAGATAAATTTGCTATTGCTCAATTTAGATATGATTATATAGATGAACTTTGCTTGATTCCAAAAGTTGTAGCTTTGCCCATATGTGCCACCACTGCAAGTTTACAACTTCAGATATTTCAATTGCATAAATGCTTCACGTACATTTGCAAATCTAGTTGCAATAATTGATGTGTGAAAAATTTTAATTTGGTCATTGACATATATGACTACTATTGGGTTAATGACATATACATATACATATACCATGCATACACCTTGACTTCTTTGTTACTATACTTTCAACTTATCAAAAGCCGAGGACGGCTTTGTTTTCAAGAAGGGGAGGATGCTGAGGACACGACCCCTATGGATACAACCATATTTGCTATGCTTGTTGTTCCAATTACAAGAGCTCCTACGCATCACTTAAATTATAAGGTGTGCTCGTTTCAAAGAAGTTTTACTTTGTTTGATAAAGAACATATGATATTACATAATGAGAGTTTGTTGCGTTTGTTATCATGTACCGAGATTTATGATGAAGATCATGCAATACGTGAGGCTACACATATGCTAAAACCGAGGACGGTTTTCTATCAAGAAGGGGAGGATGATGTGACCACACCACCAACACATATGACCATAGCGCCTAATATCAAGATTGAATTAAAGGTGAATTTGTTTCTTCTGTTTCAACATATTTTAAATAAGAATATGATGCTACCTAATGATGAAAAAATATATTTTTGTAGCACCACATCATGTTTGCACCAATTCAAGCAAAAGTTCAACTTGGACACGTTTTGGAATCCAATTCGGCCTCCAGATCAGTTCGGATTCAGCACGACAGCCCAACTTCAAATGTGCATAACTTTCACATACGGAGTCCGTTTGAGGTCCACGAGTACTCGTTGGAAAGCTTTTCTCGTCCTCTTTCCAATGGATCCAGTCTCAGCTACAAATTCCTCCTATGCTTGCCGCACTCACTCGAAGAAGGTGCTGCATCACCTATTTGGGTCAAATTGGGCCTTGTAATGTTTGGGCCCAAAAGGGAGGTGCTCCCCCACCTAGGCCCATACTGTTCATGGGTTACTATTCATATGAACAGTACCATGAATAGTACCACCCCCTTTTCCTTAGTTTTGTGTGGCTTCCCCACCCTTATTTAAGGAGGCTGCACCCTTCTAGTTTTTTGAGATTTCGTTGAGTTTAAGTTTAGTCATTATGCAAACTTCTGTTCTTCAGTTGTGTTAGACGACCACCTGTCAAGACAACCTTCGGAATCCCATCTTTTGATCTCAATTTATATATTTGCAATTTCAGATTGCTTGTTATCTTGTTCTTGCGTGTTCTTCGATTGCATGCAGGAATAGACCTTCGTGGTCAGGTTAACCGCGTCCTTGGCACGGTTGATAACAACTTGGATTGTAGTTTAGCGATTGCTAAGCGCAAGCGACGTCGTACGGTTGTAGTCGG
Source organism: Dendrocalamus latiflorus (assembly GCA_017311315.1). Lineage (NCBI taxonomy): Eukaryota > Viridiplantae > Streptophyta > Magnoliopsida > Poales > Poaceae > Dendrocalamus > Dendrocalamus latiflorus. The sequence continues at coordinate 12,453,090 of CM029650.1, read as the reverse complement.
ATCGCAAGGGTCACCTCCACCAAAGTCGATAGTTATCATCCTATCGGAAGATCGGGACCCCATCGCCTCATCAGGCCTCTTCTAGAGTCTTAGGCTGCGTGGAGCTTCCCCTACTTTTGTCATGTGACCACATGGCTCTCTTTGTCCTTGGGGCTGGCTGGTTTATGAGGCGACTCCCAATCTTCCGATAGGATGATAACTATCGATTTTGGTGGAGATGACTCTTGCGATCCGACTACAACCGTACAACGTCGCTTGCGCCTTAGCAATTGCTGAACCACACTCCAAGTCGTTATCAACCGTGTTAAGAACGCGGTTGACCTGACCACGAAGGTCTATTCCTGCATGCAACCGAAGAACACGAAGAACAAATAACAAGCAATCTGAAATTGCAAATATTTATATTGAGCTCAAAAGGTGGGATTCCGTAGAGGTTCTTTACGGTTGGTCTAGCCGACACAAGCGAAGAACAAAAGTTTTCACCATGGAAAAACTAAGCAAACGAAATCCAAGTACTAGCATAGGGAGACAGCGGCTCTTATATAGGGATATGACCAGGGTTGGCGGCCAAGGCTCAGATATGAATGTTATATGGAGATTTTGTGCTGAGTGGTGACTTGTGAACAGACGGCTTCGCTGCTGACCGTGCTTGAGTTTTTGCCCCTTCGGTAGAGGCAATAAACGTAGCGGTTGTTGCTATAGTTTAACTTATTAATTTAACTACCTTCACCATAATTGTTGATATTTGGTAATTAATCCACCTTTAAATAAAGATGCCCTACTGTGCTATACATCTTATTTTACATATTGTTGTGCATGTGTTTATATTCCTAATGAATCAATCATGGCCATATCATGCATGTCATAGTATATCATTTGCATTGAAGCTATATCACCACACCTAGTTGTGACCGTACCAGTACAACATCGTACATTGCCATAGTACGATGCATACTCTTACATTGCCAGGCAAGAGTTCAGTAGATCATTTGCATACATATGTATTTCATGAGGATAAACCTTATTATAAGGTTTTAAGAGGTATTGGCTCATGGGAGTCACATATGGCATGAGGTAATATCTTGTAGTTGTCGTTGATACGAGTAGAAGAATGGGCTCATGGGAGTCACTTGTGGCATGGGGTATTTTTCTTGTACTTGTTGTTGGTAGTAAATGTGGTTTGGATATGAACGAGGCTACAGTGTGGACATTGAGAATTAATTATTAATGTCATTAATTTGATGTTTAATCATCCGTAGTTTAATTAATTTGTTAAACATTTTGCTTGTTGATATTTCATCTCACCCCTGTATTCCATCTCCCAGGTGATCCTTGAGTATGATTGGAAAGGGTAGAGTAGCATGACACCATTACACAACTCTTCATGAGTTTTACTGTAATAAGTTAGAGGATTTTTTTAATCATTTCTTTCTCTTAGTCGTTGAGCACTATTACTTAATAATGCTAGATCGTGGTTGTCAGTGGTCCTTGCAACACTTGCTGTGGATGAGTTGTATCCACGGCAGGGATGTCCTCATCCTCCTCCCCTTCTTGCATTTGAGTCGTCCGCGACTCAAACTCGTCCTCTTGTCTCATGTAGGGCTTCAAATCTGCAATGTTAAAAGTAGGACTAACCCCAAAATCTGCAGGCAGGTCAAGCTTGTATGCATTATCATTAATCTTTTCTAACACCTTGAAAGGACCATCAGCTCTTGGCATCAATTTTGATTTTCTCAATTCAAGGAACCTATCTTTTCTTAAATGTAACCAAACTAAATCACCCGATTGAAAAGTTAAATACTTCCTTCCTTTACTACCAGCAAGTTTATATTTACCATTCATGAGCTCTATATTCTTCTTAGTTGTCTCATGCATTTTTAAAATCAATTCAGCACGTTGTTTAGCATCAGTGTTCAACTTCTCCGAGGCACAAAACCATAAACAACTTCAAAAGGGCACATCTTTGTGGTAGAATGCAATGGACGATTGTAAGTAAACTCAACATGAGGCAAGAATTCTTCCCATATTTTTAAATTCTTTTTCAACACAGCCCTAAGCATGGTAGACAAAGTTCTATTCACAACCTCAGTTTGTCCATCAGTTTGGGGATAACAAGTAGTAGAAAATAACAGCTTAGTCCCCAATTTAGCCCATAAAGTTCTCCAAAAATGGCTAAGGAATTTAGCATCACGATCTGAAACTATAGTATTAGGCACACCATGCAAGCGAATAACTTCACGAAAGAATAAATCAGCAATATTGGTAGCATCATCGCTCTTATGACATGGTATAAAATGGGCCATCTTACAAAATCTATCAACAACCACAAATATACTATCCCTCCCCTTCTTTGTCCTAGCCAATCCTAAAACAAAGTCCATCGAAATATCTTCCCACGGAACGCTAGGAACGGGTAAAGGCATATATAAACCATGAGGATTAAGTCGTGACTTAGCTCTTTGACATGTAGTGCAGCGAGCAATGTAGCGCTCGACGTCCCGTCTCATCTTTGGCCAAAAGAAATGATCAGCAAGTATGTCCTCCGTTTTCTTCACACCAAAATGTCCCATCAACCCGCCTCCATGTGCTTCCTGTAACAACAACAGTCGAATGGAACTAGCAGGAAAGCACAACTTGTTGGCTCTAATGACAAATTTATTCCACATTTTCCCATCTTTACAATTCAACAGTATTTCCGCAAAATCAGCATCGTGCACATATTGCTCTTTAATAGTCTCTAATCCAAAAATTTTGAAGTCAAGTTGTGATAACATGGCATATCTCCTAGACAAAGCATCAGCAAGAAGCATCGCTCTTATGACAAAGCATCAGGAAAACTTGGAGATTTCAGATCCGCGTAAGCCACCAGGCACATACGCGGCAGCTTCGACCCCAAAAAAACGTCGTTTAGGCCCTCAAAACGGACCCGCAAACCGAGGAAAAATCAAGTTTCTCAGAATTCCCTCAAAATTGGCAGAGCCCTTCTACAAGTGATTCTAAGTTTCCCCGTGTAGACGGCATCCTTTTTCGAGCTCCGGAACTCCGTGTGCAGTGTCATCTAGTTGTCTTTCTGCGTGGTGTACTCGTTTGTGTTCTAGGCTCGCGTCTCTAGTACGGTCTAGCCTAGGGCCAGCACGGTGCCGTCGTTGAGCGATTATTCAACTTGCTTTGACTAATGTGGTTCTAGTTATCCTTTGTTCACTCTCAGCCCACCTATAGATCCACAGATTTGGCTACCACATCACAGGGACTAGCGACCGAGGCAGCGATACACCCAATTTCCAGGAGATATTGTCTTGACTTGTCGGCTGCCATCACCTCAACTTTATCTACCATGCTTCGGGCTGTTTTGAAAAAGAACATTAAAATGTGGGAAGAATGCTTGCCTCATATTGAATTTGCTTATAATCGTTCGCTGCATTCTACTACAAAGTTGTGCCCTTTTGAGATTGTCTATGGCTTTGTGCCTCGTGCTCCTATTGATTTGCTACCACTTCCTTCTTCGGAGAAGTTAAATTTTGATGCTAAACAGCGTGCTGACTTGATGTTGAAAATGCATGAGACAACCAAAGAAAATATTGAACGCATGAATGCTAAATATAAACTTGCTGGTAGTAAAGGAAGGAGGCATTTAACCTTTCAACCGGGTGATTTAGTTTGGTTGCATTTGAGAAAAGAAAGATTTCCTGAATTGAGAAGGTCTAAGTTGATGCCTAGAACTGATGGTCCTTTCAAAGTGTTGGAAAAGATTAATGACAATGCATATAAACTTGAGTTGCCTGCAGATTTTGGGGTTAGTCCCACCTTTAACATTGCAGATTTGAAGTCATACTTGGGAGAAGAAGATGAGCTTGAGTCGCGGACGACTCAAATGCAAGAAGGGGAGGATGATGAGGACATCCTTTCCGTGCATACAATGATGAGGGCATCCCTAACACTTATACATCTTCTCCTATTGGTGGTCATGCACATACTGAGATGGACGTCATAAGTGAAGCTACAAGTAATACAAGTGCAGAAGTGCATGTTGGTCCATTGACTAGAGCAAGAGCTAAACTTCTAAATCAACAGGTACTTTTGTTTCTTAATGAATCTATTGTTATTGATGAGAATTGGGTACTACCTCATGCAAATGTTTTGTGCATTCTCAGGTTTGAACATTGTGAAGCCTTTGGAACCGCGAGGGAGGAGAGGGAGGCCGGAGCCAAAGTTGATGAGGACATCTCTACTTCAAGTTTGAAGAGTCAGCGATGGACGGAGATCAAGGATATGTGGCCATCATCCAAAGAAGCACAAGTCCACGCATGAACAGTACCAGGCCGCGCTACAGTGTCATAAACAGTGCGCGCTACAGTACCCGGCCTGTGAACAGTGTCACGCTACAGTACACGGCTCATGAACAGTGACGTGCTACAGTGCCAAGCCCGTGAACAGTGCCACGCTACAGTACTCGCGTATGAATAGTACCACATGGAAATTTAGTGTTGAATAGCTCTTAGGCTGAGACTATATATTGAGGGGTAGACCCCCATTGTAAAAAAAACCAAGTTTATGCATAAGATTGAAACATAACTATTGCTTGTTCTTTCAACACCAGAGTTCATGCAAGGACTTTGAGAGAGAACTAGGCGATCCATTGTTCGTTCTGCAATTCAAGGTCAAGCCGTCGTTCCATTGGGAATTGGGGACTTGGCGTTCGTCGCTTGTGGTCTCGCGACGAACAATTATCCGGTGTGTTTTGGGCGTATTCCGAAGAGTTGAGGGTTCGTGCATTGGTGCGAGTGTTCAACTAGCGACATCGTCTACTTCGCATCAACAATTTACAGTTCCTCACTGAGAAGATCGGGACCCCTCCCCGTATCATGTGGTATCAGATTCTAGGTTTACTCGGTGAGAATTTCTTTACCCGTAGCTAGATTCAGATTATGTCCTATCGTCTATTAAACCGAAAATTGCAATACCAAAACCGTAGTTTAATCTGTTATTTCTTGTGCGTTTTGTTAAGTTTTCGTCCATTAGAGTTTTGTTTTAGTGCTGATCCGTGTGTTTCCTTTTGCGCTGCTTAATCGTTGTGTTCACATAAACTCTACAAAATTGCTGGTTGATTCCCTCAATTAGCAACCAAAACGAACAAAGCCTCCATCTTATATCCTTTTATCTTGAGACTAGCTATCGACATTGCATTTAGGGCTGCTCATTCATCTTGATTACACCTTGCTGGTTGTGAGGGTTGTACACTTCCGCGGGGAGCAAAGTAGAGAGAAAAGAAGGAAAAGGCAGCCGCAGTTAGCAAGAGCCGCGGAGTAAAACAAAAAAAAAACGAGAGAGAAGCGCGTAACTTTTGCATACGACCTCCGATTGAGGCGTTTCTTGCTCCGTTGGAAAGGAAACGGGAAGATAGACCCAAAAAAACGAGAAGTCGGAGAAATCTGGAGATTTTAGATTCGCGTAAGCCGCCAGGCACACGCGCAGCAACTTTTCGAGCTTCCAAACTCCGTGTGCAACGTACCAGATTGTGTTTTCAATCTTTCTTTGAGCAATCTTGTGCCCTCGTATATTCAGTTGCAATTGGCTAGCGTCTCTCTTAGTACTTGGTGCAAAACGAGCTAGTTTCATCTCTGTTTCCGATTGATTCTCCCTAGCTCATTCCTTTGTTTGCATTAAGTCTCATTTATCGTTGCGTGTGCGTTCTTACACTCGCTTAAACCAATTGGTTCAGCACATAGGCAAAATACTCTAGCTTGGATCATTACTTAGCTTTACAATACCTTGAATATCAGATTGCTTAGGATATCCACATACCTGTCCAAGCTCCACCTACACCCGTCTGTGTACTCCCTTGCTCTTGGTTACGCTCATACATTACCGGGTTGAGGTCGTTCGCTGTCACAAGTGTCGATTTGCCGTCCTTGTTTCACTTTGGAACAGTAAGCTTGTCTTGTTTTCAGGACAGTGAGTTGCAAGCTAGAGAGAGCTTTTGTTTTACTAACCCAGATATAACCTCGTTTCTTGTTTGTGAGTCGTTCCCATGGCAGGTCACGAGGAGAATCCACCTAATCCGGAGGCGCCGATCACATGGACCGAGTACACTCGGTTGCGTGAGATGCTACAAAAACAACTTCATGATGGTGACAATGGCGTGCGCGATGAGCTTGGGGAAGTTCAGACTGGACTGAACACCCTCGGGGAGGAGGTCACACAATTGCGTACAACCATCAACAATAATTTTCTGGAGCTACGTGCCATGTTCGCACACCACACTTTACGTGGGGGTGCACCAGCTGATGACACAAGTGTGCACGGCCCTCCTGTCGTTTTGCACAATGAGACCGATGAGGAGCGTGCTATTCGTCTGGATGAGGAGCGACGTCAGCGACAGGCGCATCGCATGGCAATGCCGCCAAACGTCGGGATGGCAGCCGCGGCACGCCCTCAGGCACATGGGCCTGGCCGTGGCAACGGCGGCCAGGGAGGAGGTGCACCACAGGGTGCCCACGGAGGAGGTGTGCATCGTGCACCTCGTAGCTGCGCTGATGCGGACGAGCGCTGGGATAACGATTTCCCCGTTGACGACTATGATGACCGATAGCGCCACCACCGCAACAACGTGCAGCGTCCTCGCCACGACGACGCCGAGGATTTTGTCGCTAAGCCCAAATTTAATCTTCCTATATTTTCAGGTGGTACAGATGTGGAACAATACCTCACTTGGGAGCTGAAAGTTGATAAGTTGTTTCGGATGAACAACTATTCCAATGAGAAGAAGTTGTTGCTTGCATCCAATGGCTTGGATGATTATGCCACACATTGGTGGGAGCAATTCATCCGTAAGCGCATGGAGCACCATGAGTTGCCGATTATCACCTGGGAGCAGATGAAGCAGCATTTGCGGGCACGCTTTGTACCTCGCCACTACAAGCGATCACTATTTGAGAAGTTGACAGGGCTGCGACAAGGTATGAAATCAATTGATGAATATCATAAGGAAATGGATACTATCATGATACATGCAGATGTCCACGAGAATGAAGAACAGACCATGGCGAGATTTCTAGCTGGTATGAATCATGCTGTCAAGCGCATTGTCAATCACCATCCCTATAATGATATGATTGAGTTGCTGCACCAAGCACGCGAAGCCGAGCGACAAGTGATTGACGACGCATGGTTCGCTGCCTGGTCACGTTCTTCAACTAGTCCGGGACAGACATATAACAACAGCCAACCAAACAAGAGCACTTCGGCTGCAAGCAATTCGGCGATGCGCAATTCTGCAAGTAAGAAGCTGGAGAATACACCATCACCGGTGCGTCGACCTATGGCGCCCGCTGCTAGTGCGACCTCGTCTATGGGTTCGACAGGCCGTTCACGTGACATTATTTGCCACAAGTGCAAGGGTGTTGGCCATTTTCAGAGGGACTGCCCAAATGTCAGAACTATGCTTATCACAGAGGATGGCGGTTATGTTTCAGCTAGTGATGATGATGAGTCGCCTGATGCACAAGCAGTCTTGCACACTGATGACATAGAACAATGTGAGTGCGATCCTGAGTTTCCTAACACTGAGCAGTATTCCATTGTTTGCACGCCCAAGGTGCTTAGTGTGATGCCATCGCCATCACTCGAACAGCGGTGCAATTTGTTTCAGACTTGGGCAAAGCTTGATAAGGGTAAGGTGTGCAAAGTGATCATTGATGGCGGGAGTTGTCACAATCTGGCTAGCAAGGATATGTGTCATAAGTTGGGTTTGAAGTATTTGCCGCATCCGCGTCCTTATCATGTGCAATGGTTGAGCGACAAAGAGGAAGTGAAGGTGAACTATATGGTGCGTGTGACGTTTTCTATTGGGAAGTACACTGATACTGTGGACTGTGATGTTGTGCCTATGACGGTTTGTCACTTGCTCTTGGGACGGCCATGGCAATATGACCGTTCCGCTGTTCACGATGGGCGTACAAATCGCTACACATTTCGATGGCACAATATGGATGTCATCTTGAAGCCGCTTACACCGCAACAAATTGTCAATTCCTCCATGCAGAAAATTGAGTTGCACGTTGAGAGTGCACAAGAGCGAGAGAACATTTTGAGTCGTAACAAGAAACGTGAGGGAGAGAAGAATTTAGTGATGTTAGCCACCAAATTAGAGATGCGAGAATTCAGCGAGGACCCTAATTTGGTGCACGTGGTGCTGCTGTACAAAGATGCATTGCTTTCGACTAACGACTTAACTTCTATTCCTAGTGGTGTTGTTTCTGTTTTGCAGGTTTTCAGCGACGTCTTTCCAGAGGAGGTACCAGCTGGGTTACCACCAATCCGCGGGATAGAACATAAGATCGACTTCATTCCAGGAGCGTCGCTGCCGAACCGACCACCGTACCACACCAATCCCGAGGAAACAAAGGAAATTCAGAAACAAGTACAAGAGCTTCTCTCCAAAGGGTATGTACGTGAAAGCTTAAGCCCTTGTGCTGTTCCTGTTATTTTAGTTCCTAAGAAAGATGGTTCATGGCGTATGTGCGTTGATTGTCGAGCGATTAATAATATGACAATTCGATATCGTCATCCTATACCTCGCTTAGATGATATGCTAGACGAATTGAGTGGTGCTGTTATTTTCTCTAAGATAGATTTGCGCAGTGGTTACCATCAAATTAGAATGCATGAAGGGGATGTGTGGAAAACAGCCTTTAAAACGAAATTTGGGTTGTACGAGTGGTTAGTCATGCCTTTTGGTTTGACTAATGCACCTAGTACATTCATGCGCTTAATGAATCATGTTTTAAGGCATTTCATTGGTAAATTTGTGGTTGTGTACTTTGATGATATTCTGATTTACAGTCACACTGAATCTGAACACATAGACCATCTTAGACAAGTTCTACAAGTTTTGCGTGAGAATAGGTTATTTGGTAACTTAGAGAAGTGCACTTTTTGCAAAGATCGTGTCATCTTTTTGGGCTATGTTGTTTCTGCACAGGGAGTTGAAGTAGATGAGTCTAAAATTGAAGCAATTAAAAATTGGCCAACTCCTGTGAACGTAAGTCAGGTTAGGAGTTTTCATGGTCTTGCTGGTTTTTATCGGCGTTTTGTGAAGGATTTTAGCACCGTTGCTGCCTCTTTGAATGAACTTACTAAAAAGGGTGTTGAATTTGTGTGGGGGGTAGCGCAAGAAAATGCTTTTACTGAACTAAAGAGACGCTTGACTGAAGCACCGTTGCTTGTTTTACCTGATTTCACTAAAAATTTTGCAATTGAATGTGATGCTAGTGGATTGGGTATTGGCGGTGTTTTATTGCAAGAGGGTAGACCGGTAGCTTATTTTAGTGAGAAACTGAATGGTGCTCAATTGAATTATCCGGTCTATGACAAAGAGCTTTATGCGTTAGTGCGTGCATTAGAAACTTGGCAACACTATTTATGGCCTACAGAGTTTATTATTCATTCTGATCATGAGGCATTGAAGTATTTAAAGGGCCAAGCAAACCTGAACCGTAGACATGCCAAATGGGTCGAATTCATTGAGTCATTTCCTTACATTGTGAAATATAAGAAGGGAAAGGAAAATGTGGTAGCTGATGCTCTTTCTAGGAAAAGTGTGCTTTTAACTCAATTAGGAGTGCACGTCCCTGGTTTAGTGAGTTTGCGTGATTTATATGCTCATGACCATGATTTTTCCGTTCCTTTTGCACATTGCACAGAGGGAAAAGGCTGGGATAAATTTCACATCCATGATGGGTTTTTATTTCGCACTAACAAATTATGCGTTCCAGAATCCTCCGTGCGTTTGCTATTACTGCAGGAATCACATGCAGGTGGATTGATGGGACATTTTGGACGTGAGAAGACGTTGTCCATGCTGAGCGATCATTTTTTTTGGCCTAAGATGAGGCGAGATGTGGAGGGTATGTGCAGCGATGCATTACTTGCCACAAAGCGAAATCGAAGTTGAATCCACACGGTTTGTATACCCCATTACCTGTTCCCAATGCCCCATGGGAGGATATTAGTATGGATTTTGTTTTAGGACTACCTAGAACTAAGAGGGGGAGTGATTCTGTTTTTGTCGTTGTGGATCGTTTTTTGAAGATGGCACACTTTATTCCGTGCCACAAGAGCGACAATGCGTCGCATATTGCTGACTTGTTTTTCAGGGAGATCGTGAGACTACATGGCGTGCCCCGTACTATTGTGTCAGATTGCGACGTGAAGTTCATGAGCTACTTCTGGAAGATGCTTTGGGGTAAACTGGGGACGAAGTTGTTATTCAGCACAACTTGTCATCCCCAAACAGATGGTCAAACAGAGGTGGTGAACCGCACACTTTCGATGCTACTCCGGACCATGATCAAGAAGAATCTACGTGAGTGGGAGGATTGTTTGCCGCACGTGGAATTCGCTTATAATCGGGCCGTGCATTCCACTATGCAGATGTGTCCATTTGAGGTAGTTTATGGTTTCAAGCCCTTTACGCCGCTTGATTTGTTGCCGCTTCCTAGTCAACACCATACTCATATGGAGGCGTACAAGCGAGCTGAATATGTGAAGAAATTGCATCTCAAGACAAAAGAAGCGATAGAGCGCAAGGTCAAGTACTATGCTGAGAAGGCGAACAAGAAAAGGAAGAAGATGGTTTTTCAACCAGGTGATTTAGTTTGGGTACACTACCGCAAGGATCGTTTTCCAGAATGTCGCAAGTCAAAGTTACTACCGCGCAGTGATGGGCCTTTCAAGGTGCTTGCGAAGATCAACGACAATGCCTACAAGATAGAGCTTTTCGGCGATGACTATGGCGTGAGCTCTACGTTCAATGTCGCTGAATTATCACCTTTCTTTGGTGGTGACGATCCAGCGTCGAGGACGACGCCTTTTCTAGAGGGGGAGGATGATGAGGGCATCCCTAACACTTATACATCTTCTCCTATTGGTGGTCATGCACATACTGATAAGGACATCCCCATTACATATACATCTTCCACTCCAAGCATGAATGAGAATAACCAAGAACCAGAGGGCCCAGTGACGAGGGCAAGAGCCAAGCGTTTAAACAAACAGGTGCTTTTGTTTCTTAAGGAGTTGCCTTTGATTGATGATGAACTTGGAATACTACCTCATGCTAGTATTTTATGTATTCTTAGGTATGACTCATGTGAAGACTTGGGAGAGCAAAAGGGAGGAGACCAAGGACTTAAACTACAAGTTTTGGATAAGATTTTCAAGCCAAATTCAGATTTCCCACGTGCTCAACCCAATTCAAACTCGGATTCAACTCAAGATTCAATTCGAATTCGGTTCGGGACAGCTTGACAGGCAGTTACTAAAGAGACAGCAAAAAGGGACAGCATGAAAGTTATGGCCTTTTTAGTAACTGTCTGTCAGGCTGTCCCGAACCGAATCCGAAATGAATCCTGAGTTGAATCCGAGTTTGAATAGGGTTGAACACGTGGGAAATCCGAATTTGGCTTGAAAATCTTATCCAAAACTTGTAGTTTAAGTCCTTGGGCTCCTCCCTTTTTCTTCTCCCACTGCATGGGCTTCTTTCCTCCTTGATCAGCCGCATGGGCTGCTTGGCTTTTTGTTCTTGGTAGCAAATATGATTACCCTCCTTGTACTTCTCCATTGCTTTGGCCCAGTAATCATCATAATATTCAAAGCTAATAATAAACAAGAATTTGGCATAAGGTAGTATATCGTTCTCACGAATAGAAGGAAATTCATTAAGAAACAAATTCACCTAACAATATTTAACGCAGCTCAATACTTCTTTCCAGTGAAATAATATATTTAAAGTGCTAAGTATGTGCGTATCCACATCAGTAATGTTGAAAGTGTGCGGTTCACCACCTCCGTTTGCCCATCTGTTTGTGGGTGACAAGTCGTTGAAAATAACAACTTTGTCCCATGCACGCCCACAAAGTTTTCCAAAAGTAGCTCATTACCTTGACGTCATGATCTAAAACAATGGTTCTTGGCATTCCATGCAATCTCATAATCTCCCTGAAAAACAAGTCAGCTACATGCGACGCATCGTCGCTCTTATGACAGGGAATAAAATGTGCCATTTTAGATAACCTATCCACAACAACAAAGACTGAATCCCTCCCTCTCTTGGTCCTAGGCAGTCCTAACACAAAATCCATGCTAATATCTTCCCAAGGAGCACTAGGAACAGGAGTATACAAACCATGTGGATTGAGTTTTGACTTCGCCTTATGACATGTGATGCATCTTTGAACGAACCTCTCAACGTCTCGCCTCATTTTTAGCCAATAGAAGTGATCAGCCAACATCATGTAAGTCTTCTCTCTCCCAAAATGCCCCATCAATCCTTCTGCATGAGATTCCTGCAACAATAACAAACGCACTGAGGACTCTGGAACACATAGCTTATTCATGCGAAAGAGAAAACCATCATTAATATGAAACTTATCCCACCCTTTCCCATCTTTGCAATTAGAATATGGAGCTGCAAATTCATGATCGGAAGCATATAAATCTTTCAAACATTCTAACCCTGGTACCTTTACCTCTAACTGAGTCAAAAGCACACGTTTTCGTGACAATGCATCAGCTACCACATTCTCTTTGCCTTTCTTATATTTGACAATGTATGGAAAGGTCTCAACGAATTCTACCCACTTAGCATGTCTACGATTTAATTTTGCTTGGCCCTTTAAGTATTTCAAAGATTCATGATCAGAATGTATTATGAATTCCTTAGGCCAAAGATAATGTTGCCAAGTTTCCAACACACGCACAAGAGCATATAATTCTTTATCACAAACAGAATAATTCAATTGTGCACCATGAAGTTTCTCACTGAAATATGCAACAGGTTTTCTTTCTTGCATCAAAACACCACCAATACCTATTCCACTGGCATCACATTCAATCTCAAAAGTTTTTGTGAAATCAGGTAAAGCAAGCAATAATTCAGCAAAAGCTTTGTCTTGTTTTCCTCCCCACTCAAGAATCACCCCCTTTTAGTTAATTCATTTAATGGGCAGCAATGGTGCTAAAGTCTTTCACAAATCGCCGATAAAAGCTAGCAAGCCCATGGAAGCTAGGTGTAAAACCCCAAAAGCGATTCGAGAGTTAATTGATTAATTGGAGGGAATGACCATATAGAAAAGAGTTAAATAGGGATTTTTAGAGGGGGAATTTCTGAAAATCCTAGCAACCTGGGCCTGGGCCTTGGCCCAAGAGGTGGCTGGCCAAAAAGGGGGGAGGCACCCCTCCCCCAAACCCTAGCTGCCACCCCTTCTCCCCCTCTCCTCTCCCCTTGTGGCCGCCACCCCCTCTCCCCCTTGCGCCTCCCATGTCCAGCAGCACCTCCTCCTCCTCCATTGAAGCCCCCTGCTGTTGGTGAAAAAGATCTGCTGTTGCTGCCGATCGAGCGGAGGAAGGAGACCAATCGCAGCGAGGCGATTGGATCCGGAGGAAGGGAAGAGGAAGGGAAAAAGGGGAGAAGGGAAAGAGAGGGAGTTCGTGGGGTGTTCATCGTGTTCTTCAGCGGTTCGTCAAGGGTAACCCCTGTTTTCCCCCAATTAGATGTATATTTTAATTGTGGTAGCAATGTTGGCATTCTGGACTGCTAGGACAGATTTCGTTGGATGGCTGTTTTGGGGTAGTTTCGTGGGAAATCAGATCTCGACTTCTCCTAGAGAGTTGTAGAGGACGTCTTTATCTTTCCATGACGTGCTAGAACGTGTCGATCGGACCTTTGTACTAGAAGTTATGATTTTTCTTGTAAGACTGTTCTGCAGATCGGGAGATTTTCTGTCAGGTTTCGGTAGATTGGTTTGGGCGATTATAAAATAGGAGAATAAGAGGATCTCCATATTATGAAAGTTGTAGATAAGTTCCGTAGCTTTCCAGAAAGGTCAAGAAATCATGAATCGGACACTCTTTCTGAAAGTTATGATAGTTTTCGTGCACTGTCCAGAGGACCCGATAGGAAACTGCTGTGTTTTTTAGAAAACTGGATGGTGCGGGTAGAAGATGGCCGAATCAGGGAGGCTCACCAACTAGGTTTAGTTAGATAATTTAATTATGTTTCCATAAAGTCTAAGAACGCCCTATTTAGACTTCTGTACCAATAGATACGAATTTTTGAAGTTGACTGTCCGTAGAGGGGGACAGGATGGCCGAAAGGATTTGGGGTTTTGAATCAAGCTAATCATGTTGGGTTAGTTTGGGGGTGTTTTTATTTAATCTAAAGACTCGCTACTGTTGTCTTAGCAATCATTATAATTATTATTCAGGAGGAGGACGGATCCCAGGGGCCGCACCTTTTGCTCATCCCCCGTTTTCTCGTGGTTAAGGCAAGTATAATGATGGTTTAAACTTTATAGTGTGAATTGTTGATGATTGTTGGTTTGTAGATGTTTGATCTATATTATGAGTATATGTGATCTTGATTATGTTAATGATATGTTGATATTGTTTATGGTCGATTGCAATTGAAAGTGTTCAGGAGAATTTCTGATGCATAGATGTTGTGAATGCAAGTTTTATTTGTTGAGACATTTACGTTGTGCATCATGCTGATTTATTGAAGTCTTGGTCACGAGATGACCAAGCGCCGAGGTCCCCGTCATGTTGATGACATGACGGGCTAAAGGTTCCCATACTTGTGGAGTATGGGCAATTGGTCCCTGTACCAGATGGTACAGGCATGGGTGTGCTTTGACGGATGCACACTCCGCATTACCGGTAAAATGCGAAAGAGAAGAGATAAAGAGATTTTTGATCATATTGCATAGCATGGTTTATTATTGTATTTGCTGAGTCGTTGAAGTCACTCTTGTTGTTGTTGTTGTGGTGGTGGTTGCTATTTGTTTTAGGTATCTACATGAGATCGGTATGCATGGGGATAAAGAAGGATTTGTTTTGTTGCACTTGCACGGTCTATTCACCATGGAAGAAAGAAAGAACATTAAACACTATTTGCTGAATAATTCAAGTGGTATTTGATTAATGTCTATCAGGTTCAAAATGTAATAAAAGATTACAACTCTTTTACATTGATTCCGTTCTTTATCTAAGTAGTATTGTTATGAGTGCGATGATGAACATAATCCAGTTTTGCTTATAAATGAATATATTGCTTATTGTTATTCATATCATTTGATTATGCTTGTTGCAACCTCTGATTTACTCAATAAACAAAGGAGGTTCTGTCGAAATTTTGTAAGATGAATATTAGTTTTTCCTTATTATGTTATTAGTTTGGTAGCATTCCAGGTCATTGATTGGCTGGGGTGTTACACTAGGAATTTGACTAACATTCACAAGAATTGGCCAATTTCTAATAGCTTCAATTTTAGATTCATCCACTTCAATTCCATGAGCTGAAACAACATAGCCTAAAAACACTACCTTACCTAGCAAAAGTACACTTCTCAAGATTGGCATACAAGCGTTCTTTCTTAAGCACTTCTAGCACTTGTTTGATGTGTTCAACATGATCATCCAAACAACGGCTATATATGAGAATATCATCAAAGTAAACTACCACAAATTTTCCAATGAAGTGTCTCAAAACATGGTTCATTAAGCGCATGAATATACTAGGAGCATTGGACAATCCAAAATGCATCACTAACAATTCGTACAAGCCAAATTTCATTTTAAAAGCAGTTTTCCATTCATCACCATGTTTCATTCCTATTTGATGGTAGCCACTACGCAAGTCAATCTTAGAAAAGATAGTAGAACCACTTAACTCATCAAGCATATCATCTAACCTAGAAATAGGATGACGATAGCGAATAGTTATGTTATTAATAACTCTATAGTCTACGCACATTCTCCAATACCATCTTTCTTAGGAACAAGAATGACAGGAACTGATACGGACCAACTAAGGATTAGTTGATGCGTAGGGATGGCCCGATCTTTCCCGGTACGTTCAGCGAGATTCCTTCTACTTGTCTTGACACAGCCAACAATCTTGATAAGGGCAATTTGCACTAGTATGCAAGGTGCACACCAGAAGCAATCCACCGAACTCCCCAAACTGTGAATTCAGCAAGAAGACACGAATTAGAAGAGATGAACCTTGTAGATTCGATGGGCAATCTCAAGACTCTCCTATTCTTGCCTTGCACCAACTCAGCAAACTCCAAATGAGAAAACCATGCAATCACGCAATCTGGCCGCCAACAACCATCACGACGATTTTCTCCTTGATTTCACAAGCATAAAAACTTATCATATCATTGCCTAAGTTACAATGGGGCTAAGGCCCTGGCCTTATATTGGTGCACAATGCACGGCCTTGACTAAAACTCACGCACAATCTAGCCTAAGGTCGAAACAAACTCCAATACGAACAAAAAATGAAATACCTAAACTGCTACCTCTAGTTCTCTCTCAATTTGTGACGTGACCACGAAGATTCTGTGGCTGGCACCTCATCCATTGTATGGGCTTCGAAATAGCTTTCCAATGAGTCCAAGAACGCCCAAATCGGACTCCATTTATAAAAGTTATGCGCGTTTTAATGTTGGACTTCCTGTCCGATCCGAACCGAATCCAAATTCAATTCTTTATAGGTTTCCTTTTCTTGTTCAAGGGGCTTCAAAATCCGTTTGGAGCCTGAAAAAGATGATGAGTCGATGGGGTCCCGATCTTCCGGTAGGATGATAATTTCGATTTTGGTGGAGGTGACCCTTGCGACCCGACTACAACCGCACGACATCGCTTGCGCCTAAGCAATCGCTGAACCACACTCCAAGTTGTTATCAACCATGCCAAGAACGTGGTTGACCTGACCACGAAGGTCTATTCCTGCATGCAATCGAAGAACACGCAAGAACAAGATAACAAGCAATCTGAAATTGCAAATATGTATATTGAGTTCAAAAGGTGGGATTCCGAAAGCTGTCTTAACAGGTGGTCATCCGACACAACTGAAGAACGGAAGTTTGCATAGTAGCTAAACCTAAACTCAACGAAATCCAAAGAGTTCAAATGGGTAGAGGGTGAATATATGAGTTCGAGAAGAGAGAGGGGCGGCCAAGGGTTGTCCTACGGTTGGGCACCAACCCTAAAAAAATTACAAAGCCCTTGGACCCAATTGGAGGTGGTGCAACACCTTTAGACTCGGATGCAGAAATAGTCCGGACTTGTTTCAGTGATATCTTTTCGCACAGAAGGAATTTTGATGTTAAGCTAGATCCATTGGAAAGAGGACAAGATAAGCTTTCCATCAAGTACTCACCCATCCCAAACGGACTTCGGATACAAATTCTATGCATGCTGGAAGTCGGTCCTGTCAGGCTGAATCAGTGTCGGATTGTTTTGGCGATTGCGACATGAACAAAAGGTTTCTGAAGTAGCGGCCTTACCCATTGGATGGGCCTTGGAATACGCTTTCCAACAAGCACGAGAACACCTAAAGCGGACTTCGTTTGTGAAAGTTTGTTTGTTTATTACAGGCTTGTCTGTTTGTCCCGAACCGAATCCGAATTGAGTTCTGAGTTGATTCCGAGTTTGATTTCGGTTGGGCTTGTGGAAATTCCAAATTGGGCTTGGAAACCTCATCCAAAATATGGGCTTTAAGTTCTTGGACCTCTCCCCTTTTGCCCTCCCACTGCATGGCTTCTCCTTGGCCTTCTTCTTCCTTGTTTTTCTCCATTGCTTTGGCGCCGGCCTCTCTCTCGGTTCGAAAGCATTCCATTTGTCAAAACTGAGAATGAACAAAGTAGTGACATGAGGCATCATATTCTCATTTAAAAATATGTTGAAGCTGAAGAAACGAATTTACCTTTAGTTCAATCTTGATATTGGGCGCTATGGTCGTGCGTGTTTGTGGCGTGGTCACATCATCCTCCCCTTCTTAACATAAAACCGTCCTCGGTTTTAACATATGTGTAGCCTCACGTATTGCATGATCTTGATCATAAATCTCGGTACATGATAACAAACACAATAAACCCTCATTATGTAATATCATAAGTTCTTTATCAAGCAAAGTAAAACCTCCTTGAAATGAGCTCACCTGATAATTTAAGTGATGCGTAGGAGCTCTTGTAATTCGAATAACAAACATAGCAAATATGGTTGTATCCATAGGATACATGTTCTTATCATCCTCCCCTTCTTGCAAACAAAGCCATCCTCGGCTTTTGATAAGCTGAAAATAGGGTAATAAAGAAGCCAAGGTGCATGCATAGTATATGTATATGTCATCCGTTTTAGTAGTTCTTCGTTGTTGCACAATTAATGTTATAAAACAGCATCGATCATAAAAGCTCATTGTATTATTAACCCAAGAGTAATCATATATGTTAATGAGCAAATCAAAATTTCTCACACAACAATTAGTGCAACTAGTTTTGCAAATGTAAGTGAAGCATTTATGCAATTCAAATATCTGAAGTTGTAAACTTGTAGTGGTGGCACATATGGGCAAAGCTACAACTTTTGGAATCAAGCAAAGTTTTTCCATATAATCATATCTCAATTGAGCAATAACAAATTTATCTAGATAGTGCAAAAAGAGATGAACAAATGGGCATTGGATGAGTACTAAATTTTACTTCCCTCTCATATTGAACAAGATTCAGCACACAAGAATTGTTGTCCAAAACAGTAAGCTTCAATTTATCCATGTGATCACAAGTTATGCATATTTGATATACAAGAAATTGATTTTCTACACCATAATCTCCAATCAAATTAAACTTATACCCAGGGGTGTAGGCACTAAACAAGAATTTCGAATATGCAAGTTCAGAAACTTTCTCCATAGCATGTGACAATTTCATAGGTAGACCCAATATGATGTAACACAATGAATTAGCCGGAGAAATTCTAGTCAAAACTTCTTTATATCTAACCAAAGCCACATGATCATTGTATGTGATTAGTTCATCACATGAATCGCTCAAAACAGTAGCCAATTCAATTATTCTTTGACAAGGTGCACTTAACTCATTCTCAACACTCAAATCAATGCAGTGCGAATTCTCTACTTGAAATATGGGCGTGTCAGAATTGTTTTCCACTAAGTTTTGCTCTAGATTAGCATGCATAGTGCATAATTGTAGTTCTTCACAAGCATACTCACCGTGAGTGATGATAACACCATTAGCTTTACCATTTTGGCTCTCGTCAGACGATGTAGGTGCATCCATCTCCTCGTCTTCGTTCTCGACCAATGGAGTCGATGGTTCAATCAGCTCATGCTCCTCTTTGACATGGTTCTCAACTACCTGCAAGTTGTTAGTTATAGAAAAATGCACAAACACGGGTTTGTTCTCATGTTTCTTATCATCAAGCACTCTCAATTTCTCCTCAATCTGACGTTCAACATTACAAGCAAGTATAAACAAATGAGGGAGAGAATTATATTCTTTGTGAATGAGAAGGTCCTGAATTTCGTTATTAAGCCCACATAAGAATCTATTCTCTGTAGCTTCAGCATGTTCCTCTAGGCCACAACGCAATAAATGAGTTTTCAATTCATGATAATATTCCCTTTGATGAGAACATGTACTCTATGGATACAATCATATTTGCTATGCTTGTTGTTCCAATTACAAGAACTTCTACACATCACTTAAAGGTGTGTTTGGTTCAGAGTTATGGTGGGACGGGATGGATCCAACCTATTTTTTAGGGACGGGACGGGACGGTCCCTGTTTTCTGTTTGGTTCAGAGTCATGGTGGGACGGGATGGATCCAACCCATTTTTTAGGGACGGGGCCTACCTGTCAGCCACTCGTCCCACTTCATCCCTCACCATCCCCTCATTTTTGGGGGATATGATCATCCCCAATTTGAGAGCATATCCACAGAATATTCCCTGGAGGGATATCCCCCATCCCACCTGACTCTGAACCAAACAGCTCTGGAACGAGGACCGCCCCATCCCATCCCTCATGGTCCCATGAACCAAACACATGCTAAATTATCAGGTGAGTTCATTTCAAACAGGTTTCACTTTATTTAACAAAGAACTTATGATATTACATAATGAGAGTTTGTTGCGTCTATTGTTATATACTGAGATTTATGATCAAGATCATGCAATACGTGAGGCTACACATTTGTTAAAACCGAGGATGGTTTTCTGTCAAGAAGGGGAGGATGATGTGACCACAACACCACAAACGCATACGACCATAGCACCCAATATTTGACATGGTTGAACAAAAGGTGAATTCGTTTATATCTATTCCTACTAACGTTATTCATGAGAATGGAGTACTACATAATGTCACTATTTGTACATTCTTAGGTTTGACAAATGGAAGACTTTTGAACCGAGGGAAGGAGGCCGGGCACAAATCAATGGAGGAAAACAAGAAAGAATAAAGCTAAGGAGAAGCCATGCAGTGGGAGAGCAAAAGGGGAGAGGTCCAAGAACTTAAAGCCCATGTTTTGGATGAGGTTTCCATGCCCAATTCGAAATTTTCTCAAGCCCAACCAAAATCAAACTCGGAATCAACTTAGAACTCAATTTGGATTCGGTTCGGAACAGCCAACAGGCCTGTAATAAAAAGGCCATAACTTTCATAAACGGAGTCCGATTTAGGTGTTCTTGTGCTTATTGAAAATCTTATTCCAAGGCTCATCCAATGGAAGAGGCCTCAGCTTCAGATACCTTTTGGTCGCATCGCAATAGTCAAAACAATCTGACACTGATTTAGCCTAACAGGAGTCCGTTTGGAATGGGTGAGTACTGGATGGAAAGCTTATCTTATCCTATTTCCAATGGATCTAGTCTGACCTCAAAATTCATTCTGTACAGAAAGTTATCACTGAAAGAAGTCAGGACTATTTCTGAGTTCGAGTCAAAACGGTGCTGTGCCACCTCCACTTGGGCCCATGGGCCTTGTAACCCTAGGGGTGTGTGCCTTGGCCGCCAACCCTGGTCATCTCCCTATATAAGAGCCGCCGTCTCCCTATGCTTGGATTGGATTTCATTTGATTAGTTTTTCCATAGTGAAAACTTTTGTTCTTCGCTTGTGTCGACTAGACCAACCGTAAAGAACCTCTGCAGAATCCCACCTTTTTGAACTCAATTTATATATTTGCAATTTCAGATTGCTTGTTATCTTGTTCTTGCGTGTTCTTCGATTGCATGCAGGAATAGACCTTCGTGGTCAGGTCAACCGCGTTCTTAGCACGGTTGATAACGATTTGGGTGTGGTTCAGCGATTGCTAAGGCGCAAGCGACGTTGTACGGTTGTAGTCGGATCGCAAGAGTCACCTCCATCAAAATCGATAGTTATCATCCTATCGGAAGATCGGGACCCCATCACCTCGTCACCCTTATAGTTCTACTTCGTTGTTTTAAACGTTGCAATCTAGCTAGCAAATAATCAGCATGATATTTAGGAACAAAGTGATCTCTGAAAAGTTTCTTTAATGCATGCCATGTTGAGGCACTCTTCCAAGTCTACTTAAGTACTTCAACCAAAGTATTGCATCATCAATAAAAACACTAGTGGCAGCTCTAATCTTTATAGGTTTCCTTTTCTTGTTCAAGGAGCAATCGGTAAAGCTGAATTGCGCAAGGAGAAAGAAGCAATCGGTAATGGGAGAGAGAAGAATATCCTAGTTCGTGCGGATGCTTATGTGATTCCTCCTTTGCGCGGTGCAAATAACACAACAATGCATGGAATTAGAAGTGCGGATGGAGAAGAAAGAAAGTTAGTTTGGCTAAAGAGGAAGACACCAGATCAATCAAGTTCTCGTGATTGCAGTTCTATCCATAATGTTCATGAAGTTCTCAACGCCAATTTTGAGGTTTCTAATGCATAAAAAAGACATATTTGGAAAGCTAATGAAGTCTACTTTCCAACGAATCAACCAGCGCTTATTGGAGTTTCCTACACAAAGTTATGGCAACTTCATTGAATGCTACACGGGCTGTCCGGAGAGACGTGCGAGACTTGCCAAACATAAAGAGTTTGAGTATTGCAATGCAAGTAAGGGTAAAATCCGACCACACCATGTCTTTCTAAAGGTTGAGCAGGACTCTTTTTCAGGTTCCAAACGGATTTGGATGCCCCTTGAACAAGAAAACAAAACATATAAAGATTTGAAACCGATTCGGACTCGGATTGGGACAGCTGGCAAGACTGATACTAAAACGTCCATAACTTTCACAAACGGAGTCCGATTTGGGCGTTCTTGGACTCATTGGAAAGCTATTTCGAAGCCCCACACAATGGACAAGGTGTCAGTCACAAAATCCTCATAGTCAGATCGCAAATTAAGAGAGAGTCCGGTGGTAGTAGTTTAGATATTTCCTTTTTTAGTTCGTATTGGACTTTGTTTCGGCTTAGGCCAGGTTGTGCGTGAGTTTTAGTCAAGGCCGTGCATTGTGCACCAATATAAGGCCAGAGCCTTAGCCCCATTGTAACTGAGGCTATGATATGATAAGTTTTTAGACTAATGAAATAAAGGAGAAAATCGCCATGATGTTGGTGGCGGCCAGATTGCGTGATTGCAAGGTTTTCTCGTTTGGAGTTTGCAGAGTTGGTGCAAGGCAAGAATAGGAGATTCTTGAGATTGCCCATCGAATCTACAAGGTTCATCTCTTCTAATTCGTGTCTTCTTACTGAATTCACGGTTTGGGGAGTTCGGCGGATTGCATACTAGTGCAAATTGCCCTTATCAATATTGTTTGCTGCATCAAGACAAGGAGAAGACTCTATCCAAGGAGAAGGAACCTCGCTGATCGTAACGGGAAAGATTGGGCCATCCCGACGCATCAACTAATCTTTAGTTGGTCCGCATCACGTTGGAAAGCTATTTCGAAGCCCCATACAATGGATGAGGTGCTAGCCATGGAATCTTATGGTCACATTGCAAATTGAGAGAGAATCCAAAGGTAGCAGTTTAGGTATTTCCTTTTTAGTTCGTATTGGAGTTTGTTTCGGCCTTAGGCCAGGTTGTGCGTGAGTTTTAGTAAAGGCCGTGCATTGTGCACCAATATAAGGCCAGAGCCTTAGCCCCATTGTAACTTAGGCTATGATATGATAAGTTTTTATGCTTGTGAAATAAAGAAGAAAATCGCCATGATGGTTGTTGGCGGCCAGATTGCGTGATTGTAAGGTTTTCTCGTTTGGAGTTTGTTGAGTTGGTGCAAGGCAAGAATAGAAGATTCTTGAGATTGCCCATCAAATCTACAAGGTTCATCTCTTCTAATTCGTGTCGTCTTGCTGAATTCACGGTTGGGGAATTCGGTGGATTGCTTCTAGTGTGCACCTTGCAACTAGTGCAAATTGCCCATATCAAGATTGTTGGCTGCGTCAAGACAAGGAGAACGAACCTCGCTGAACGTACTGGGAAAGATTGGGCCATCCCTACGCATCAACTAATCCTTAGTTGGTCCGTATCACTTTCTTCAGCAGACTGTAGAGAAGGTGTAGGAGATTCGACAAAACCTGTTGGCAGCTCAAAGCTGACAGAATAGTTATTCGGATGTTCGGCGCCGCGAGTTCGAGTTTGCTGTTGGTGACCTTGTGCTCCTTAGGGTGTCGCGGACCAAGGGCATCATTTGTTTCGATACCATCGGGAAGCATAGCCCATGGTACATCGGCCCGTTTCCAGTGGTTGCATTTGTGGGCAGTCTGTCCTATCGTCTAGAGTTGCCAGGCTCGATGAGTGGGGTACACAATGTCTTTCATGTGTTTATACTGAGGAAGTATCTGTCGGAGCCCGAGCACAAGATGGACCTTAGAGCTGATCACTGTGGAGCAGGATCTCACTATGGAGTATCAACCAGTGCGTATCTTGGACTCGTCGGAGTAGGTCATGAGGAAGAGGACCATCATGTACGTGAAGGTCCTCTGGATGAATTAGTCTGAGCAGGAGGCGACGTGGGAGCTTGAGGATCAGATGCGGAAGACATACCCCGAGGTCTTCAAGGCTGCTAAGTACTTGTAGTTGTCATTTATCTTTGTTGCTCCCTCCTTTGTCGTACTCCTGTCCCATGGTTCTGAGGTGCTAGATTTGGGGACAAATCCTTTTTAGGAGAGGGAGAATGTAATACCCTAGATATTGATTTGGCATTTCTGGAAGTATTTAACGGATTTGTGGAGATTTCATTTTCTTTTGTTGAATTGTGATGGTGGGTGTGCGCTAAGAATTTGTCTAAAAAGAAAAAGAAAGAAAGAGGAGGGTCGGTGGGCTGTCCAGAGAGGGAGGCTGGACCTTCCACCTCCCACCTACGGCCCAGGTCGCCCCCCTTAGGCCTATCCACCCAACTTGGCCCAGCCACCCCCCTTTTCCCCAACCCTAGGCCACCCTGTCCGCTTGTGGCCACCACCCTCTCTTCCCCCCTGTGCCCCTCTCTTGCCCCCCGCCCCGCCCCCCGTGCCCTGCTAGAAAGAAGAGAGGAAGAAGAGGAAAAGGAGGAAGAAGAGGAAGGGAAGGAAGAAGAGGAATGGAAGGAGGAAGAGGAAGGAGAAGAGGAGTAGGGTGATTTGTGCTGGTATTTAGAGGTTCTTATTGTGGTCTCCCAGGGTAACCAACAATTTTCTACCCCTTTTGTTCTTACCGTTTTCCCGATCGGGCTAGTTTTTTGTTAATCATTGACCTACGCTATCTGCTGTGTTCTCCAAATTTGGGGACCGTTCGTGTGAATCTAGGGATTTCACCTGCTATAGATTTGTAGAGGACTTCATTGTATTTCCGTAGAGTTGTCACTCCAATGAATGGTTTAGGTGTTATGAGTGTTGCTGTGCGGTCTGATCATTCAGGTTCGGGTAGTCGGTGGGAATTAAAAGATTAAAAATAGAAGATAATATTTCCTGTAGAACCCACAAATATTAAAGTTGTACAGACCTCAGAGACCTAGTTTCTATATTTTATTCATAATTTTTAGACAAGCGGATTGGGCGCAATGGAGGTTAGAATTGTGCTGTGTAGCAGAGTTGGCTTCAGGATTTGGTTTCTATTCGTGGGCAGATTCAGAGGCCCTAATTATTTTTATGAATTTTCTCATAATAACAGAAGTTGTAGATAATTTTGTAATTTAGCTCCTGGTAAATGTTTATAATTTTTAGAGATTTTTACTGATAGTGGTGGTCCATAGAAGATCACTGGTCAAAACTTAGAGGCAGATTCTGTCCTCTATTTTCCATTGTGGATTACACCCTTTTATCAATGGAATAAAATTATGGTGTCTTCATGAAAGTTGTAACTTTCGTTCTGTAGATTCCAGAAATGCTATTTGTTTCTATGGTCCATGTAGTGGATAAAAAGATACAAAAAAGACAGGTAGCACTACTACAGTGAGCTGAACGTCGAAACAACAACTTGAGAGAGAGTTGTTGGGTTTCGAGTGTAGTGGCACTTTACCTTTTAGTTATGAATGTTATATCGAGATTTTGTACTGAGTGGTGACTTGTGAATAGGTGACTTCGCTCCTAACCGTGCTTAAGCCATTCGCCCCTTCGGTAGAGGCAAGTAAACATAGCAATTGTTGCTATAGTTCAACTTATTAATTTAATTGCCTTCACCAAAATTGTTGATATTTTGTAAGACCCTGGATTTAGCCATCCGGAATCTCCTGTGATTCCATCGCACTATTCCATGGATCAATAGATAGTGCTCATAGTTACATTGCTGTATATCAAACATATTATGCGGAAGCGTAGATAATATAGTAACAACTTACTCATGGGCCGATGAGGCCGAAAATAAAATGCACCAGCGGAAACTTCACTCAAGTGGGACCCTCAGGACTTGCCCAAAGGCAGCCAACTGGGATTCACGACCTAGTTCTTGGCCTCTTAATCTTTCAGCTCTTTTGATTCCCTTAGGACACCGTAGTGCTTGATCTTCTTTTCCTTATTGACTGAATGATGGTAATTGCACAACAGTGAGTACGATGGTACTCAGCAAGCCACCACACAGAATGCAAATAATAATAGATGTAAGACCGTCAATGAGGCTTGAGGTTCATTTATTTGCTAAAAGCGACATTTGCAATAATCATAATTAAAATTCCTTTGACTTAGCATTTTACAAACATGCTTAATGGAGTTTGAAATTGTGCAATAATTATAGCAGTGTCGGTTCCATCCACCGATTACATGGTTCCATCCACCTATGCTAGCTTTTGATTAATAGGTTACTTCCACCTTATTGTCAACACTGGAGTACATCCCTCTAGGAAAATTACCCAAGTCAGGTTACATCCGCCTGACAGTATTCTTCCCACCTTCAAAAGTTTTGAAATAGAACTAACTCGAGGAAGATTTCCGTGTCCGCCCTTGACCGTGGGCACGGCTATTCGAATAGTTTGTACTCTGCAGAGACTGTACATCTTTACACACAAGAGATAATCGTCCTGATGGTTCTACATGATTCCTTGGTCATGCAGATCGAGAGATTACCACGAGGCCTTTACAATACCTCGCCCTCTAGCATCTCACTCCTATGGGGTTGCTTCCATAAGTTGTGCGGGATGTCTACCATAGGTTAGCGCAGTCGGACTTCACTCTCCACATACGCTATCCTAGGCGACGTCACCTACATCCGGTGTCCCGTTCCATGTGGGGCTTTTATTACCCACCTACACACGTTTTCCGTGAGATGACTAGAGAGTCTAGTAAATTATTCAGCCAAGCCTACATTATGCCAGCCTGTGGTTGCACTTTTGTACACAGAGGGGTACACACAGGATTAAGTCCTTAATTTTTCTGGGCATTTCATTCCACTAACCGCAAACCTTGTGTTACATCCACACCCACCATTCTTACCATCCGCCCAAACAGGTATAGCAGATTTTTAGGGTTTTGAGGAGCATAACATAAGTTATGATAAACGTCCAGCCCCGTACATCCCGTGGCTATCTCAAAACTAGTTTTCATAAGTAAAGTATGATGATCAGGGCCACTAGTGCCCTGGACTTGACAAGACTAGCATGGCATTTTAATATGATCAATAGCTAGTAAAGTTATTATTAACATCTAAGGTGACAATGGTCGGGTGATTCAAGTGTCAAGGAAAGGCATAGCAGTATTTAAAACATCAAATAGGAATGTAACTACCTTAAGCTTTGACATACATTTGCATAATAAAGTAAGCATGCAATTTGACAATTTTAAGAAACATAATTTTTGCATAAAATGTAGGATCAATATGATCAAAATGATGACTTGCCTTGCTCGATTTACCATGGCCTCGATTTCATTCAAAGCCTTCTCAGTCGATTATTTGGATTATTGGTCTTCGTCTCTTTCCAAGTCTTGATCCTGCTCGAACTTGTCGCCCCTTCGTGGCTCCAGTGACTAATTACCCGACTAACGACTAACAAATTCAACAAATCCAGCAAAAGTCCAAATAAGCTTAATTGAATTTATTTATAATTTGCTTATGATTAAGGGTATGTAGTGAGTTGCAGAACAGAGACGGAGTCAAACGAATCTTTGGGTGGAAGTGAAGTGATGGAGTAACTTCACCGGGAAAGGATATAAAAGAAGGATCAGCGTCGAAGGAATATTCACAAGAATATCCCGCTTGGATAGGAGTATGGCTAGACATAGCCAATTACAAGATGCTAAGGCTTGACCTGGCTTAATTTATAGTTTAAGTTTATTTATCAGGGGCAAAGCTTGTTATCCAGGTTCATATTTCAATATTGCTATTTTAGCAAAATCTACCACTGAGATTTATTTAATGGCGGCATGTTAAACATTAGGGCATATATTTTAGTTATAATCAAGGGTAATCTTTAATTTAAAGCCTTGCTTTTATAGTTAAACCTAATATCCAATTTGTTTCTCTTTAACTTGAATTGAATGTCTTTTTTTATTTGGGATCTTTTATTAATGCCTTCAATTAATAGCTAAACCACAAATAAATATTCAAGCCATATTAATTGCTCATATAGTAATCAATCCAACATTAAATCTTAAATAATCTTATTTTCATCATAATCAAATTTGTTAGCCTTCATGGATTTTGCTTAGTTTTTTTATTTATTTCCTAAATATTTTCTAACTGAAATGGCTAATAAAAAAAGAAATATGCAAAGTCAGGATTCGAACTCGAGCCTGTGAGTTAACACGTCGCTCCACTGGCCGACTGAGCATTCGGTTCCATCCACCAATTACATGGTTCCATCCACCTATGCTAGCCTTTGATTAATAGGTTACTTCCACCTTATTGTCAACACAGGAGTACATCCCTCCAGGAAGATTACCAAAGTCAGGTTACATCCGCCTGACAGTTTTCTTCCCACCTTCAAAGGTTTTGAAATAGAACTAACTCGAGGAAGATTTTCGTGTCCGCCCTTGACCGTGGGCACGGCTATTCGAATAGTTTGTACTCTGCAGAGACTGTACATCTTTACCCACAAGAGATAATCGTCCTGATGGTTCTACATGATTCCTTGGTCATGCAGATCGAGAGATTACCACGAGGCCTTTACAATACCTCGCCCTCCAGCATCTCACTCCTATGGGGTTGCTTCCATAAGCTGTGCGGGATGTCTACCATAGGTTAGCGCAGTCGGACTTCACTCTCCACATACGCTATCCTAGGCGACGTCACCTACATCCGGTGTCCCGTTCCATGTGGGGCTTTTATTACCCACCTACACACGTTTTCCGTGAGATGACTAGAGAGTCTAGTAAATTATTCAGCCAAGCCTACATTATGCCAGCCTGTGGTTGCACTTTTGTACACGGAGGGGTACACACAGGATTATGTCCTTAATTTTTCTGGGCATTTCATTCCACTAACCGCAAACCTTGTGTTACATCCACACCCACCATTCTTACCATCCGCCCAAACAGGTATAGCAGATTTTTAGGGTTTTGAGGAGCATAACATAAGTTATCATAAACGTCCAGCCCCGTACATCCCGTGGCTATCTCAAAACTAGTTTTCATAAGTAAAGTATGATGATCAGGGCCACTAGTGCCCTGGACTTGACAAGACTAGCATGGCATTTTAATATGATCAATAGCTAGTAAAGTTATTATTAACATCTAAGGTGACAATGGTCGGGTGATTCAAGTGTCAAGGAAAGGCATAGCAGTATTTAAAACATCAAATAGGAATGTAACTACCTTAAGCTTTGACATACATTTGCATAATAAAGTAAGCATGCAATTTGACAATTTTAAGGAACATAATTTTTGCATAAAATGTAGGATCGATATGTTCAAAATGATGACTTGCCTTGCTCGATTTACCATGGCCTCGATTTCATTCAAAGCCTTCTCAGTCGATTATTTGGATTATTGATCTTCGTTTCTTTCCAAGTCTTGATCCTGCTCGAACTTGTCGCCCCTTCGTGGCTCCAGTGACTAATTACCCGACTAACGACTAACAAATTCAACAAATCCAGCAAAAGTCCAAATAAGCTTAATTGAATTTATTTATAATTTGCTTATGATTAAGGGTGTGTAGTGAGTTGCAGAACAGAGACGGAGTCAAACGAATCTTTGGGTGGAAGTGAAGTGATGGAGTAACTTCACCGGGAAAGGATATAAAAGAAGGATCGGCGTCGAAGGAATATTCACAAGAATATCCCGCTTGGATAGGAGTATGGCTAGACATAGCCAATTACAAGATGCTAAGGCTTGACCTGGCTTAATTTATAGTTTAAGTTTATTTATCAGGGGCAAAGCTTGTTATCCAGGTTCATATTTCAATATTGCTATTTTAGCAAAATCTACCACTGAGATTTATTTAATGGCGGCATGTTAAACATTAGGGCATATATTTTAGTTATAATCAAGGGTAATCTTTAATTTAAGGCCTTGCTTTTATAGTTAAACCTAATATCCAATTTGTTTCTCTTTAACTTGAATTGAATGTCTTTTTTTATTTGGGATCTTTTATTAATGCCTTCAATTAATAGCTAAACCACAAATAAATATTCAAGCCATATTAATTGCTCATATAGTAATCAATCCAACATTAAATCTTAAATAATCTTATTTTCAACATAATCAAATTTGTTAGCCTTCATGGATTTTGCTTAGTTTTTTTGATTTATTTCCTAAATATTTTCTAACTGAAATGGCTAATAAAAAAAGAAATATGCAAAGTCAGGATTCGAACTCGGGCCTGTGAGTTAACACGTCGCTCCACTGGCCGACTGAGCATTCGGTTCCATCCACCAATTACATGGTTCCATCCACCTATGCTAGCCTTTGATTAATAGGTTACTTCCACCTTATTGTCAACACTGGAGTACATCCCTCCAGGAAGATTACCAAAGTCAGGTTACATCCGCCTGACAGTTTTCTTCCCACCTTCAAAGGTTTTGAAATAGAACTAACTCGAGGAAGATTTTCGTGTCCGCCCTTGACCGTGGGCACGGCTATTCGAATAGTTTGTACTCTGCAGAGACTGTACATCTTTACCCACAAGAGATAATCGTCCTGATGGTTCTACATGATTCCTTGGTCATGCAGATCGAGAGATTACCACGAGGCCTTTACAATACCTAGCCCTCTAGCATCTCACTCCTATGGGGTTGCTTCCATAAGCTGTGCGGGATGTCTACCATAGGTTAGCGCAGTCGGACTTCACTCTCCACATACGCTATCCTAGGCGACGTCACCTACATCCGGTGTCCCGTTCCATGTGGGGCTTTTATTACCCACCTACACACGTTTTCCGTGAGATGACTAGAGAGTCTAGTAAATTATTCAGCCAAGCCTACATTATGCCAGCCTGTGGTTGCACTTTTGTACACGGAGGGGTACACACAGGATTAAGTCCTTAATTTTTCTGGGCATTTCATTCCACTAACCGCAAACCTTGTGTTACATCCACACCCACCATTCTTACCATCCGCCCAAACAGGTATAGCAGATTTTTAGGGTTTTGAGGAGCATAACATAAGTTATGATAAACGTCCAGCCCCGTACATCCCGTGGCTATCTCAAAACTAGTTTTCATAAGTAAAGTATGATGATCAGGGCCACTAGTGCCCTGGACTTGACAAGACTAGCATGGCATTTTAATATGATCAATAGCTAGTAAAGTTATTATTAACATCTAAGGTGACAATGGTCGGGTGATTCAAGTGTCAAGGAAAGGCATAGCAGTATTTAAAACATCAAATAGGAATGTAACTACCTTAAGCTTTGACATACATTTGCATAATAAAGTAAGCATGCAATTTGACAATTTTAAGGAACATAATTTTTGCATAAAATGTAGGATCAATATGATCAAAATGATGACTTGCCTTGCTCGATTTACCATGGCCTCGATTTCATTCAAAGCCTTCTCAGTCGATTATTTGGATTATTGATCTTCGTCTCTTTCCAAGTCTTGATCCTGCTCGAACTTGTCGCCCCTTCGTGGCTCCAGTGACTAATTACCCGACTAACGACTAACAAATTCAACAAATCCAGCAAAAGTCCAAATAAGCTTAATTGAATTTATTTATAATTTGCTTATGATTAAGGGTATGTAGTGAGTTGCAGAACAGAGACGGAGTCAAACGAATCTTTGGGTGGAAGTGAAGTGATGGAGTAACTTCACCGGGAAAGGATATAAAAGAAGGATCAGCGTCGAAGGAATATTCACAAGAATATCCCGCTTGGATAGGAGTATGGCTAGACATAGCCAATTACAAGATGCTAAGGCTTGACCTTGCTTAATTTATAGTTTAAGTTTATTTATCAGGGGCAAAGCTTGTTATCCAGGTTCATATTTCAATATTGCTATTTTAGCAAAATCTACCACTGAGATTTATTTAATGGCGGCATGTTAAACATTAGGGCACATATTTTAGTTATAATCAAGGGTAATCTTTAATTTAAAGCCTTGCTTTTATAGTTAAACCTAATATCCAATTTGTTTCTCTTTAACTTGAATTGAATGTCTTTTTTTATTTGGGATCTTTTATTAATGCCTTCAATTAATAGCTAAACCACAAATAAATATTCAAGCCATATTAGTTGCTCATATAGTAATCAATCCAACATTAAATCTTAAATAATCTTATTTTCATCATAATCAAATTTGTTAGCCTTCATGGATTTTGCTTAGTTTTTTTGATTTATTTCCTAAATATTTTCTAACTGAAATGGCTAATAAAAAAAGAAATATGCAAAGTCAGGATTCGAACTCGGGCCTGTGAGTTAACACATCGCTCCACTGGCCGACTGAGCATTCGGTTCCATCCACCAATTACATGGTTCCATCCACCTATGCTAGCCTTTGATTAATAGGTTACTTCCACCTTATTGTCAACACTGGAGTACATCCCTCCAGGAAGATTACCAAAGTCAGGTTACATCCGCCTGACAGTTTTCTTCCCACCTTCAAAGGTTTTGAAATAGAACTAACTCGAGGAAGATTTTCATGTCCGCCCTTGACCGTGGGCACGGCTATTCGAATAGTTTGTACTCTGCAGAGACTGTACATCTTTACCCACAAGAGATAATCGTCCTGATGGTTCTACATGATTCCTTGGTCATGCAGATCGAGAGATTACCACGAGGCCTTTACAATACCTAGCCCTCTAGCATCTCACTCCTATGGGGTTGCTTCCATAAGCTGTGCGGGATGTCTACCATAGGTTAGCGCAGTTGGACTTCACTCTCCACATACGCTATCCTAGGCGACGTCACCTACATCCGGTGTCCCGTTCCATGTGGGGCTTTTATTACCCACCTACACACGTTTTCCGTGAGATGACTAGAGAGTCTAGTAAATTATTCAGCCAAGCCTACATTATGCCAGCCTGTGGTTGCACTTTTGTACACGGAGGGGTACACACAGGATTATGTCCTTAATTTTTCTGGGCATTTCATTCCACTAACCGCAAACCTTGTGTTACATCCACACCCACCATTCTTACCATCCGCCCAAACAGGTATAGCAGATTTTTAGGGTTTTGAGGAGCATAACATAAGTTATCATAAACGTCCAGCCCCGTACATCCCGTGGCTCTCTCAAAACTAGTTTTCATAAGTAAAGTCTGATGATCAGGGCCACTAGTGCCCTGGACTTGACAAGACTAGCATGGCATTTTAATATGATCAATAGCTAGTAAAGTTATTATTAACATCTAAGGTGACAATGGTCGGGTGATTCAAGTGTCAAGGAAAGGCATAGCAGTATTTAAAACATCAAATAGGAATGTAACTAACTTAAGCTTAGACATACATTTGCATAATAAAGTAAGCATGCAATTTGACAATTTTAAGCAACATAATTTTTGCATAAAATGTAGGATCGATATGATCAAAATGATGACTTGCCTTGCTCGATTTACCATGGCCTCGATTTCATTCAAAGCCTTCTCAGTCGATTATTTGGATTATTGATCTTCGTCTCTTTCCAAGTCTTGATCCTGCTCGAACTTGTCGCCCCTTCGTGGCTCCAGTGACTAATTACCCGACTAACGACTAACAAATTCAACAAATCCAGCAAAAGTCCAAATAAGCTTAATTGAATTTATTTATAATTTGCTTATGATTAAGGGTGTGTAGTGAGTTGCAGAACAGAGACGGAGTCAAACGAATCTTTGAGTGGAAGTGAAGTGATGGAGTAACTTCACCGGGAAAGGATATAAAAGAAGGATCGGCGTCGAAGGAATATTCACAAGAATATCCCGCTTGGATAGGAGTATGGCTAGACATAGCCAATTACAAGATGCTAAGGCTTGACCTTGCTTAATTTATAGTTTAAGTTTATTTATCAGGGGCAAAGCTTGTTATCCAGGTTCATATTTCAATATTGCTATTTTAGCAAAATCTACCACTGAGATTTATTTAATGTCGGCATGTTAAACATTAGGGCATATAGTTTAGTTATAATCAAGGGTAATCTTTAATTTAAGGCCTTGCTTTTATAGTTAAACCTAATATCCAATTTGTTTCTCTTTAACTTGAATTGAATGTCTTTTTTTATTTGGGATCTTTTATTAATGCCTTCAATTAATAGCTAAACCACAAATAAATATTCAAGCCATATTAATTGCTCATATAGTAATCAATCCAACATTAAATCTTAAATAATCTTATTTTCATCATAATCAAATTTGTTAGCCTTCATGGATTTTGCTTAGTTTTTTTGATTTATTTCCTAAATATTTTCTAACTGAAATGGCTAATAAAAAAAGAAATATGCAAAGTCAGGATTCGAACTCGGGCCTGTGAGTTAACACGTCGCTCCACTGGCCGACTGAGCATTCGGTTCCATCCACCAATTACATGGTTCCATCCACCTATGCTAGCCTTTGATTAATAGGTTACTTCCACCTTATTGTCAACACTGGAGTACATCCCTCCAGGAAGATTACCATAGTCAGGTTACATCCGCCTGACAGTTTTCTTCCCACCTTCAAAGGTTTTGAAATAGAACTAACTCGAGGAAGATTTTCGTGTCCGCCCTTGACCGTGGGCACGGCTATTCGAATAGTTTGTACTCTGCAGAGACTGTACATCTTTACCCACAAGAGATAATCGTCCTGATGGTTCTACATGATTCCTTGGTCATGCAGATCAAGAGATTACCACGAGGCCTTTACAATACCTCGCCCTCTAGCATCTCACTCCTATGGGGTTGCTTCCATAAGTTGTGCGGGATGTCTACCATAGGTTAGCGCAGTCGGACTTCACTCTCCACATACGCTATCCTAGGCGACGTCACCTACATCCGGTGTCCCGTTCCATGTGGGGCTTTTTAGGGTTTTGAGGAGCATAACATAAGTTATCATAAACGTCCAGCCCCGTACATCCCGTGGCTATCCCAAAACTAGTTTTCATAAGTAAAGTATGATGATCAGGGCCACTAGTGCCCTGGACTTAAGCATTCGCTCGCTTATGACTGGAAGGGGATGTTGATTTAACATAAGCTAGCGCTAGGACCGGGCTCTCGGCTGGACAGAAAACAGGGGAGGCAGAGAGGGGCACACGGCCAGGGGAAGCGGGCGGTGGCGCCGGCGAAGGGTGGTCGGGGTGACGCCGGCGGTGGCCAAAATGGGTCCCCAGGAAGCCATGGGTGCCCGTGGAGGTAGCTGCGCTGCTTCCGGCAGGGTAAAGGCGGACCGGGGCAGCTCTCGGCGACCGGAGATGGGGCGGAAGAGGAGGCGCCGCTGTGATGGGGGAGGAAGAAATTGGAGTTGAGCGTGAACATCAGGAGGCGTAGAGAACTCACCTGAAGCACCGGCAGGGCCGAAGAGGAATCGAGGTGGGCTGGCTCCGGGAGCTGGCGGCGACGCGGGCATGGGCACGGCGCCGGCGAGCCGAGGTGAGGGGAAAGCTGGAGCGAAGCTTGAGGAAGATTTAGGGCCATGAGGTGGTGCTCCACACCCGAGGAATCGAGGCGCCTTGCGCCGAGTTGCAAACGGCGACGAAAATGGCCGTTTTGGCTGGCGGCGAGGAAGGATGGCTGTGCAGCGAGCCAAGGGCACCGGATTTCGATTACTTGTGGGAGGAGGGAGGAGGCTGCTCAGGGCGCGCCGTGACGCGGTCGGACAGGCGGGGGCGTCACCAGAGCGGCGGGACGGTGTAGAGGCGGCGGCGGTCAGTGTGGCAAGTGTTGCAAGGACCACTTACTCGAGCTCGTGCTCGTCAACTTAATTACCAGGTGAATTCATTCCTAGGTTCATATTTTACCAGGTGGAGAGTTTTTAGATCAGGATGCATCTCATACTCCTCGTACGAAGGGAATCATACAACATTTCAGGCGTGAAATGAATCTTCGTATGGAGGGCCTTGAGGAGGATGTCAGGGTCACAAATGAGTGACTTGCTCA
This sequence comes from Dendrocalamus latiflorus, assembly GCA_017311315.1. Taxonomy (NCBI): domain Eukaryota; kingdom Viridiplantae; phylum Streptophyta; class Magnoliopsida; order Poales; family Poaceae; genus Dendrocalamus; species Dendrocalamus latiflorus. The sequence continues at coordinate 12,417,375 of CM029650.1, read as the reverse complement.
ACTCGAGGTCGCCCAGATTGAGACAAACACAACGCTCGCTGCAATGGAGAGAGCACAAGGTGTCACTAACTCTTCTTTGGTAGATATTATGGCGCGCCTTGAGGAGATTGCCCAAGCTTCGTCTGCTGTTCCCCCTGCTGCGACGGTAGAGGGACGAGACGAATTTGACTATGTGGGTGATACCGAGGCCGAGGGCAGGGCTAACCACAATAACGATCGAGCTCATCGACAATTGCGTTTTAAACGATAGGGTATGTGAACAACCCCCACGACGTGAGGTACGTGACCACGATGATGCTTTTGCTAAGGTTAAATTCACTATGCCCTCTTTTAATGGTAAATATGATCCTGATGGTTATCTTGATTGGGAATTAGCTGTTGATCAAAAATTTGCTTGACATGACTTTCCTGAGAATAGACGAGTTAGGGCTGCTACTAGGGAATTTACCGACTTTGCTTCTATTTGGTAGAAAGAACATTGCCGTCAACAACCCAACAACATACCAAGGCTTTAAAATTGCTTATGTGCCATCGATTTGTTCCCTCATATTATGCTAGTGATTTGTTAAATAAACTGCAACGCTTACAACAAGGTGTTATGTCTGTGGAAGAATACTATCAGCAATTACAAATTGGTATATTGCGCTGTGGGTTAGTTGAGAATGAGGAAGCATCAATGGCTAGGTTTTTGGGAGGGTTGAATCGTGAAATTCAGGACATCCTTGATTACAAAGATTACAACTCCATTACTAGATTGTTTCATCTTGCTTGCAAAGCTGAACGTGAATTGCAGGGACGCCAGACAAGTATGCGATCTAACTCTTCTGCAGGTCACACAAATTCATGGACGCCGCACACACCTTCTGCCTCATCCACTGTGGCGCCCCCACCATTACCCTCCAACAACAAGCAGCGCCCTACTACATCAAATTCAACGCCACGAGTTCTCGAAGCACACAAATCAGCACCACAACTTTCTGCAAAAACTTCCTCTTCGGTTGCTTCGACAGGACGAATGAGGGATGTTCAATGCCATCGTTGCAAAGGCTATGGACACATGATGCGGGACTGTCCAAGCAAGCGTGTATTGATTATACGCGATGATGGTGGGTATTCCTCTGCTAGTGATTTTGATGATGAAACATATGCTATGCTTGCAAATAATCCTGCAGGACATGATGATAAATCTGAACATGAGGAGGAGCATGTTGGCGCCGAAGATGCCGACAAGTATTTGAGCATTATAGTGCAACGCGTACTAAGTGCTTAAGTGTCTCATGCCGAGCAAAACTAGCGCCATAATTTGTTCCAAATCAAGGGCGTTGTTAAAGAACGCTCGATTTGCATAATTGTTGATGGTGGGAGTTGCAATAATTTGGCGAGTATGGATATGGTGGAGAAGCTTGATTTGTCGATTAAACCTCATCCCCACCCATACCATATTCAATGGTTCAACAACATTGATAAGTTGAAGGTAACACAGATGGTGAGAGTACATTTTTCTATGGGTTCATACCATGATTATGTTGATTGCAATGTTGTTCCTATGCAAGCTTGTTCATTGTTATTAGGAAAACCTTGGCTATACGATACTGAATGTGTACATCATCGTAGGAATAATCAATACTCTCTCATGTTCAAGGGAAAGAAAATTGTGCTGCATCCTATGACTCCTGAACAAATTGTTAAAGATGACCTTGCTAGAGCTAGTAGAGAGAAGAGTCAGGAGAATACTGAGAGTGAAAATCAGATTGTAGCAAAAGAGCTTGAGCAACATAAAAAGAAAAAACCTAAATCTGTTCATGTGAAAAATAAAGAAATTAAATTGAAAGGTGCTTGTTTCCTTGCTACCAAATCTGATATGATTGAGCTGAATGCTAGTAATTCTGTTTGCTATGCATTAGTTTACAAAGAAGCTTTGTTTTCCTTTGAGGATATACCTCCTTCTTTGCCACCTGCTGTCACTAACATTTTGCAGGAGTACCAAGATGTCTTTCCAAAGGACATACCGCCGGGGTTGCCACCTTTTCATGGGATTGAGCATCAAATTGATTTAATTCTCGGTGCATCCTTGCCCAACCGCGCACCATACAGGACCAATCCAAAAGAAACTAATGAAATTCAGCGCCAAGTTGAAGAGTTGCTTGATAAAGGGTATGTGCGCGAATCTCTTAGCCCTTGTGCTGTTCCGGTCATTTTAGTACCAAAGAAAGATGGTTCATGGTGCATGTGTGTGGATTGTGGAGCAATCAATAATATCACCATTAGGTATCGTCATCCTATTCTTAGGTTAGATGATATGCTTGATGAATTGAGTGTCTCTGTTGTCTTTTCCAAGGTTGATTTGCGTAGTGGTTATCATCAAATCCGCATGAAATTAGGCGATGAATGGAAAATGGCATTTAAAACTAAGTTCGGGTTATATAAGTGGTTAGTAATGCCTTTTGGTTTAACTAATGCACCTAGTACCTTCATGAGACTAATGAACGAGGTTTTGCGTGCTTTCATTGGTAGATTTGTGGTGGTTTATTTTGATGATATACTTAGAGGAACTTCTTGACCATTTACGTGTTGTTTTTAATGCTTTACGTGGTGCACGCCAATCCGGTAACCTTGAGAAGTGCACCTTTCGCACCGATCGAGTCACGTTTCTTGGCTATGTTGTTACTCCACAGGGAATTGAAGTTGATCAAGCCAAGGTTGAAGCAATACGGAGTTGGCCGACTCCTAACACGGTCACACGGGTGCAGAGCTTTTTAGGACTTGCTGGATTCTACCGTCGCTTCGTGAAGGATTTCAGCACCATCGCCGCACCTTTGAATGAGCTTACCAAGAAGGGTGTGCCATTTGTTTGGCGCGCCGCACAGGAGAATGCCTTCACCATGTTGAAAGATAAGTTTACGCATGCACCTCTACTCTAACTCCCTGATTTCTATAAGACATTTGAGCTAGAAGGTGCTGCAAGCGGAATTGGTTTAGGTGGTGTGTTGTTACAAGAAGGCAAACCTGTAGCATACTTTAGTGAAAAATTGAGTGGGCCTAGTTTGAACTATTCTACTTATGATAAGGAGTTATATGCCCTCTTTCGAACCTTAGAAACTTTAAGCCTCCGGATCCTAGTAGTTGATAGGAACATATATTGTGATTTGCTTCCTTGTTTTCTACTAACCATGAAAGGTTCATGGGATGATTATGAGATAGATCCATATCTTCTTCGAGCCATTGAATGGGAGCTCAAGAAAATTTGCGAGGAAGACGCATGCTCGAGACAAGCTTCTTCACCACCGGAGGTATATGATCGTGATAGTACGTCCAGTAAAACTAAAACCACTTTGCCATCCTTTACTGGTAAATTTGATCCTGATGCCTATATTGATTGGGAGGTAACACTAGATAAAGAATTTGAATGTTATGATTGGTCTGATAGGCAAAAGATTAGAGCTGCCATTAGTGTTTTTATTAATGATGCAATACTTTAGGGGAAGTAAAAGTACGCATGGTCAAGTGCCTCAAACTTAGAATGCATTAAAAAACTTATGAGAGATGGATTCGTTCCTAAAAACCATGCTGATTATTTGCTAACTAGATTGCAACGCTTAAAACAACGAAGTAGAACTGTAAGGGAATATTATCATGAATTAAAAACTCGTTTATTGCATTGTGACTTAAAGGAACATACTGAAACTACAGAGAATAGATTCTTACGTGGGCTTAATAAAGAAATTCAGAACCTTCTTATTCATGAAGAATATAATTTTCTCTCTCATTTGTTTATACTTACTTGTAAGGTTGAAAGTCAGATTAAGGAGAAATTGAGAATGCTTGATGATAAGAAACACGAGAACAAACCCGTGTTTGTGCCTTTTTCTGTGACTAACAATTTGAAGGTAGTTGAGAACCATGCCGAAGAGAAGCATGGGCTGATTGAACCACTGACTCCACTGGTTGAGAATGAAGATGGGGAGATGGATGCACTTACATCATGTGAGGAGAGCCAAAAAGGTAAAGAACATGGTGCTATCATCACTCACGGTGAGTATGCTTCTTAGGGACTACAATTATCCACTGTTCATGCTATTTTAGAGCAAAACTTAGTGAAAAACGATTTTGACATGCACATGTTTCAAGTAGAGAATTCAGACTGCATTGACTGAGTGTACCATGTCATAAAATAAATAAATTACCTACTGTTTTGAGTGATTCATGTGATGAATTAATCGTATACAATGATCATGTGGCTTTGTTTAGATGTAAAGAAGTTTTGACTATAATTTCTCCTATTAATTCGTTATGTTACATCATGGTGAATCTACCTATAAAATTGTCGCATGCTATAGAGAAAGTTTCTAAACTCACATGTTCAAAATCTTTGTTTAGTGCCTACACCCCTAGGTATAAGTTTAATTTGATTGGAGATTATGGTGTAGAAAAACAATTTCATGTATATCAAATATGCATACTTGTGATCACACGGATGAATTGAAGCTTGTTGTTTTGGACAACAATTCTTGTGTGTTGAATCTTGTTCAATATGAGAGGAAAGTAAAATTTAGTACTCATCCAATGCCTATGTGTTCATCTCTTTTTGCACCATCTAGTATGGACAATCTGATTAAAGATGATGAATTATGGAAGACCTTACAAATCTCTTCACCTTTGCAAGATGAATTTGCTATTGCTTTTTGCACCATCTAGGATGGCTTTATTTCAAGAAGGGGAGGATAATGAGAAATGTACCATATGGATACAATCATATTTGCTATGCTTGTTGTTCCAATTACAAGAGCTCCTACGCATCACTTAAATTATCAGGTGAGTTTGTTTCAAATAGGTTTCACTTTCTTTGATAAAGAACTTATGATATTACATAATGAGAGTGATGTGGCACCAAGTAGCACTACAACTTTGGTTAGTGCTTGCAGTTTTGTGCACAATGTTCAAGAAGCTTTGAATACCAATTCTAAGATTTCTAATGCGTACAAAGGACATATTTGGAAGCTAATGAAGTCTATTTTCCAACGAATCAAACAGCACTTGATTGGAGCTTCCTACACAAAGTTATGGCAATTTCATTGGATGCTGCACGAGCTGTCCGGAGAGACGCGCGAGACTTACCAAATATAAAGAGTTTGAGTATTGCAATGCATGTAAGGGTAAAATCCGACCACACCATGGCTTTCTAAAGGTTAAGAAGGACTCCTTTTTAGGTTCCAAACGGATTTGGAAGCCCCTTGAACAAGAAAACAAAACATATAAAGATTTGAAACCGATTCGACTCGGAATTGGACAGCTGGCAAGACCGATACTAAAACGTCCATAAATTTCACAAACGGAGTCTGATTTGGGCATTATTGGACTCGTTGGAAAGCTATTTCGATGCCCCACACAATGGATAAGGTGCCATCCATGAAATCCTTATAGTCAGATCGCAAATTAAGAGAGAATTCAGAGGAAACAGTTTAGGTATTTCCTTTTTAGTTCGTATTGGAGTTTGTTTCGGCCTTAGGCCAAGTTGTGCGTGAGTTGTAGTCAAGGCCGTGCACTGTACACCAATATAAGGCCAGGGCCTTAGCCCCATTATAACTCAGGTTATGAATTGAGAAATAGAAACCAGAAAATCACCATGGTTTGGTGGCCATTGTTGGCGTGTTCTTGAGATTTCCATCGAGGAATTACTCTTGGTGTGTTGAATCCTATTATGGTGTTGGATTCTACTCGCTGAAACTTCGGTTTCTCTACCCTTCGTTCACGTGCTGCGGTGTGCGTGGGAGAAGGCTTATCTTGGAGAGGGCATCCAACAAGGCGTATCGTGATAGATCAGGGCCAAAACAACGGGGTTCAGCTAGCTTGCTAGGTGGATCCGTATCATCTTGGTATCAGAGCGTGGTTGATCACGGTACGAGGTTGCTGAATTTTTCTTGATGGCGGGTTCTATGAAGATTGAAGATGGCAAGGCGCGACATAATCATGCTGAGCCAATCGGGGAGGTGCCCCAATATGCGGCGTCTTTGCTGCCTGAGGTGCGACACGGGCTTGAAGCGACACGTGATTACTTCTTAAGTTGTCACCGGAAGCTTGAAGGCAAGGTTATGAATTGAGAAATAGAAACCAGAAAATCACCATGGTTTGGTGACCATTGTTGGCATGTTCTTGAGATTTTCATCGAGAAATTGCTCTTGGTGTGTTGAATCCAATTGTGGTGTTGGATTCTACTCGCTCAAACTTCGGTTTCTCTACCCTTCGTTCACGTGCTGCGGTGTGTGTGGGAGAAGGCTTATCTTGGAGAGGGCATCCAACAGGCGTATCGTGAAAGATCAGGGCCAAAGCAACAGAGTTCAGCTAGCTTGCTAGGTGGATCCGTATCAGAGAATTTGTTGCATTGTTGTAACGTATGAAGATTTATGATCAAAATCATACAATATGTGAGGCAACACATCTGTTAAAACCGATGACGATTTTCGGTCAAGAAGAGGAGGATGATGTGACCATGTCACAAACACATACGACCATAGCACCCAATATCAAGATTGAACTAAAGGTGAATTTGCTTCTTCAGCTTCAATATATTTTAAATAAGAATATGATGATACCTAATGATGAAAATATATATTTTTATAGCACAACATCACTTTTGCACCAATTTAAGTAAGAGTTCAAGTTGGACACGTTTTGGAATCCAATTCAGCCTCCAGATCAATTCGGATTCAGCCTGATAGGCCCAACTTCAAATGTGCATAACTTTCACATACAGAGTCTGTTTGAGGTCCACGAGTACTTGTTGGAAATTTTTCCTCGTTCTCGTTCGAATGGATCTAACCAAATTGGGCCAAATTTCTTCTATTCACACTGTAATCATCAAAAGAATGTGCTACATCACCTGTTTGGGCCAAATTGGGCCTTGTAATGCTTGGGCACAAGGAGAAGGCGCCCCCTCTCTTGGCCCATACTATCCATGGCTATACTATTCATATGAATAGTACTATAAATAGTACCACCCCTTATTTCTTAGTTTTGAACGGCTTTCCCTCCCCTATTTAAGGAGGCTGCACCCTTCTAGTTTTCTAGAATTTCGTTGCTAAGTTTTTCTATTGTGAAAACTCTTATTCTTCGCTTATGTCGACTAGACCAACTATAAAGAATCTGTGCGAAATCCCACATTTTTGAACTCAATTTATATATTTGCAATTCAGATTGTTGTTATCTTGTTTCCATGTTTTTCGGTTGCACGCAGGAATAGAACTTCGTGGTCAGGTCAACCGCGTTCTTGGCACGGTTGATAACAACTTGGAGTGTGGTTTAGTGATTGCTTAGTGTTCTAGTTGTGGTTGGTTAGAAGCCTGCATCGTCAAAATCGCTCTCCTCCAAATCGAGGTTATCATTCTATCGGAAGATCAAGACTCCATTGCCCATCAACTAGAAATATTAAGATTAGTATCATTAGTTTCCTCTACATGACAGCGTCCTTCCTCCAAAGTTGAACCTTTCAGTTCTGAAGTAATCTGAATTCTATGAACCATGTAATTTCCGTTTTCATCATTCTCACCTATTAGGTAAAATTTATAACGAAACAATGAAAACAAATTGGGAATCTCAAATACCTTCTTCTTTAGACAATTCAGTTCACAAGGATGATCAATCTTAATATAATCTAGAGTGTGTGAAGAAGAAATCTCATTTAGCTCATCTCTAGCACGGATCAATTGCACATTCAAAAGCATTTATTTAACACATGGATTTGGAATTAAAATAGAAGAATCAGGTTTAACTTCTGGTTGTGCCAAAGATTTATGCGAGGAATTAGCACACAACTCATTCTCAATACTTAAGTCAGTGCAGTCTGAATTCTCTACTTGAAACATATGCGTATCATAATTGTTTTTCACTAATTTTTGCTCTACAATAGCATGAACAGTGAACAATTATAGTTCTCATAGGCATATCACCTTGAGTGATGATAGCACTATTATCTTTACTTTTTTGACTCTCTTCAGATGATGTAGGGGCATCCATCACCCCATCTTCCTTCTCAAGCAATAGAGTCGGTGGCTCAATCAGCTCATTCTTCTCTTCATCACGGTTCTTAACTTCCTGCAAGTTGTCAGTCACAGAAAAAGGCATAAACACAGATTTGTTCTCATGTGTCTTATCATCAAGCATTCTTAAGTCTTCCTCAATCTGACTTTCAATCTTATAAGCAAGTATAAACAAATGAGAGAGAGAATTATATTCTTTGTGAATAAGAAGGTCCTAAATTTCTTGATTAAGCTCACTTAAGAATCTATTCTCTATAGCTTTAGCATGTTCCTCTAAACCACAACGCAACAAATCAGTTGTAAATTCATGATAGTATTCCTTTACAGTTTTACTACCTTGTTTTAAATGTTGCAATTTAGATAGCAAATAATCAGTATAATATTTAGGAATGAATTCATCTTTCAAAAGTTTCTTCAATGCATTTCAAGTTTGAGGCTCTCTACCATGTCTACCAAGATACTTCCACCAAAGTATTGCATTATCCTAAAAACACTAGTGATAGCTCTAATCTTTTGCCTATTAGACTAATTATAACATTTAAATTCTTCATCTAATGCTATCTCCCAATCAACATAGGCACCAGTATCAAATTTACCAACAAAGGATAAAACAGCATAATTGACTTTAGTTAATGCATCGTCATCACTTGCCTCTCTTTGTAACCTACACATACCTCGTTAATTTTGCTAGAGTTGATGACGATTACGGTCAAGACTCGGGATAGCATAACTTAGTGCAGTAGTACAACAACTCGGTGCAGCAATATACTTCCTTGGGCAACAACGCAACAAGGTACCAGCACAACCCCAAACCAAAGAGCTTTTCCAAGAACAGTGGTTGACGAAGCAGCAACAATCGCGACCGTGGCAATGCACCATGGTGTAATAACAGTAATAACAGTCTGGCATGTCAAGTCTGTGGGAAGCCGGGTCATGATGCATTGAGATGCTATCACAGATTTGATCATAGCTTCCAACCAAGGATTCGCGTGTGGTAGCAGCTGCAACCACCTCCTATGTTGTGTACAACAACCGGTATGCCAACTCTGGTGCTACTGATCATCTGATGAGTGATCTTGATCGGCTATCAATCAAATAATGCTACAAGGGGTTAGATCAAGTTCAAGTAGCCAACGGAGCAGGTTTGTCAATTGCTCATATTAGTCAATCTATTGTTGCCGGTCACTCCCATCCATTGCACCTTAAAAATATTTTACAAGTTCCTCATATTAATAAGCATCTTGTTTCAGTTCATAAACTTGCTCTTGACAATGATGCATTTGTTGAATTCCATCCTGATTCTTTTTTGTGAAGGGGTCTTTACCCTCTCACCATCATGCGTCGTCCATCCCATCAATCCTTCACCTTAGGAAGACTCACTACTAAGCAGTGGCATCGTCGGCTTGGATACCCTGCTTCTTCCACAGTTTTAGAAATTCTTAGATTAAATAAAGTCTCCAGTGTGCCAAATAAGCATCTCCCTATATGTGATGCCTATCAACAAGCCACATAGGTTCTTGTGGCAGCCAGGTCATGCGATGATGGCAGCGGAACTGGAGGCGCCACTGGCTCGTGCGCCTCAGCGCCAGTTGATGGATGCAACCCATTAGTGACCTCCACGCTACTCTATTTAAGCTGGGCTTCCTCTCATCCTTTCGGAATTGGAAAAAGTCAGTGAGTTCTCTTCTTATTCGATCACTTCCTCCTCTCGATTAGATCTCGATTTGGGCTTTGTGACTATTGTTCTGCTGTGTTCTTCACCAGCGCCGATGGCTATGCGGTCCAGATTTATTGCATCTGTGCATTTCCCATGTGGTTCCTTGTGCAATATCTCTTTGAGACATGGCAGTGAGGAATTTGGGGACCTTTAATAGAATCCAATTAGCTCTGTACTGAGTTGAGGAAGAAGAAATTGAGGCTAGTTGCTTTGTTTTCCTTGGTGCACTTCGGTTGGACTTGTGCGGCATCTTCCCTGACCCTCAACTTTGTTCTTCGATGTGCTGAAGTGCGAAGATCAACATTGTATCTTCGTCAACCTCATCTCATTGCACAGCACAATGAGGTGTCCGGTTTTCTGGGACAACATCCTCTTGGTGGCTTTAAGTGCCATCGCATTCATAAGTATTACTACATTCTACATTACTTCTTCATATGAGTTGTACTAGTTGAAGGTTTAGATTGAATTGATTTGATTAACTCTAGCACTGGGAGATATTGCAAAGTGGTTAAGAACAATTGCTCTATGTTGAACTGACATTAAAACTAAAATTGTATATGAAATTGAGTATAGATTGACCTTGAGCTGTCGGCTGACTTGCTATTTGTCATACTCTGATCATTGAATTTATATTGTGATGCTTGCTGCTCACTGTGCTGTTCGGTTCTATGCTCTATGATTGCTATACTGTATTAATCAATATTGCTCATGTATGTTGAATGTTAGATTGATTATTATATTCTTTCCTAGTGTCCAGCAAGTCATATTTGATTATCTATTTTAGTTAGTTTCTTATGGTAGCAAGATTTGTTTTAAGCTCAAGATCTAATCTATAAACTGTCATATATAATTAAGATTATGTATTTGTTAGTGCTGTGATGGCCAAGGTTACATCTTGTGCAACTAGCTTTCTAAGAGCAATAAACATCATTCTAAATCTTAGCATTATGCTTATTTTGGTCATACATATGGTGAATATGTTGGGCATAGTATTTTGCTAGAATGACGTAAAGTTTTTACATGTGTATATGTTATTTAAGTCATTAGAATGCTGCTATAATCATGCTTATATTTATGTTAATTATGCTGGAATTAATCCTGAATATCTACTAAAACCACATTTTTTTACAACAATCCATAAAACCAAGTGTTAAAGAAATGGCTTCCTCATCCGACGTCATTAAGCTGGAAGTATTTAATGCTGTCAACTTTAAATGTTGATAGGCTAAAACTAAGATATGGCTGACAGATCTCAAATTCTTTTGAGTCATTACAAATCCTCCAATGTTTCTATTGGAAAATTCTTAAATGTTGTAATAGCAGGATGCAAACAATTCAGTCTTAGTTCATTTGTTAGCCAGCTTATCCAACTGGTTGTTCAACGTGTACGTTAATTTTAAAGATGCCAAGTAACTCTAGGACGAACTTGATGAGAAATATTCCGAAGGGGACAACAGAAATGAGTCATTCATAAATGTTAATTACTTGTAACATCCTGTTTTTCAGACTTCTTTGGAAGCTTTTAATAAATTCACCATTTGGATTTTTTGGAATTAATTAGAGTCTAAATTGAATTTTTATTAATTAAAAGTATTTAATATGACTAAATTAAACTTCAATTGTTGTTGAAAATTTTGCTATTTTCTAGAGCTCAATGGAATTTTAGCAATTTATGAAAGTGAGAAAATCCCTAAAACCCTAAAAAGCAAAATGGGCCAAAACCCATTTTTTCCTATTGGTCCAATCCACATCGGCCCGCACCGTGCCTACCACGCGTCACGCATCGGGCGGATGGCTGCCAGTTGCCGAGCCACGTGTCGCGTATCCAATGCCCCTAGCACTGTTCATCGTCATCCCATTGGAGCCGCCGTTGTCTCCATATCAGTCTCAGCATCCGTGTCCACCACACCACCATCGCCCATGTTCATCTTGGACTTCGTGTCATGCTAGAGCTGGAAGCCTCGACGCTTGTGAATAAATGCCTAGCCGCTCCCTCGTTTTTCGCATCTCTGAGCCACTCACTTAGCCTTGTCGTACACCACCATTGGTTGTGTCGAGCTCGCCACTTAGTTCATCATTTTGTCGCAGCCGCCGTCTTCTTCCTTGACACTGTCCATCGTTCCACTGTCCGCCGGTGAGCCTCGCCGCCTCACTCTGTCCAGTCGCCGTCCCATTGCGCTCCCCTCAGTTCTCCCGTGCAGCGCGATGCTTCGCTCACCAAAGCGATGTCTTGGTTTCCGCACCGCTAACATCAGCCGCCCGACGTCACCCCACACCCACGCCTGCGCATCTCTTCGCTTTCTCTATGAACCAAGTCAGCAGCCACGCAAGCTATCCTCAGCAGCCACGAAAGCACGAATCCAATGTGTCTGCCATGTGTCAGTCAACATGGATGCCATGTCAGCCACCCGAGTCGTTTCACATGCCACATGGCAGTGCCACGTTAGCGCCATGTGTCATGCCATGTCACCCTACCACCTCAACCCTAAGTGCCATGTGTCACGCACATCTGCCCTAGATGCCACGTCAGCAAGCCCAGTCATCCCATACACTTGCATGAGCTGAGTCCACCATAGTCCTACTATTCCATGCACCCAGTCAACAACATAGTAGTATTTTAAAGTCATTTAATTTTTCAAGAGCCCGTTCTTGTCTGTCTTAGCTCCGATTGACCCGCTTCATTTTCCAAAATTTATCTAAAATTAAGATCTATCTTTTGGTTATAGTTTTGAATTTTGTTTGATTTTATTTGTTCATCATTCGTTTTCTCTCTCGTTAGATAACGTCTTCAAAGGAGTTGAACCAAGATCAGAAGATCAAGAGGCAATAACTAAGGCCAAGGCAGGTTATATATGTCCTTTGATCATGTTGAACATAGTTTTTAAATCTATTTATTTATTATTTTTTTAAATTATCATGCATTGCTATTGTATTTCAAATCTTAGTACCTGGTAGATATTGTCCCAGTTGATTAATCCCTTAATTGATAATTTGAATGCCACAATTCCATTATCACCATAGCATGGAAAATTATCTAGTGATGCAATACTAGTTGTCACATTGGTTGTACATTTAGTATGTTTAGTCATGCTTATAGTTACGTTGGGTTCATCATAATTTGTGATCAATTAATTAATTTTGACTTAATAAGATATTGAATCGTGGTTGTAGCCATAGTTATAAAATTTGTGTGCCATGATATGGGTGTGTCATTGCTGTTGGTTATACAAACTGGTTTTTACTTGGTTGAATGGTCATGCAGTAAAGATGGAAGTGTGGTTAGCACTTCAGGGGATGTAGATGTCTCACCTAGGTAATGTCTAAGAACTTAACTTTGTGAGCTATTGATCATGAGTATTATCGTGCAACTACATGTCTAGTATGGGATAGATCTGGCTGATTAATTTGTGCTATTTCAATTTCAATTTTGCCATTGCGATGAACGTGGGTGTTGGCTAGACATTTCCACAAGACAGAAGAGGGGGGCAATTATCCACTAGGTGGTTAACCTACTCGACGGTGAAACCTTAGCAGGTGAAATTGAGTTGAGGTTGAGCATTGTAAAAGCTTATTGTGATTTTCTTTTACGTAAAGATGATCACATCGTGTGAGTAAAATTGTGCATCCTCTGCAGAGTGTAAAAACTATTCAAATAATAGTGTCCCTGGTTATGAATAATGCCTAGTGATTTCACACGAAGGGTAGAGATTTTATAAAAACTTGGTTGGGATAACTTTGGGAAGTAAATGGTTAGTTCACTAGTAGTTCATTACGTAAATGATTAGTTCACGAGTGGTTCATTGGGTGAACGGTCAGTTCACTTGTGGTTTATTCAATTCCTTTGATTATTTACTTATTTAATCATTTTCCTTAATGTTTGCTTTCAATATATTTATTGCATTTACTTTAAATTATTGCTTTCTGCAAAATAACCACTCAGCCATCATTTGGTAAGCCTTGCATATTATATTCCATCTTTGTTACAAACGACTTGCAGAGTACTCTATGTACTCACGGCTATATCCACATTTCCTCAGTTGAAGAAGAGGAACAATATCAATTGGAGGTACCTAAAGGAACGACTCCTCGGATTAGGGTCTCGCTTCCCAATCGATTGCATGTGGGTATATCGAATGGCCATTTCATTTCGTTGTGTTTTCACTGCTAGTTCTGTTAAGCCCGTCTGGGTATTCAAATGTAAACTTAGTCATAAGGTCGTAACTCTGATAATTAATAATATTTGGGTCTTCGTCTTAGTTAATCGTGAATATGGTCGATATTCCATCTACGTTTCCATTGTATGTACTAGCATGATCTTAGACTAGTGCAGAATACACAGAGAGTTCGGATTTACATATTCAGGTCTCGACATTACCTGAACTATAAAATGGTTGAGGGATGGTCAGTGATGGAGCAGCTCCATGAGCTACAACTCCATGTACGTGACTTAAGTTAGTACGACTGTATCCTACCAGAGAAATTCTAGGTAAACGTCATCCTGACTAAGTCACCGCCCTCGTGGTGTGACTTTGTGACCGCTCGCAAACATAAAAAGGAGCGCTTGCCCTCAATGAGTTGTCAGTTGCTATCAATGTCGAAGAGCGTGCGAGAGCCAATGACAGTGCAGAAAAGGCTCAAATCCAGGCTCATGAAGTGAAGGTCAAGAGTGCTTCAAGTAGTGGGAAACAAAATTTGAAGAACCGGCCCCAGAACAAGCTCAAAGGTAAGAAAATGAAGAAAAAGGAGAAGATTATCTACTTTATTTGTGCCATGGCTAGTCATAAGGCCAACCATTGCCGCAATTATAATGGCAGGGGTCCCTCTTCTAGTCAACACAAGAAAGGCTAAAGTAAATATCGCACTAGCTAGCCCCAGTTCAGAAGGGTATGTACCTTAGGCCTTTATGGCAAGTCCATCAGTTGATTGGTGGATTGATACAGGTGCTACTAGACAAATATATGTTGATCAGTCTTATTCTCTTCATTCAGGGTGAAGATGGAGGATCCGTCCTGATGGGGAACGGAGCCGCTGTGATAGTACGTGGGATTGGACAGGTTTGCCTGAAGCTTACCTTAGGCAAAACATGTTAAAAATTGGCCCATTTGAGCATGGCCCATTTCCTTAATTTCAAGGCATGCATGGTTTAGTACCATATTGCTAAGGCAAGGTGAGGAAGACCGATTTATAATGTGGAGTCCTCACCACTCCTTGAATATGGATAGAGATGGTATGAGGAGGGTTCTAACTAGTCACACATGCGCGTATGCATGGGCGCACATGTATTCGCGTATTTTCGCGTGAAAATCACATGATTATGACTTGCGATGCGTGACCTTGTCGTGACGTGGCGCACCACTTGGCAGACCAAGTCTATCTTTATTTTTGCTGAACCCTGCACCACACTCTCTCTCTCTCTCTGTTTGAATGAGATTCAAACATTTGAATGAGGCAGTTACAAGTGAATTTACACTTCTTAATTTGTGATCTGATGAGGCAGTTACCAGTGCATAATTCTGTTTAAAACGCAGCATTTACTAGTGAATAACTGCAGTGCCCTTAAAAGGGCCTGGAGACGTCCAGGAAGGAAAAGAGAGTTTTGCACCTCCATTCTTCCTCTACTTTCTTCTTGCAAGCTTGTGCTGTTGTGCTGTGTCGTCTGAACCTCGCTGACCTTTCTTCCCAGCGTGCACCTAGAAGGAGGAAGAGCGGCTATCTCTGAACCGTTGCCACAGAGAGTACCTGCACGAGGCGGCAATAAGGTTTCTGGGCAGTGCATCTGCGTGTCCACTCACTTCATTGCGTCATCTACGTTCTGCACTGCATCAAGCCTGCGCTGCTTCCTGTTCTTTATCAGGCTCAAAAGTAAGTCGTTCGCGTATTCGTTCAACTTTGCTATTATATTTTTCTTGCGTATATTCTGAAGTATGATGAGTAGCCTGCTATTAGCAGTAAGTTTTGCATCACTAGTTTATTGTATTTGTCTCCTGGTAAAATTTGGAATTAAAATATTGCACACATTTATAACAAAACACTTATCCTTAAAGACGTACTGTACATACCTACTATGACTCGCAATCTACTGAGTGTGTCGATACTGAGGTAGGCAAGGAATAAAGCTTGTGTTGAGTCCAATAAGGTCGTCTTGACAAAATTTGGTAATTTTGTGGGCAAAGGCTATGATAGTGGAGGCATCTTCTACATATCCATTCCACATTCATTTTAAAAATATGGATTTATATTCATATTTGAGACTATTCAAGTCGTATTCGATATATTTCCGTCCCTAGGCACTGCCAAGAGGGACATTTTCTTGCCTACAACACAATCTCAATCTAGGAGAAGCCTGTTGAGATTGAGGGGGTGTGTTGAGAGAAACAGATCTGCCTTCAGAGAAACAAATCACACACACACAAGGAAAGAATGAATTAGTTTCTGTTGTATGCTAATTCTCTATTGTTAATTTAAACTGTAGCAGACCCTTCTTCATTATATGTTTCCCTTTCTGTTGTAAAAACAAACTTGTATAATATATAAAGGGAAGTGAACCAGGAAGGTTCATTGAGGCGCAATCTTTGTTTTCAAGATAAGCGGTGGATAGTGGTGACACTAGATACACACACAAAATTAATATCCTCAAGCGCACATATCATCTATAGCTTTTCATCTAGGAGTACTCCAAGGTATCAAAATCCACAAGGAAACAAAAGATGGATTCACTACTTAGAATAAATTACTACTAACTAAAGCGATAAACAAAGAGATAATACAATAAACTAAAGAGAAACAACAATATTATTCAAGTTAATTAAGGTCTTCCTCTAGGCTAGGTTCACTTACTACAATTCATGACAAATTGATTTAATAGCAATTAGCACTTCTCATACTAGATTGGCTTTCACCATACAAATCTACAATGACCCTTTCCGGGTTTCACCCATGTCATAGGTCCATCACCATAATCACCATAATCACCATTGGCAAGGCTTGCACTACTTGATATGGGTCGGCCTAAGAGATCTAGACACCATGCTTACATCTACAGCTAAGCAATCGAAAACTAGGGTCACTAATTACCGAAAGAGAGAGAAAGCATAATATCAACTAGACACAACCATAGCATAAAAAGAGTACTAAAATAATTGGTCAAATCATAAGTCAAGAATTAAAACAAGATCCCCACACCCCGGGGAAGAGAGGGAACTCCTCATGCATACCTCAATGCCCCTGGAACCTCGACATTAGTTGGCTGTTAGAAGGGAATTACTGGGCTAAACCTAGACTAATTTTGTTTTTCCGTGGGGTGCACATGACACTGGGTCTAATTTTGTTTTTCCATTGTATAGCCCATGTAAATTTAGGTGTGAACCTTCCATCTAAATCGATAGACACCTGGCCACTCCCAGTCTAAATCGACAAACACCTGGCTAGCCCCAAGATTGAAGCTCTCGACCTCCTAGCACCCACTGCTCCACTCGGCGCTCTCGCAGCTTGGTCTAAGATAACACCAATCGAGGCCCGTGACATGCAGCCTAGCACACGCAAAGTGCAACCCAGCTGACACAAGCATGGCCAAAGGAGCTCGCCCAACCAAACCACTCTACAAAGCAAAGATAGAAGGCAGAGGCTGCATCGCACGCGTATCGCACTGCCCCAGTCACTAGCATCTTGTTCCCTCCCTCTCTCTTCCCGCCTCGCGCAATAACAAAATTCACCCTCTTGCTTGGCCACAAGCTCACAGCCGTTGGTTGCCAGAGCCTGGAGGCCTAGGGTGCAGCCTATTGGCTGCGACGTCTTCTGGTCGTCATCGCTCGTCAAGCACTTAGCGGCATGGATTAAGTCCTGAATCGATATAGGGTATTACTAAATTTCTCTCAATTCTTCTGATTTCTTTAAGTAAATGGACTGAATTTATGAGTTAGGATTTGAATGTTATAATTATTGGTTGGTTTTTTTATCAAATTGTAGGGTTCAAAATTAGGGTTTCAATTTGGGTTTTAGGCGTTGGAATATCCACCTACTTTGCTACAAATCGGCGCCAAAGTTGTTCACATGACTTTGTTCATATTAGCTTCTAAAAGGTGCTTTTCTAAGGAAATGACTTTTCTACATCACATATCTTTCAAACGAAGATCTTTTAAAAGTGGAGTCTACTAGTCGATTGTAGTACATACTGTAGTGACTTTATTTATATTGGACAAAATTGCACATGAGTTTCTCGCTCTCCGTACGATTCTCTACAAGCTGTTACTATTTATAAGTTCAATCTAAAAGTTATTAGCAAAAGTTAACATGAACAGGTCTGGTGAAACAATGAACCTCATCATTTTCATTCTGGTTCCGTTCCTAATGACATTCACCATCACCAATGCCACCACCCTCAACACAGCCACCCTGCTGAAAACAGGGATCATGTGCCCCACGCCATGGCTCCCTGGATGTCCAACTCAAATGGTTCAAGGATTGAAGTTGGAAAATTCATTGGTCATGGTGGGAGAGATCGCCCGGAACGACTACAACTACGCCTTCTTGGGCCGCAAGTGCAATCTTTACAAAGTTGTCCGTATGATGACCAGCACAGTTGATTCGATGGTTCTTGTGCTGGAAGCCATACAATCCACAATAAGGGCCTGTTTGGTACAGCTTCTGCTCCCAGCTTCTCTGTTGAATCTTGTGGAGCTGTGCCAAACACCCAGCTTCCCAAAATGACCAGATTCTGCTTCTTGCGAGGAGCAGAGTCCAAAATGAACTAGCCAGGAGAAGCAGCCTTGGGGTGGATTCTCGTGGGAAGCTATCCAACCTAAAGCCAACGTACCCATTGAAGTCTAGAATATTTACCCGCAAATACCACCCATATACCCCCTGCCCGCCCCCTGTCGCCCCGCTGGCTCCCTCCTTCCCCCTCTCACGCCCGCCTCCTTTCCCTCTCCCCTTCCCCTCTCACACCCCACCTCCCCCCTTCTCTCGCGCCGTCCGCCTCTCGCGCCCCGTCGCCTCCCTCCTTCTCTCGCCCCGCCGCCGCCCTCCTTCTCTCTCCCCGCCGCCTCCCTCTAGATCTCGTCCGACGCCGCCTCCGTCCAGTTCACAGCATCGCCGCCGCCGCCTCCCTCCCGCCTCCTCCCTTCCCCTCTCGCGCCCCGCCGCCTCGCTCCTTCTCTCGCCCCGCCGCCGCCCTCCTTCTCTCGTCCCACCGCCTCCCTCCAGATCTCGTCCGACGCCGCCTCCAGTCGCCAGCACCGCCGCCGCCTCCTTCCGCCCCTCAGGACCGCCGCCGCCGCCGCCTCCCTCCTCCCCTCAGCACCGCTGCCTCAGGCTCCTCTTCGTTCGCTGCTCCCAGCAAGGTGAACCTCTAACCCTAATCTCCCCCCTCTCTCCTAACCCTAGATTTGGGCTTGTAATTGTTCATGTTTAGCACTTGCTACTGGTATTCACTTCTAACCCTCTCTCCTTCTTTGCTGTTCATGGTATTCACTTGCTACTATAATTGTGCTTAGCTGATGTATGCGTTTATGTTATTCACTTGCTGTTCATGGTATTCAACTTGCTGTTCGAAATCTTGACTGAACATGGCAGTGTTAAAAAAAGCAGAAAGAGAGTTTGACCACATCTATGCTTGCATGAAACTGTCTACAACATAATTGGATACAGAGAGCCAGTTAGACTGCTGTGTAGAGGTTTGGACGACATGGGGACAAATGCTGCATCATATGGACTGATGTGTAAAGCATGATCTGATGGGGTTTAGAGATTTCAAGTGACTGCTGTTGTTGATTTGGTAAGTGGGTTTGTAGGGTATGTTTTTGTTTGGGCCCCTCAATTTGCCTCACCAAAATTTGGTAATGCATATGATTTGTAGTCGGATTGAAAAACATGTATACACTATTCTATGAAAAACATGACAACTTGCAAAACCAATATGTTTTGGCTGACTTGGCAGAGTACTTGACCTTTGAATTTGTTAGATTACAGTATGCTTTTGAATTTCTAGAAAGTTTCCATGTGAAGTATTCAAGATTTCAGATTGAGTTTTACTCTCTCTAAGATCCATATGGTATATAGAAGAGAAAAATATACATGATTGCTTTCTCAAGGTCAATGTTAGAAAAATATACTTTGAGCCACTCCTTTTGGCATTCCTGCAGTTTATGGTTCCCTATGTTTGATATACAATATCGTAGTGCTTCATTTTCCTGCCATGGTTGTATTTTCATTAGCAGTTATGTAGTGATGACTAATTGTGACCATAGTTCCATTGCTTGTTCTTTTTCCATCTTTTCTCTCTGTTCTTTATTTTTGGGGTATGTGTGGGGGTGGGGGATGCCTAACACTGCCGATGCCGGTCCCAAGCCCGGATAAAAGTGGAGGGGGCATGAATTCAAAGTTTTAAGTTGTGGTAATTTCAATGTCACTGTAATTCCTTTGTTTCCATTCACTTGAGTATGTCATCCAATGTCACAGTAATTCCTTTGTTTCCATTGACTTGAGTATGGAAATGCCTTGTGAAAAATAATATTAGTTACTGACTAATATTAAAAGGTAACCATCTTCTTTATGTCTTTACTGATTATTCCTTGATTCAATTTTACATAGTGATGTTCCATCTGTTCGGTGCAACTGCCCAAGACATGGATTAGTCGGGGTGTTGGCTGATGAAAAGCTTGTAATAGGAAAGTTCATTCACATTAGTCGAGTCTTCGTATTGTTCATTCACCGGTCTGTTCACGCAGTTAACGCTATTTTCGCATTGTTTATACTCGGAGAAACTGTCAACACTCATCTTCACATGTATTTTCGTGTATTTATTATATCATAAAAATATCATTATTTATCTATTTCAATCATATTCATTTTCTTTTAATCATGCATCCGAAATAAACAAAAAAAAACAAGCAAAAAGATAATTGTGTGAAAACTAGGGGTAACATGGTCTATTTTCATCAAATCCCCCCTTTTATGAATCTGGAGCTAACCTATTAGCCAAACGCTTTTCAATGGCAGCTGCAGATTCTCAGAGAAGTGGATTCTCAGAGAATCCAGAGCAGAAGTTGAAAAATAAGAATCTGGAGCTCTACCAAACAGGCCCTAAACACGGACAACAAGCAGCTCAACATGGGCGTCGTTCGGATGGTCATCCCGGGCAATTTTCTAGGCATGGTGCATGTCGAGCTACCTGGCTGCAGAAGAACCCGGAAGCATACGAAGGTAACGGCTGCCCCATCATCCTCAACTTCTTAACACAGATGCACATTGCTGCAGCAAGGAATCCGAGAGCTCTGCCAATTGTACCCGGCCGCAAAGATCACGTACGCCAACTACTTCGGCGCCTATGCGCAGCTCGAGGGTGCGCCCAATATGGGCTTGACGGTGGGGCGCTGACCAAGGCATGCTCCGGCGTGGCCACGACATTGACATGGGCAGGACATGATGTGCGGCGCGCACGGGGATAACGCTGTGCGCGACGCTGGACAAGCGCAGCAGCTGGGATGGTATCCACCTGACGCAGCATGCGTACGACGTCATGAGTGAGCTGCTCTACCACACGGGGCCTTACCTCCCCCGCGCCATTAGACTTCCTACGTGTATCAACATTTAATTGTTTTTGATGATAAAATTAATCAGATTTTGAGCCGTTAGATGGAGATCCAACATCCTTGATCATTTTTTTGGAGGGGGTCAAATACATTTTTAAAAAAAACTAACACACAAATACATATACGCGTTTCCACGGATCTATGCCACACATAACGACAATCACCAGTGCAGTGACGCCTTTGATGGTACCTGATGTCATGTCGTACACAAGTTATATGACTATCTCTCGCTACCAGCTTAAGCTTTGGTAGTAAGATGGACCTCAAGATTGTAGTACCAATCAGACTATCAGTACTCGAGGGTACCAAAGTCGGGCTCGGGTGGCTTGGGCAGGACGATGAGGTTCTCTGCCTGGAGCGAGCGCTGCCGCTGCACTCCGCGCATGGCATTCTTGGCGAACCTCGACACGAGTAAGGTCGTCCTGAGTTGGCTCGACGACGATGACCCCACATCGGTGTCCCACTCCTCCCTCCGCCTCTGCTCGGCCACCTTCCGCTTCAGGTACCTCCTCCAGGCGGCCTGTATGAAGCAGGACGCCCACGTGCGCCACTGCTGCGAGTAGAAGCGGAACGTC
The DNA here is from genome assembly GCA_017311315.1 of Dendrocalamus latiflorus. NCBI lineage: Eukaryota > Viridiplantae > Streptophyta > Magnoliopsida > Poales > Poaceae > Dendrocalamus > Dendrocalamus latiflorus. Next base: position 12,395,462 of record CM029650.1, on the reverse strand, counting down.
TGCTGCAGCTGCTTGCTGTGCAGGCGCCGAAACTGGCCGGCGACGAACTTGAGCTCGTCGGCGTGCAGCGCGAAGGCCTCGACCTCGGACAGGGCCTTTACCGTGCGCGTGGAGAGCGGGAGGTTGGCGGCAGCCTTGGGGTCGAGCGCCCAGGTGAGGAGCTCCTCGCCGCAGAAGTCGCCCTCTTTGAGGAGCCCCCGGTTGAAGAAGCCGGTGCGGCCGCCGTCGGTGGTGGAGCTCTCGAGGCGGCCGCGAATGATGAAGAGCATCTCATCGACGGGGTCCCCCTCGCGGACGATATAGGTGGCCTCGGTGCAGAGGCTGGGTTTGAGGCGCTCGCAAATGGCATCGAGGAGGCGCTCGTCCATGCTGGCGAAGAGCGGGACACGGCGGACGAGGCGGAGGCAGAGATGGCGCTTGACGTCGCGGCGGAGGTCCTTGGGGAGGCTGCGCACGAGGCTGTCCTCGTCGACGCCGCGCGTCTCGAGCCACTTGTACTGGTTGTGCCGCCACACTCGCTCCCGGAGCTCGTCGGGGAGGAGGCGCTGGCGCATCCACTGCTCCGAGTCTCGCCGCTTGAGCCGCATCTCTTCCAGCCGCAGCGTCATCGACTGCAGGTACGTCTGCATGTTGCCGATCAGCAGCGCCATCAGGATCAGCCCGAACAGCGCCAGGAAGATGGAGAAGAGCGCCTCCCCCTTGTAGTGCGTCGTCTGGAGCCCCTGGCCAACCGTACTATGCCGACACATGACAATATGGCATACATACACAGTTAGGGGGGCTATCTATTGATCGATGCTGTCTAGAGAAAACTTGAAGATTTTTTTGTTAAATAGCACTCAAAATTATGTAAAAAATGATGTGACAATTTGTAAAAAAAAGAACAAAATAAACTATAAGGAACATAACAAAAAACTATACAAAAACCCTACATAATCGATTATGTTATGGCTCTTGATAATACTAAACAAATTGATTACTCTTTTATCACATTATTGATATAAAAAATCACAAAGTCAAAACCACAAAGCACAAACAAAACAACATCTAATAGATAAAAAATTGAGTGCTCACAAACAAAAAACAAATACTCGAGTGCTATCTAGTAAATTCCCTATCACATAATTTAATTTGTGTAAAACTATTATATAATTGATGTAAAAAGGTCATAAATAAAAGAATAATATGTATTAGAGTATTTCTCAATGTATCACATCGCATGCTAATAACTAATAAGTAAACTAGTGGGTGAATGCAGATATGCATTTAACATAAAAATTGAGTAATCCTTAATAAAATAGTACTCAAATGGAAAGCCGGAGGGCAAAGTAGTTTCACCCAATTGGATCTAGATCTAAAGATTCAACATTTAAGTGCTATTTAACAAGAAAACACTCAAGTTCTCCCTAGACAAAAATGATGTGACAATTTGTAAAAAATATGAACAAAATAAACTATAAGGAACACAACAAAAAACTATGCAAAAACCCTACTCGGGTTGTTTATGTTGTGGCTTTTGACAGCACTAAACAAGTTGATTACTCTCTTATCATATTGTTGATATAAAAAATCACAAAGTCAAAACTACAAAGCACAAACAAAGCAACATCTAATAGATAAAAAATTAAGTGCTTACAAATAAAAAAACACTCGAGTGCAATCTAGCAAATTCCCTATCGTGATAAGTTGCCTGATTTTTGTCCATCTATGAATCAATTAGAAATAAAAAGGCTTCTTGGTCGGACACGTTACATTATGAGTACCCTGATTCATGTTAAACAATGGTAAGACGCTTGTCGCAACTGTTCAACAGTTTCTACGACCGGATTGACGAGTTGATTGCAAATGTGACGCTGTATCAACTTTTTTTTTCAAATATGGCATTCCCACATATGAATTTTCAATTTTAATCTTCTCTATGACCACGAAAATAGCAGTAAGCGGCACGTATCACCTGCCGAGCTAGCCAAGCTCAGCAGCCATCTACAGGACGACCATCAAGTGCTACTTAAGCATACTTACACTAATTTAGTGTTTAATTTAAACTTGTCTATACTAAATTAGTGCTTAATTTAAGCATACTTACACTAAGCATACATCGGTGGCTTCTAAGCCAAGCCAGCCAATTGAAAATTCGTAAGTCGAAAGGCTATATTTAAAAAAATTTACTACAGCCAAGCTAGTGGAACTCAACTCCGGATCGACCACGCTTATCGCAACAGTTCTACTGTGATAGTATTTAGTACCTGAGGTTCTGGAGGCCCCACCAGAGGCAGAAGAGGATCTTGGCGACGAGGTTGTCGGTGGAGATGACGCCGGACTGGATGGCGGTGGTGTAGATGCCGTAGTTGAAGCCAGTGCCGTTCTGGTCGACGGGGGCGCACTCCTGCACCAGCACCTGCCGGATCATGGTCCTCCACTCCACGAACCCCGACAGGCCGAGGTTGCCGCCTCCGCAGTACATGTACTTCTTGCACTGGTGGAACTTCAGCTCCTTGCAGTTCTCCCTCCAGCAGTCGTCCAGCCGCTCGATCGACAGCAGGTACCAGAATGCCCCCACCATCTGCACGCGATCAAACATCGATTGTTCATGGTGATCGTGTCGTTCATGGCTATCAAGGATTCGGCAGAAGAGAGAAGGTAACGTAATGTACGTGGCTGGCGAGCATGTAGAGGAGGAGGTAATAGGCGGCGCCGAAGAAGGCGGTCTCGGCGAAGACACCGGTGGTGCGCTTGAGCTCAGAGGTGATGGGGTAGAAGCGTACGAGGCGGGGCACATACTGGACGAGGACGATGAAGAACAACGCGTTCTTGGTGGGCAGCAGGTCGGCACCCTTGGGCCGGTTCACGAAGTTCCAGATCGGGATCTGCGGCAGCGGCAGTACGGACAGCAGGTCGACGACGAAGAACCGGCGCAGGTAGCGGCGCGCGATGGCGCCCGAGTCGATCACCAGCTCGCCACGGCCGAATACACGCGACGACGGCGCGATGTAGGCTGTGCGGAACTGCAGCACGATGCGCGCCAGGTAGAAGGCGTCGACGGCGGAGCGCACGGCGGTGGCGCCCGTGGCCAGGCAGCGGTCGAAGCCGATGCAGGTGTTGCTGTTGGTGGCGGTGACGGCGGGGAGGTAGAAGAAGAGCGGGTCGACGGCGACGGAGACGATGCAGGCCATGACGAAGAGGCGGTTCATACGCGTGAGGAACGCGTCCTGCGGGTCGAAGATCTTCTGGGACATGTTCTTGAGGTCCTCCTGGAACACACGGCCGATATTCTTGAGCCGCTCCGACCTGTTGATCATGCCGGCAGCCACGCGCAGCGACCGTGACCGGATCTTCGGACGCCCGGAGAAGTAGCTGTCCATCTGCAGGCCCCCGCCGTCCATGGAGCTCGACGTGAACGACATCCTCGGGCTCGCCTCCTCCAATCTTTACCCCAATTTTAAGCACGCGTTCATGCATGCATCCAAGACCACCACCATGCATGTAAGTACCAATGCGTAGTGAATTAGCAGTTTAAAACTGACTGAATTCTGAAGGATTAACGTGCATGTCACCTTACGAATTTCTCCTTATGGCCGTCGATGAACTGGGACCTATAGCCGCAGCCCAACATCTTACGCTACAGCTACGGCATGCAGGAGAGTGCCATGTGTTCCTTCACCATTAGGGATGGTGTTCGGAGTAGTCGAGGTCGATAGATCAGTCAAATCAATGCCTGATGCTTCCTAGACGCAGAACAATCAAATAATCCCCTGCAAGGAATGAATTGGTCGATGTCAAGTTTTATGCCCGAATAAATTGCAGGAGGAGATCCGGTGATCGTCGTCGGCGACATGCGGAGCATTCAGCAGCAATTTCGCCAAATAAAACAATAATCAGCAAAGCGCAATGGTAAAACAGTCAGGCACTACTGATTTATCAGGAACCGGTGCAGCTTGATTGACGTATCACCTTGGAGAGGAAACAATTGGAGATGGTAGTTATCAATCCAGACCAAATAAATTTGTGCTATACCTAGTCTCTCTCTCTCTCTTGTGTCGTTAGTGGTTGCAAGGAAGGCCATGAGCGGAAGTAGCGGTTGGAAATAAATGGAAGGCAAGGTCCTACACGTGGAGCTTCCCAATTGGTTCCTTCCTACAAGTTTGCTCATTACCTCTCAATCACTGCCATTGCCCAGTGAACCGTTCTGTGCCGAGTGAGCTGCGGATCGAGGAAAGATCTCAAGGCCTGAAGCTCATCGTCACGTTGGACAACCGAGCTCGGATCAAGGAAAACAATGCTCTCACTGCTAAGAACTGCTGTGGAGAGTCCGAGCAAGTGTCAAGGCCTATCATATTGTCTTTTTCTTTACTACAAGAGATTTTACCAGTGGAGACGCTAGTTGTTTTTGGTAACAATGTAGTGAATTGGAATATCGAAATGTTTGGAGTTGCTTGGTTCGGTACTACTATTATGGCTTAAGGCTTCATCCTTTTCAGTTTATGATTCATAATTTTCTCTGAACAAATAAACAAAACAAATTATGTGATGTCTTTCTGAAGCAGATTATTGAGATAAGTTTTTTAAAACAGCTTATCGGTATTCAATACGATCGCACAAACACTCACATTATGGCCTAAAGCCATCAGTCGCAGCAAAAAAAAACCACCCTTATACCACCAGCATGCTTCTGCTTCCTGTTACCTGCTTGATGTAACTTATGTTATTTTGTGGGAATGCTGTAGAAAATTCTCAAGTTCCATGTTTTTGTGAGAGCATCTTATTGATACTTGATAATTGATATGTCTTTGCGTTGAGCTAGCTTGTTGGGAGCAGGGTTCCAGATCTCCAAATAAGGCTATTTCCCTGAAGGGTAGAGAGGGGTGGTCTTTGCAATTGCATGCATGCGTTTAATTGGTGGTGTACAAAGGCCATTTGCATGTGGTTAATTAGGGAGAGGAAGCGCGAGCCTGCATCATGCATGCAGTTAACTAGTGGCGTATAAGGATGAAGTTGGCCATTTGCATCTGGTTAATTTCCTAGAAAGAGAAAGCGTGTGTGAAACAACCTCAAAATTCAAAACATTTGAATTTTTTTATTTTTGTTTGAATTCCCTAATCTTACTCAATTTGACACCTCCATTGAAAATCCATCTTCCTCTTTTGACTCCCCACCTTCTCCTTCTGCCGATGCTCGCAGCAAAGCCACCTCCCCACCGTCTCCCTGTTCTCCCGCTCCATGCGCCTTGCCGTCGCCGCCCGAAGTTGCGGCCGCGCCTCCTCCTCCCATTCAGACCCGCCCTGCTCCGTGCTAACGTCAAGGCCCCACCTGCCAGTCGCCCAATCCCCTGCTCCCTCTCCTCGCTTGGCATGCTCATTGACCGAGCCTCTCCCGCTGTAACTTGCTGCCGCCTCCCTCCCTGACGCATGCACTGCTCCATACCAGCTACATCATGCATTGCCAACTCCTGCAAACACCGTACACCACCTCACCTGCGCGCCTTCACTCCCGGCAGAGCCCTACTCTCCCTCTCCTTTCCACACGTAGGCGACACCGAACCACCTCCCTGCTCCCACCACCTCACCTCACCTTTAAAGCTCAATTACCTTCACAGAGAGCTCCGCGCCACTCCCAGACACGTACCAGAACCACTCAATTGAACTCTCGCTCACTGCAGCACCATCGGCAACCTTCCCTAAGCCTGATGAGCCCTAAACCCAATCCTCTTCGTCTCTCGGCTAAAACTCAATTGCATTTGCTAACAGAACCTTCTTTGTCTCCTGAACACGCTAGTGGACTCGCTTGAATGTGAGCATTTCCTGAGAGCTCTAGCGGTAGAAGCTATCATTGACCATAAAGCCTCTCCTGTGGGCAGCTCAGACGAGCATTCCCCCACCCAAACCAGTGCCACCACCATGAACCCTATGCCCCGTAGATGGTAAAACCGCTCCCCACTTCATCGGAGGACCACTGAAAAAGTCTTGAGCCACTGTAGGAGCCGCAACCTTCTCTCCTGCCGCCAGCTACCACCACCCACCCTCACACCTTCTAAAACTCCAAAATGGAACCGCTATCTCAAACCGAAGATATTTGTACCAATGAAGTTCACTGGAGTTTGCCATAGGCACCGAATCGCAGTGGGGATTACTCTTTTGTTCTCCGCTGCTGAGAGGGGGGTGGAGGTTGAAGACGACCGTGGACGCGACGCTGTCAAATCTCGGCCGCATGCATGTCAGTCAACGGGTGCCGAAGGGCGCGCGTGCAAAGCCTTCTTGGGCGCACGCTGTGGCCCAAATCGGCCGGCCCATTCGGCTAGGCTGGTTTCTTTCTGAGCGGGCCGCGCACTGTTCAATTTGGGCCGAGCCGACACTGTTCATTACTATCCAAAAATATTATTCATACGAGAAACCCCAAAATCCAAAAATACCACATTTCAATCGTTTCAACCTTCTGAATCCATTTTTGACACTAATCCACCAAATTGAACTCCAATAAATCCAAACCCATTCATTTGAATTTTATTGTATTTTATTCCTTTTTATTTTAATTTATTTTCCTAGCTTGATTAGACTCAAGCACGGGCTTATGATATTTTATGTGTTTGCGCTAACTCCTGAGCATTCTGAAGCAACTGTGTAAGGACCAGAACCGGGCAACAAAGTTTGTGAGATAGTAGAGTTTGCAGTGCAACAAGGCAAGTTATAAGTTTTTGATCATTTGAATCCCATAAAATTAAATTATTTAATTACAGTATTTGCATTAATGTTATTTGTGAAATGTTATTTAATTAAAACAAATGTTTAGAATGACTTGCTAATTAGTTATGTCCTACCACTGAAAATGCCATATTTAATTTGATTCCATATTCATCTTGACAATCTTAGTAATATTTAATTGTTGTATAATTAATTGTAGAGTAGCTCACTCAAAATTTTGTACTGCTAAGTGACTTGGCTTTGGGCCAGTAGAATTGTTAAAGTGGTTCTAGGGTGAGGGTGAGTAGTGGAAAACCATTGGGTGGTCTTCGTCCACAAGCTTACCTTAGGGTGGAGGCTTGAGCAAATGGGTGGTAGTGCTGTCGAGCACAGATAAATGGGAATATGGTTGGTAGCCTCAAGTGAAAAGTAAGGACAAGAACCTTATGCTGAGCAAAGGACACAGTGATCGCTCAACCACAAGTGTTGACTTATAAACCCTAGTCTAGTAGCTGCTCAACTTGATTGAATCTCTACGGGAGGCAGGAGTGGTGATGATGGGGAGTTGGTATGTGGAACGGTAAAACCATAACTAACAACGGTAGAGGCCACTCTGGACGGAAAGAAGTGATTAGGCTTAGCCAGTATAAAACCGTTTCTGAGTGGATCTGCTAGGTAGAACCTAGATAAAAAATTGAGCAGTGAAAAACTTTTTCTCAACTCAGTCCCACGCAAGCTGAAGCATGCCTTTCATATGACATTGAGAGTCTGAGAAATCTTGTGAGCGAGGCATGAGTAGATTTAATTATGTTTTATTTTGAGTATGTTGAGTAATTAACTGTTGAAAAAACCCCCTTAATATTAAGAAGTTCTGTTCTTTGATTTCCTGTTTAAAAATATTTGCAAATAAAGTTGCATCCACTCAAATTAATAGAACCAGTATACTCCCTCCTTTGAATATCCTTGCAAGTAGTTAAGTTAGGATTTACCCTTGTAATTTGCTGGGTACAGTTGTACTTATTACTTTCTAAACAACAAATAGAAGAGAAATAGAACTGCGATGATCAAGCTGTTGATGAAGCTCTAGAAGAATCCTGCTACGTTGATGACGAGTGGTTTTAGATCTTAACTATGCTCAAGTTTGCCTGTGGATCCATCTTTTGTATTGTAAGATAGCTTTGAGCTTGCATGTCTGCTGCATCAAAACTAGGTTGCTAAACCATATTTCTGTAATAAAGCTTGGTTCTTTTGTTGTAAGCATGTATTATTGTGGTGCACACTCATGTACAATACTCCGCAACTAAATAGTCCTGGGCGGTTGCGGGGATTACTAGTGCCTCCAAAAATAGGGGCATTACAGTTTGCATGCATTCGGTAAATTAGTGGCATAGAATTGAAGAGGAAGTGGCTATTTGAATACATGCGTCTTACCAAGATTACCGAAAAACCAGTGGGACCCGGCCTATCCTTGCAGGTTTTCTGAGCCCTAGTTGAGAGGTCATAAATTTGTTTGTGGATTGAATTTTGTTTGCATGAGCATCAAATTCCTTGATTTTCCTAGAGTTGTTTACAGGTATACAGTTCATACCATATTGTTCTGAGCTGATTAGTTTTGTATCTGTCCTGCATCCAAATTCATTATGCAGGTCTTCTTGTCAAACTTGGTGAAAATTATATGTAGAAATTCATCATTGTTTAATCGCGCTGTATACACTGCATACTAAGTATATTAAAGATGGGGGACTCTCTGGCCGGGGAGGCGTGCCACGTCATTGTTTATGCGAAAAACCCCCTGCGTTTTGCGAAATCGCGTAGAGGTCCTCTGTTCTCGCAAACAGGTCCCTGCCAGGTTTTTTTTGGGGAAGCACCCTCCACTTCACCGATAGCACCCCGTGGTTTCCAAAATTACATATAGGTCCTTGTTTAGTTACGTACAGGTCCTTGCAAGTCCTCGGTTTTTTTTCAAAAAGCCCTTTGGTTTTTTCGAAATTACGCATGCATCCTCGATTTTTTTTAAGAAACTTCCCACGAATTATCTTCTCTTTTATTCCGGTCCACATGGTAGCTAGCGCGGCGCTTACGTAGCTAGTTATTCTAGTTCTTTGCTGAGCACCTCTCCTTTCAATTGTTCATGGGAAGAAACATTAGCACCCATACTGATGACTGATTCTGAAGAACATCTGCTTCAAGAAAATAATTGCGATATAACCCTCAAAAACTAATTAATCCAAATCACATAACTAGAAAGGTACTAATACATCAATGGAAGAATTAGCATTAATCATCCTAGAAAAAATTAAAATAAAGGAAGTGTCATTATATAAGAAGTCCAAGTACATAAAAACTTAATTACAAGAATGAATCTCTCAAATATTTGATTATAATGTTACATGTCCAATGTAAAAAGAATTACAATCTCAAGAATTACAAAAGAATAAATTTCTAAATTGAGTGTTACATATTACAATTCCATTCATTTACAAGAATAAAATTATACAAAGGCAATACATCAATTATATCAAATATCTCCAAGTCTTCACTGCCAACCGAATTGAAACACCTACAAGTCACATTAGACAAAACCAAAACTAAGAAAGCTAAAGCAACTATAATAGTTAGATTGTCATTAGAACCCGATTTTTAATAAAATTGCACAAGGGCAATTGCTCGTTGAGATTCCAGGATTGTCCAATCGGCACCTCATGTGTATTGGGTTTTCATCATCTGATGGTAAAACTCCCATTCTTACCTTTAACCTTTACTGTTTTACCCTTCCTAGTGAGTCACTAATTCTTTCCGATGCATAAGATATGTATAAGCCACTGGTCACCTCCAAGACCAACTAAGGCCATGAAGTTAAGCCAACAAGAGCCAACAGGGAGAAGAACCACAACCTCACTGCCCTAGCCACCAGTAAGCTCACTGCCAAAGCTCACTGGAATAGCAAACTGATAGAAGGTTGCTGTTGTAGGGGTGGCCCCCACCTAAACCCAGCAGGCCTGTTAGATGGCCATAAAGCCCAGAGTAGGCCATGTGTAATGACATAAGTGCCCCTAAAGGGGATACTCGGATGTAAGGGTGCAATTGTAAAAGCACTCCCCATGTGTATATATGGAATACAGGCCATGGGGAAGACCCAGGCCATTACGATACACACTCTCCCAACTCTCCACTACCACATCTCTCTCTGTTTGGTCTGTAACCACAATAGTTGGCGCCGTCCATGGGGAGGACAGGAGCAAGCCTGAAGTCCGAAGAAGGATGGCACCGAAAAAAGCTTTGTCGGCGGCGGCGAAGGGAAAGAAGGCAGCTGGGTCGGAGCGTCGCATGGGTACCAGGGCTTCGGCATCGGCTGTTGCGGGCGCGGGCGACGACGCAGGAGCGGTGGTCGAGGACGTCGACGCTCGCGCTGCGACGACCAACCCCGCCACCGGCGCTGCGACGGCCAACCCCGCCACCGGCGCTGCGACGGCCAACCCCGTCAATGGCGCTGCGACGACCGACCCCACCGGCGCGGCAGCAACCAACCCCGCCGCCCTCGCCGCGACGCTCGCCGGTAGCACGGACCGGGTAGTCGGAGGTAGCCACAACGGAGCGACTCGCAGCTCGGGAGCTCGCGAAGGCGATCGTGCCCATGCCGACCCGTCCGCTGGGCGCGCCGGCGGCCCCGCCCGCGCAGGCGGTGGAAAGCGCCCTGTTGGCGGCCCTCAAAGCGTTCCAGCAGGAGCTAGGGGATCTTCGTGGGGCTGTCCGAGACATACAAGAGGTTCGGAACCAGCAGGCCGCGCCAATGGTCGCACCAGAGCCCACGCCGGAAAGGGCGGACAGCCGTGACGCCCCCACATCCAGCCGCGTGCCGCTACGACGCGTCGATCCAGAGTCCCCACTTTCGGTAGGACTACAGCAGGCGGCGTGGCCCGAAGACTTCAAATTCCGCAGTGTCATCGAGCCCTATAAAGGCGACACGGACCCCTGCGAGTTCGTGCGCGTGTACGAAACCGCAATCGAGGCCGCGGGCGGAGATGACACCACAAAGGCGAAGGGACTCCCCCTCGCGTTGCAAGGAGTGGCGCTTTCCTGGTTTTTTACCATAGAGCCAAACTCAATCTACGCGTGGGAGCAGATCCGCGACCGCCTTCACAACAACTTTCAAGGAAATTATGTTGAGCGGGTCGACGCGGACCAGCTCTTTGCCGTGAAGCAGAAACCTTCGGAGAAGCTCCGGGACTATTTCAAACGCCTCGCGAAGGTGCGATGCCAGTTCAAGGACGTTAACGAGACAACCGTCATCAACGCGGCCATACAGGGCCTCCGCCCGGGCCCCCTGGCCGAATACAACGCGCGCAAGCCTATCAAGACAGCCGCCAAGCTCTTCGACAAAGTGGAGGGCTATGCGCGGGCTGAGGAGGATGCACGGAGACGCAACGCCCCCGCCCCCGATCTCGCCCAAGCGAAACGCTTGCCATGCGAGGAGGCGGGCGATGATTTCCTGAAGCAGGGCCGCAGTCGACAACCCCGGGAGGGCACTCCCAGAAGCGACGGCCCCGGGGAGCAGGGAGGCTCGTCTAGGAGCAGGCGCAAGCCTCGGCGTCACCAGCGCAGACCACAAAAGGCCCGTCATGTCCTCGGCATCGGAAACGCCCTTCGAGAGCCTGCCCCCACACCGTGGAAAGAGGGCCGGGGATGTGAAGGCGGACCCGGTCAGGACGAGCGGCCCCGAGCGGAGCAAGAGCTTCGGGATTACGACAAGTGGTGTGAGGTGCATGGTTACGGCGATCAGTCTACGAAGGCGTGCACCGCAGTCATGGAACTGCGACGGGTGACGGCCGAATCTCGGGCCTCACCTCCCAGGCCCCTTGCCGAAGTCCATGGGCGGCAGCCAAGAGGTGACCCCCTGCGAGCCTCCGCCAAAGCAGACGTGCGGCACAACACCATCAGCGTCATTACCGGAGGCTCCTTATCAGGGGCCCCCTTGGATCAGTCACAGCCGTGGGTGTCGCCTTGCAACGTCACCTTTACCCTGGATGACGCCAGGGGTGTGGAGTTCCCTCACCAAGACCCCTTAGTCATCCAGGCCCACATCGTAGGCCATGACGTCAGGCGCGTCCTTGTCGACGAGGGGAGCTCTGCGAACATTCTGTTCGCGGGGGCCCTCGCCCGTATGGGCATCCCCCGAAGCCGCTTAGAGAAGCCAGGAGCTCCGCTTCAAGGATTCGGAGGCCAACCGCTGGAGGCCATAGGACACATGTCCCTTCCAGTTACATTCCGCCAGGGGGAAAACGCCCGGAGCGCGCACGTCATCTTCGACATTGTAGACATTCCGCACCCTTACAACGTCATATTGGGACGGCCCGCCATCAACTCCTTCGAGGCGATCCCACACCACACCTTCTTATGTATGAAGCTCCCAGGCCCAAAGGGTGTGATCACTGTCTTCGGCGACCAGGACCTCACCAGACGTGTCGAAGCCAGCAGCTAGGACTTGCAACGCCCGGTGCACGTCATCCCAGACATGCTCGGCGACACGCCCTCCACTCCAGGATGGACGCCTAAGCCTCGGCCCGAAGGTGAAGTCAAAAAGGTGCCGCTCCAGGCGGAAGGGCAGTTTGTGTCCATTGGCGAGGGGCTCCCTGCGGAGGTCGAGCGAGACCTACTCCGAGTGCTTCAGAGCAACGCCGACATTTTTGCGTGGTCGCCGGAGGACATTAAGGGCGTGGACCGCGCAGTGATCGAGCATCGCTTGGCGGTCCGCCCTGACGCCAAGCCGGTCAAGCAAAAGCTTCGTTGTATGTCCATGGATCGGCAGCAGGCAGCCAAGGTGGAGGTGGCGAAGCTCCTCCGGGCTGGGGTCATTCGCGAGGTCCATCACCCAGAGTGGCTCGCCAATCCCGTATTGGTCAAAAAGGCCAGCGGGGCCTGGCGTATGTGCATCGACTTCACGGCGCTCAACAAGGCGTGCCCAAAGGACAATTACCCCTTGCCACGCATCGACCAACTGGTCGACGCTACCGCCGGGTGCAAGCTAATGAGTTTCCTGGACGCTTACTCTGGCTACCATCAGGTATACATGGCCGAAGACGACGAGGACAAGACCAGTTTCATCACACCGATTGGGACCTTCTGCTTCGTCAGGATGCCCTTCGGTTTGAAGAACGCAGGCGCTACCTTTACCCGCCTCATCGCACTTGCCCTCGCCGCCCAACTCGGGAGGAACGTGGTAGTCAAAACCCGGCAGCTCGCTCTGCACGGTCGGGATCTCCAGGAGACCTTCGACAACCTCAGGAAGGCCGGCATCAAGCTCAACCCCGACAAATGCGTCTTCGGCGTCCAGGCGGGCAAGTTACTTGGCTTCCTCGTATCCGGACGGGGCATCCAGGCGAATCCCGATAAAGTTGAGGCCATCCTGGGTATGGAGCCGCCCAGGACGACGAGGGAGGTCCAGAGACTGGCGGGCCGCATGGCAGCCCTAAGCCACTTCCTATCTAGGGCAGCGGAGCGAGGTCTACCATTCTTTAAGACACTTCGCGGGTGCGACAGATTTCGGTGGGACAGAGACTGTGCGGAGGCCTTCAACGAGCTCAAGAAACACCTGGCGAGCCTCCCCACTCTGGTCGCCCCAGCACCAGAGGCTCCCCTCTTGCTTTACCTGGCCGCGTCAGTTACAGCGGTCAGTGCCGTCCTCGTTCTAGAGGAAGGCGCCGTACAGCGGCCCGTATACTTCGTCTCCGAAGCCCTCCAAGGCGCCAAGACGAGATATACGGAGCTCGAAAAGCTTGCTTACACGTTGGTCATGGCCTCCAGGAAGCTCCGACATTATTTTTTGGACCCGATCACAGTGCCTTCCTCGTTCCCCCTAGCGGAGATGTTACACAATAAGGAATGCACGGGGCGCATCGGCAAGTGGGCTGCCGGGCTCGCCCCGTTCTCCCTGACATACGCCTCGCGGACGGCAATCAAATCTCAAGTTCTCGCCGACTTCCTCGCAGAATGGACTCCACCGGCTCAGCCCGCTCAGAAGCACGACGACCCGGTCTGGACCCTCACCATAGATGGGGCTTACGGCGTCGCGGGCGCAGGTGTAGGCGCGGTAATTGTCACGCCCGAGGGGCAGAGCCTTATTGTACTCGGCGTGCCTCGCGTTTCCGGCCACCAACAACACAGCTGAGTATGAAGCGTTGCTCTTCGGCCTGACCAAGCTCAAGGCAATCGGTGCGCGGCGAGTGCTTGTCCGCACGGACTCGCGTTTGGTGGCAGGCCACGTAGACAAGTCATATCAAGCCAAGGACCCTGAGCTGGCTAAATACCTCGCGGCCGCAAGAGCGAGGGAACGGCATTTCTTGGGTGTCACGGTCAAGGCCATCCCTCGCGCGGAAAATGAGCAGGCCGATGCTCTCGCAAAGGCGGCCAGCCAGCAGCTGCCACCCCCTGACGGGGTGTTTTACGAAGTGTTGCCGCAGGCAGCCATCGCGTAGGACCACCGGGACGCGGCTCTCGTTCACCACGTCGTCCAGCAGGGCGACTGGCGAGAGCCTATCTTCAATTTCATGCAGGGCATCGCCAAGCCAGAGGACCACGCCGAGCTCCGGCGTCTGCAACACCGCGCCAGGTCCTTCCAAGTGTTTGAAGGGACGCTCTACAAACAGGGAGTCTGCGCACCACTCTTGCGCTGCCTCTCCCGCGAAGAAGGGAAGAAGCTCCTCGCGGAGATCCACTCGGGGGCATGCGGGTCTCACCTCGCGCCGAGGTCATTGGTCGGCAAGGCATTCAGGCAAGGCTTTTACTGGCTGACTGCCATCACTGACGCCCAGGACCTCGTGCGTCGGTGCCAGGGGTGCTAGTGGATGGGACGCATCATCCGCAGGCCCCCGACGAACCTCAACCCTATTCCCCCGGTGTGGCCGTTGGCATGCTGGGGCGTCGACATAGTGGGACCAGTCAGACCTGCGATACATGGTAGTCGCGCTGGAATACTTTTCCAGGTGGCCGGAGGCGGTAGCCCTAGCCAAGATAACCTCGGCAGCCATGCGGCGTTTCCTCTGGTAGGACATCATATGTCGCTTCGGCGTGCCCAGGGAACTCACCGTTGACAACGGCCTGCAGTTTGATGCTACCCCATTCAAGGAGTTCTGTGGCGACATGGGCATCACGCTTCGGTTCGCCTCGGTTGGGCACCCCCTAGTCCAACGGAGCAGTCGAAAGGGCGAACGGCGCCATCTCTATCGCCATCAAAAAACGCCTAGTCGGGCTGCCGAAGGGCAGGTGGCCGAGCTAGCTTCACAGCGTCCTCTGGTCCCTTCGCACAACGGTAACACGCCCGACGGGGTTCACGCCCTTCAAGTTCCTTTTTGGTGATGAGGCGGTGACGCCTGAAGAAATCAAGACTGGATCGCGGAGGGTCCTCGTCCAAGCACCCGACGAAGAGCGTCGCGTGTCCGTGGACCTCCTCGACGGGGCGCGAGCGAGCGCAGCCCAGCATGTCAAAAAGTACGTGCGGCAGACAGTACGTACTCGAGATCGGTCCGTATATCCGCGAGGATTCAATGCTGGGGATCTCGTCCTCAAAACGGCACTCCACGCGGAGACCGTTGGCAAGTTGGAGTCCAAGTGGGAAGGTCCATACATCGTGGCTGAAGCATTACAGAAGGGAGCGTACCGCCTCGCCACGCTTGAGGGACAAACTCTCCGCCACACATGGAACGCAGACAAGTTGCGGCGGTATTACGCCTAGAAGCAGGGCGAAGGTTATAATCGCATCAGCCCCTCCTTGTACAATGCCCGCCCGCGCAAACGGGAGTTCAATAAAGCTCGCCATTTCCAAAAATAGTATTAAGTGGCCGCAATGTGCAGACGATCACCCCCGCGCGTCGAGGTCCGCCTCCGCACGCGCCAGTCTAGGGACTCTAAATGAAGTCGTAGCGTCGAGGTCCGCCTCCGCACGCGCCAGTCTACGGACTCTAAATGAAGTCGTAGCGTC
Organism: Dendrocalamus latiflorus; assembly: GCA_017311315.1. Classification (NCBI taxonomy): domain Eukaryota; kingdom Viridiplantae; phylum Streptophyta; class Magnoliopsida; order Poales; family Poaceae; genus Dendrocalamus; species Dendrocalamus latiflorus. Next base: position 12,379,814 of record CM029650.1, on the reverse strand, counting down.
GAGGTCCGCCTCCGCACGCGCCAGTCTACGGACTCTAAATGAAGTCGTAGCGTCGAGGTCCGCCTCCGCACGCGCCACTCTACGGACTCTAAATGAAGTCGTGGCGTCGAGGTCCGGCTCCGTACGCGCCAGTCTACGGACTCTAAATGAAGTCGTAGCGTCGAGGTCCGCCTCCGCACGCGCCAGTCTACGGACTCTAAATGAGACGCAGTGGGGGGGCCTTGCGCGCACTCTTCGGAGAATAAACAAGACGCGAATCCCGCGCACGCACAGGCGTTGCTACTGTGCGTACTCGAAGTATAAAAACAGCATACAATATTAAGAACGGGTGCTACTTCGGTTTTCCACAAAAAAATGCTGGGGTTACATGACCACAAGCAGGAGCACATAGTACACCGCTCCCCTAACCAACCGCTCACCCTTCGCGCGGTCCCGATGGGCCTGCGCCGCCGTTGCAACGCCGGGGAACCCCTTCGAGCCAGCGGAGGAGGTCCCCGCCCCCGTGTAGCGTGTGCTGCACTGCGACCCTGGCCGCGTCCTCCCCGACATAGCCCCAGATCCGTCGGTGGAAGTTTCGGAGGCCAGGATCGATGAAGCGGATAGCGTCTGACAGCGCCTCCGGCCGGGCAGGAAGATCCAGCTGAGGGTTCGCCAGCTCGTGGACATGTCTGCACCCATGAGTGTGAAGCATGGCAAGGGCGAGGCACGCACCGAGGAAGCTGCAATGCTCGCCGAAGGTCTTCGCGCTGCGGAGAGCAACGCTGGCACCTTCCTCGACCAGCTCGAGCGTCTCCACCAAGTCCTTCGGCCCGTGGGTAGCGTCCGGCACGTCAACACACAGGTCCCGGAGGGCCTGGTTCAGAGACTCCATTTCCCTCCACGCCGACATGGACGCATTGTCCAAGGCGCCGTCCTTCTCCGCAAGAGACTCCACCAGCTGGGCCTTCTCCTCCTCCAGAATGGCGATCTGCTGCAAAAAGGAGGTACGTTCCTACGCTGCGACGCGCCGGACCTTCTCGGTCTCTTGTTGCGCGGCCGCCAGGGCGCCCTCCAGCACGTGAAGCTGTTCGTCCTTCGTGGCGTGGGCGTCATCCGCAGCACGAAGATCGACCTCCAGGGCTCTCTGCTCCCGGATGCGGGCCTCATCTAGCGCGTGGCCAAGAACAAGCATCTGGAAATAGCAGAAAAAGTCAGCAGGTGCCCGACAGTACTCTAGCAACCGCGAGCGCACATACTTACCCTTATCTCCGAGGCCCGTAGTGCGAGCGCCAGGAGGTCTCCCTCGCACAACGACAGCATCTGTTGGTCAAAGCCGCCGCGGGCGCGCTCCGCGGCTTCATTAAAAGCGCGAAGCGTTCCCAGGCGCGGGAGGAAGTCGGAGAGGACGAGCCCCGTCCCCGCCACGTCAGGGGCTGCGGAGGCTTCGGCCACGTCAACGGTGGCAGCCGCCTGCAGGACACCCTGTACAGGGTCCGGCACGTCGCGCACACCCCCGTTGCTCGATCCTTCACCACGTCCGGGAGACTTCGTCTCGCTTGATGTCGACGGAATGAGCGAGCAAATCGGGGAGAGTTTCGCGAAGTCGTGCGAGGAAAGGGAACTGCGCCTACCTTCTGCACCGCCCGCCGCGACAGGAGGGGGTGCTTGTTCAACCGCCAGTCGGGAGGCGAGTACCTCGGTGGGCGGTCGAGAAGACCCTTCGGCCGCGCCGGCCGCGTCGGCCGCCGCAACTCCAAGCACAGGGCCGGCAACGCCGTACCGACCCCTCGAAGGCGAAGAAGGCCGGACTCGAGGGCGTTTCGCCTGTGGCTCAACAGGCGATTCTTCCGCGGCGTTAGCAGCTGTAGCTCCTATCGCGCCTTCGGTCACTACCGCCCTGGGCGCGTCCTCGGCGGCCGCCGTGGGTGGCAAAGTGTAGGGACCCAGATATTAACATCTGGATTCCTCTGTGATTACTGCACTATTCCCTGGATCAGTAGATAGTGCTCACAGTTACAGTAATGAATATCAAAATACATATCATGCGGAAGCGTAACATTTAATAGTAGACTTACTCATGGGCCGATTATGCCGAAATCATTAATTTGCAGCAGCGGAAGAACGAAGCACACAGGTGGGACCTTCAGGACATGCCCACAGGCAGCCAACTGGAGGTTCGCGACCTAGCTCTTGACATCTTCATCTTTTCTGCCAGCTTGTCCAATCTTGTTGCTGCGGTGCAGTGACTTGATTCCTGATTCTGAATTTTGTCGCAAAAGCGAGCATGAGCACTCCGACCCCGTGCTCCGCGAGCCAACACACAGGATGCAACATAATAGTATGCATAGCTTAACAAAGTAGAGGCTCGGGCTATTTTATTTTGCGTAGAGTGCTTTTGAATACAATTAATTAAAAAGCCCTATGACTTAGCAATTTTGGAACAAATCATAATGTACAAGGAAATGCATTATTAATATCGATTCAGATTCCATCCACCGTTACATGGCATCTGCACCATATAGCAATTTCTTCAGCGTTATAGCCGCTTAAATTACCACTGGGACGACACCCAGGACAACTCCAAACTAGGGCCTTTCACTGCCCTCCACTTTTCCATTCCACCCACAAAACATTTTGAAATAGAACTATATCTGGTTAAGTTCCCATGTCCGCCCTTGACCGTGGGCACGGCTATTCGAATAGTTTTGACTCTGCAGAGTTTGTACACTTTCACCACAAGAGACCATCAACTCGTTGCCCCACACGATTCCTTAGACGTGTGGTTGAGCAGACCATCACAGTGACTTTTCAAATTATCGAGTCCCTTTTCTCATTTCACTTTTATGGGAGACTGCCCACTTGCGGTGGGTCCCATCTGTGCGCGGGATGTTTCCCACAGCCACTACGCAGCCGGACCTTCTCTCTTTCCGCAACGTAGGACAGCTGGGAAACTTCACCCTCCACTGGTGTCCCTTCAGGCCCCCTTGCCATAGCATAACCCCTTCAAACCCCAACCCGTGAAATGAGTCCGAGGATTCGATAAAGGTACTTAGCCAAGTTGTACTTTACAGACTTGTGGTTGTACTGTTTTACCTGGGATGACATGACAAGATTCAGTCCTTATTGGTATCTGGGCGATCTACCACTAACCCACTTTGTGCTTCCACTGCACCACACTCACACACCCTCGAACCAATCCGCCCAGATATTCAAGCAAGTTGGGGATTTTGGAAGCATAAAATAATCCTGCCAAAATATACCAGTCATTCCCATCATGACTGCCCAGTCAATTTTTCTCAAGATTAAAGGTGATGCTTGGGCGCTCTCGCACCCATGAGTTTCTACGCAAAACTAAGCATGGCATATAATTAGGGACTTATTTTCGAAATGTTACTATTATATTTTTGCTAGGTCGACAAGGTTCACACATTCGAATATTCCAATGGAGGGGTAATATTATTCAAGGTAAACAATGGGCACATAACTAGAATATTAAATTAAGCATGTATTTGCATATAAATTAACAGCATGCAATTTGATAAATTTAAACAAAGTAATTTGCAGAAAACATAGGATCAACATGATCAAAGTATTGACTCGCCTGGTGCGGTTTACCGCAGTCTTGAGCTCACTCGAAGCTGTCTCATGCAATGGTCCTTTAGTCCCGAGTCTTCGTCTTTACTTTGATCTTCCTCCCGATTAGCCCTAAGAATCTCCGGAACTCCAGTTTCTAATTACGTGCTAATGACTGAACACAAGCAAAAGCAAATAACCCAAAAGATCCAAATAAATCCAATTAAGCTTAATTTAGCTTGATTATGAGGTAGTAGGTGATTTGGGGTGACTCGAGGCAGAGTTGATGGGGTGCAGAGTGTTTACGGAATCAAAGTAGTTGGAGTGAAGTGGGAAATGGCAGAAAACTGTCAAAATGGAGGTCAAGGGATGGGTCATGATAAAGATATATTCATGTGATTATTTCATTTACAGATGACCTAGGGATTTTAATACAACACGCCAACCCGAATTTAGTTAAAGATGCCCTTTTAATTAAAGGTTGTTATCATCTTATGTACCTTCAGTTGTTATTTAGGGCCAGGTGAGTTGTAAAGAAAAGATCGTATATATATGTACATTAGGCGATGTCCTGGATCGCTATTTGTAGTTACATTTGGTGTCTAATTTATTTTCCCTACATTTAACTTGGATGTCTTCTTGGTTGGGTGGCTATTAATTTTAGAATCCCTCTTTTTATTATGGCCTACACTTAATGCTTAGATTAAAATAATTAATAAAGACACATTAATCATACACATATGGTAGCTAACCAATATTAAATCTTAAACAATTTCATTTACAACCTAATATAATTTGTTGGCTAATTACTTTGATATGATCTTAGTTGTTATTTTAGTCTAACTAAGGTTTCTGTGATACCTTGATGTTTATGATAGAACCATCTCTTATTAATGTTTTATTATCAATTTTCAGATTTAAAACAATCAATAGAGGCATACTAATTATTCATGTATGGTAATTAAACAAATATTAAATCTTATATAATGTCTTTCACATCCTGGTAAAATATGTGGGCTACTATAGACTAATCTCTAGTTCTCCAAACTTTTCATTAACTGATATGGAGTAAGGAAACAAAACACCACAAAAAAAATGGGAGTGAAAAGAGTGGGAAATGGGGGATATGGGAATCGAACCCGAGACTTAGGGTCGAAGGAGTAGAGCATACTCGGGCTAGCCAACTGGTCATCGACGTTTCGTGACTGAAGGGTGGGAGTCAATATTCATAACGCGGCAGGGTTGGGGAAAACTTCTCAGAAGATTCACCGGCCGAACAGGGAAGGCGGGCGGTGCACGATGCTGCGCACGCCGGCGGCAAGTGGCGCCCGGGGAGGCGACGTTGATCGGCAAAATGGGTTCCCCGGGGGCCTGGGAAACTGGTGGGGGCGTTGGAGTGTGCCGGGGAATCCTTGAGGCGGGCCGGCAGTGAGGTTTTAGCGGCCGGTGGCGAGGTGGAAAGGGGGCAGTGGCGCCGGTGTGGGGAAGGGGGGTCTAAGGTGCGTGAGAGGAGGAGGGGCTCGCGGGGGTACTCACCGATGGTTTGGCAGGGTCGGAGGGGGATGGAGGATGGCCGGCGGCGTGTGCCTGCGGTGGCGCGGAGGAGGTCGCCGTGGAGAGGTCGCACCAGTGGGGGAAGTCGTCGCCCGGCCATGGAAGGGGGTTCTTGGCGGCGAGGAGGTACTCCTGGAGCGCCGAATCGAAAAGGGGTCGCCGGTGGGAGAGTCGGCGGAGGAACTCGCGGCGGCGGCCGGGCTCGGGAAAAAGGGCTACTCCGGCGAGCTCGGGGCGTTTGGGAGCAATTCACCGCGGTGGGGAGATGAGCGAGACGAGGCGAGAAAGATGGGGGCGTCTTCTTATGGGGGCGGAGCCGACCGGTTGGAGGTGGCGGACCGGGCGGCAGAAGGAGGACCCGCCGGTCCTTGCCCAGCGCGGGGCTCGGCGCGTGCAGCCGGGGCAGGGCAGGCGTGGGGCTCGATGCGTGGAAGAGACGTGACGGCGGCGCAGAGCGGAGAAAAAGAGAGGGGCGACGTGGAAGACGCCAGGCCACGGGAGAAGGGAGGAGGAAGAAGTAGAGAAACGGAGGGAGCAGCGCTTGGAGAGAAAGAAGAGAAGAACGGGAGGCGAGGCGCGCAGGAGCGGGGCCCAGCGGGCAGAGGGGGCGTGAGCTGGAGCGGGCTGGGCCGCTTCGGCCGGGGAGGAAGCGGGAACAGGGGGTTGGGCCGGGCTTTGCGGCTGGCCTGACCTCCCTTTTCTTTTCTTTTTTTTCATTTGTTTATTGGATATTGTTATTTTTATGGTTATGATTATTCCTGTGTGCACATAGATGTATATATATACCTATAATTTCATATATTGTTAGTTTGCTGGCACATTTAATTTTGCTTATTTTTATTTCCTATTTTGACAGGCTTCTCCTTTCATAATTTGTACATTCATACATATATATGTGTGTGTGTGTGTTCATGTATATGTGTTTGTATTTTATTCGTATACTTTTATTGCTATTTATGCAGTTATTCTCAAAATGAGATTCTATACCTTAAGTCAAATTTCTCCCTTCCATTTCTGGATCATCTTTTCAGATTCGGGTTTTAAATTTTAATTCTCTATTATTTAAACATGTTTATTTCTTTCCTAATCCTTTTATCTTTTTGGAACCTCAACCAAATTCAGGAAAACACTATAAAATCCAAATTCCAATAGAATACACTGCAAAAAAAAATAATTCAAGAAATTCATGTTTTCAAATTTAAATTTTTCAGGATGTTACACAAAGCACCGCCAGGAGTGGCGTCCTCCCCCGGGTTGGCAGGTTCCGGCACAACGAGGGGCGTACTCACGGCCCCAACAGCGCCGGCAGAGGATGCCGCCAATGGGCTCGGGGCGACGCGCCCTCCCGAGCTGGTCCGGCCGGACCTATCACCGGCCGCACGTCCTATCCCACCGGTGCCAGCCCCACCAGTGCCAGCCGCCGAGGTGGATGGCGGACTGGATGCGGCAACCTCAGAGCAGGCCCCCGCTTGGCTACCGCCACCACGACGGCTCGAAGCCCCTGCGGGGGTCTCCGCCGGCACCGCGCGCTCGGGCACAGCAATACGTAGAACCTCGCACGTGCGGTTTATCCGCCCCTGCTTCGCCGTTTTGTTCACAGCCTCGCGCAACTTGTGTTCCTTGAGCGTGTACGGGCCCAGGAACGTTGCAACCGCGCACTCTGCATCTTCTAGCCGAGCCACTGCACAAAAGGCAACAAGCTGGTCAGTCGGGGACTACGCCAACACGAAGGGGTGCGCACCAACGCACTGCGCGACTTACAAGGAGCGGAGGGCGGAAGCAGGCAAGACAATGACGGTCGCACCCCGTCCTCTCGGTCGTCGCCCCGTCGGCGGGGTAGGCGAGCCCCATCGCGCTCCACGATCTTCCCTTCCCGTACAAGCCGTTGCAGCGTCTCTTCAGTCACGCAGCTCCTCCCCAGCACACGGGAGCAGCGACCCCCCGAGTATTCCATGGCGTCCCACCGCTTATCGCCACGCGAACGCCCCCGCAACACCAGCTCGTAATCCTCAGAAGGGAAGGACAACTCGTCCCGGCTAGACAAGGAGTCGCCGCCGGGATGGCGGGTGGCACTGTCATGACCGGCCATTGTTCTATAAGATTAGGGCAGAAGGGCTATCAACACGAAATAAGTAGAGCTAGGCGACAGGCGAGATAGAGCGCCCCCACCACAGCGATGGCGCCTTATAAAGCCCGTTCGCTTCCTCCACGACCAGAAGCGCAGCCAGATTAAAAACCCCCAGCGGTTCGACTACCCACGACTGGAAAGAACCGCCGGCATCTGGAGGAGCGTGCCCGGTAGGTGGCCGGGCAGCGCACAACGCCAGCGCGCGCCCGACACGCGTCCTGCTTGCCTAGGGAAGAGGTGAACGGCCGCGCTCATGCAACCGCTCACATCCCACGACGCACCAGGCATAAACCGCCGTGTACCCCACCCACGGAAAGGCAAACTGTGTGACGCGACAGCCTTCCCCCTGACACGCCAGGCGTCGGCACGATTCCAGCCGCCATTAAAAGCGCACTACCAGACCGCAGGGCACAACGGTCCCGAGGGGTAGCGACATTGGCGGCGCAAGGCCCATTCTTACTACAGCATCAGCCATGACTCCGACTCGGTCCCCAACACCGACCTCGGAGCCAAGAGGTCTGACCTGGACGGAACACGCGCGCGTCTACTTCGGCTAGGCGCCAGCTCCATTGCCACCCGTTCGAAGGGTAGGAAACGGAGCGCGCGCGCGTCTACTTTGGCTAGGCGCCAGCTCCGCTGCCACCCGTTCGAAGGGTAGGGGACGGAGCGCGCGCGCGTCTACTTCAGCTAGGCGCCAGCTCCGCTGCTACCCGTTCGAAGGGTAGGGGACGGAGCGCGCGCGCGCGTCTACTTCGGCTAGGCGCCAGCTCCGCTGCCACCCGTTCGAAGGGTAGGGGACGGAGCGCGCGCGCGTCTACTTCGGCTAGGCGCCAGCTCCGCTGCCACCCGTTCGAAGGGTAGGCGACGGAGCGCGCGCGCGTCTACTTCGGCTAGGCGCTAGCTCCGCTGCCACCCGTTCGAAGGGTAGGGGATGGAGCGCGCGCATCTACTTCGGCTAGGCGCCAGCTCCGCTGCCACCCGCTCAAAGGGTAGGGGACGGAGTGCGCGCGCGTCTACCTCGGCTTGGCGCCAGCTCCGTCGCGTCGACTTCGGCAGCTTAAGACTAGGCGCCAGCTCCGCGGCCAGGCATCGGCTTCGACTACAGCCTCAGGCCCCAGGACCTGCTGCGCACTAAGCCTCCGCAAGTACGGAGAAGTTCACAGGCCGCAGGGACGGAGGGGGCCAAAGGACTCGGCAACATGGCTTCGGCCCTGTGAAGCCCTTCACCATGAGAGGCTTCTGTTGTAGGGGTGGCCCCCACCTAAACCCAGCAGGCCTGTTAGATGGCCATAAAGCCCAGAGTAGGCCATGTGTAATGACATGAGTGCCCCTAAAGGGGATACTCGGATGTAAGGGTGCAATTGTAAAAGCACTCCCCATGTGTATATATGGAATACATGCCATGGGGAAGACCCAGGCCATTACGATACACACTCTCCCAACTCTCCACTACCACATCTCTCTTTGTTTGGTCTGTAACCACAACAGTTGCCATCACCTATCACCTCTCACAAAGCACCACCACAGTGAGTTACTACCATACCACTGCCTTCCCATGCCACTACATAGAACACTTACGAACCACCACCAATAAACCGACGGCCAAAGAAGTAGAACCCACCCATTTAAACACCCACAAGAACCCTAACACAATCGAAAGAGGTAAGTCAAGAGAACAGCCAAGACTGAAGGACAATTAAAGGAAGAGTACCACGGCCAAAGGACGACATCCACAAGCTTCCACATAGCTTTGCCAAATCAGGAAAGCATAACCAAGTGAGAGCAAGAGCATCCCCAAAACTCCTAAATCAAGCTCGACAACGCCAATAAGGTTACATCATGAAATATATCATTCCATTTTTCTAACACTAGAGCCCAGCCAATGGAGCCACGGTAGGGCACCATCTCCAGCTCACCACACTAGAGAAGGGTCGGTGGCCATCCAATGAGCCCTCAGGGCTATGGTCGATACTCCCTGGTGCATGACACTACCACCAAGCACTGCATGGTTGCTTACCACAATGCCCCCAAAACCCTAAACAATCCCCGCGGGTAATCACATGGCCATGCACCACACATTCCACAAATAAAATCAACAACAAAGTAGGACTAGGAAGGAATGCAGTAGTAGGGAATAAGAAGCAACTGGGAAGAGCTGAAGAGTAAAAACCACGCATCTACGGCTTGTGGCCACCGAGACGCACGGTGCCGACGGAGGGTAGCTGGAAGACGAACCAATGGGAACCAGAGCATGACACTAGTGGCCAGTAGGCGTTGAGATGCCATACGCTGGCAGCTCACTATCGCCATGACACGCCGCTTGATGGAGGGAGAATCAACATAGCCAAAGGACGTCAATGGGGCTTTGGCTCCATAGGGGCATGTGGAGGCGAAATAGAAGCGTTGGCGATGACAGCTGGGCATGTAGCACAGGTGGGGCCAAAGAACTCTGGTGAGGTACAGGGCATCGAATAACTTTGGTGAAAGACATGACAAATAGAGGAGGAAAATGAATTCGGTAGAGAAAACACCAAATCAACTCACCTTGGACCAGATCCGTTGAACCGAACTCCTAAGAACACCATGGGGATGACCGAATTTGGGATCGGCGATGGAAGGGAGGAGACAAGAAAAGAGGGCGAACCGGAACACTGCCGAGGCCTGAAAGGAGGGGGAAACACCGAGGGGAGGTGAGGCGGACCAGGGACGGTGCAAAGGGGGCACGTAGATGGCAGTGCCCTAGCTAGTGAGGCCGAGTTAGGCGAAGGAGCCGAGAGAGGAGAGGGGAGGTGAGAGGAATCGGGAGCAGCCAAGGAGAAGAGAGAAGGGAACGAGATAAGGAAGAGAGAGAAGGCAGCGGGCCATTCGGTTGACTTCATAAGGCCAAGTGCATAGCGCACATTAATAGGCCAATGGGCCGAGCAAAAAATAAAAGAGATATTTAAAAGAAAAGGATAATATAAGTAAATTAATACCCCTTATAAACATAATGGACCAAATACCTGAAAAACTTGACTAAGATAACCTTGATAAATCTTACTAAAGAAAAGTAGTTCGAATAATAGAAAAGCCCACAAAAATAAGTATAAAAATATTCAACAAGGGTTGTTGCTTCATTTGAAATAAAAATTAAAAGTTCTAAATAATTAATTTTGACCTCAAATCAATACAGGGGAAGAGCCCAGTTAGACCACCACTGAGACAGCTATCCTGTAGTCAGGCAAGCAGGCATTTAAGCATATTGTGGTACATGAATTATTTTGGATATAGTTATTTTCCATGATTACCTTACATAAAAATTAATTTCTAAAATAAAAGAGAAACGACAAGAAGAAAGGAAAATATGATAAGAAAGAAAGAGAGCAGAATCACTAAAAGAACAGTGGTCTGCAAAGAAAAATAGTAAAGGAGGGTAGAGGGTGCTCTGGTAGGGATTTCAGAGGCAAGTGAGATCCTCTACATTTCAATATAATATAAGGACTAAAAAACAATCTTCATCCTAGAATAAGCCGTAAAAAATAGTATCAACCGTATTTCCTATCTTAGGCGGGCCAAACATGTTATTCTCTCTTATTGCTATCATCTCCATAATATGTAAGTAGTATAAAACTAGATAAGGAACTCAGAACTGGTATAGAGCCCAGAAGTGAGGGATGCAAGGCACATATATTAGCATGTGGAGTGTTAAGTATTTAGACCCGCATGATCAATGGCTATTTTATAGTCGGATAGAGATATAGTGATGAAAGTTAAGAAAACATTATGTATTATGAATTTGGGATCACATCAAAGAAAATGTGGAAGGCGTAGTGTCCATAAGAATTCAGAATAGCTACGGGTAAAGTGATACAAGTCTGCGCAGTGCTTAATTGAGAGATCATGTGAACATGCTCTATGTTTGTGATGAGTGATTGACATTTGTCTTTGAAAGTTTGATTTGAGTGTTTTCTGCAAAGTTGTAGGTCTTCAAGAGGGCGTACGACCGGTTTTGACCATTGTCGTAGCTCTCTGGCCGTGGTTGGAAGGCTGTACGACCACGTTGTGGCGTTTACGACCACTCTGGCTGTGGTCGTAGGTCACTGGGGTGGTTTACGACCACTAAGACCGTGGTTGAAAGGCAGCAGCAAAGATTACGACCACGTTTGGTCGTGATCACAAGTCTCCGAGAGGTTTACGACCACGTTGGCCATGGTCGAACGCTGCTACGACCACGTTGGTTGTGGTCGAAAACTTGGTTCGCAGTTTACGACCATGTTGTGTCGTTTACGACCACTCTGGTCGTGGTCGAGCGCACTTACGACTACGTTGGTAGTGGTTGGAAGTCGTCAGTCAGAGCTACGACCGCAGCGGTCGAAAGTCGGCGCTCGAAATTACGACCACGTTGAGTAGTCGTGGCCTACGACCACGTTATCACACGAAGCGGTCAGAAGCACTTGGGTGAAGTCGTAGCGCGGTCGGAAGCCCATTCGATCACGTTATAGACTTAGGCTAAAAATCGTAGCTTCTGTTGTCTGGTCGTATGGCTTCCAGAAGCGGTCGTATCAGCTGGGAATCAGTCGTAAAGACTTATGAGAGGGTCGTAGACCGTGTGCATTAATGTTTAAGTGATTTCAACCGGTTGTAATGTAAGTACGACTGTGTGGAGTGTAGTTTGAGCTTTGTTTCTCTGATACAGATGTTTGTACACATTGTGTTGTGCGGTGCTATGAATGTTTGCTTGTCTGTGATGGTTTGCAGGACTTTGAGACTAGCCGTAGTGAGACATGGATGGTCGAGACTAAGCACAGGGGGTGCTGAGGTCGTGAGCGGCCGGGAGATGCCAAAGACGACGAGGTCTGTGAGGTGGTTGCAAGCGTGATCGGCAAGGCAGGAGGATGCTTCCGGGAAGGCAGCGGAGTGGCATTTTGGAGAAATGCGGAAAGCTACAAAGGGAAGCTGTGTCTCTGCCAATGCACAGGAGTTGTTGGGTTTAACGGGTAAAGAACTGGAAGCTTGTTTTCGCTAGTGGGTAAAGCGAGTGGTAAAACCCGGTGTTAGGTAGGGGTTTACGGGTTCCCCCGGTAGCAGAAGGCTATAAATAGAGAGGGTAGAGCTCGGGTGCTCTGGGAGATTCTGATCCCTGAGTTGCTCTGTTCTTCCTTGTTTATTTATGAGTGTGTGGGTTCTCGGGATGGAGCAAGTGTGCTCATGTATCTCCCAGTTGGAGTGGCTGTAGAAACCTCCATTATCAATCATTCATCTCTTTTCCTCTATGTTGAGTTTTTGTTCTGTGAATTGGTTGATTGTTTGTGTGTGCCTTCTCTGCTTTATCCTTTCCCATGTATGTCTGAGATGATGGTTCTCATTTGTGCTCTGGCTTTCTTGATCTGAGCAAGTTCTTTGCTCAAGTTACCTTGCTATCTTCTGCTCTTAACTGGGATCCATACTCAAGACCATTTGGTCAGGTTCTTCCCGAGAGCAGAGATTTCGATCGGGTCCTTGTGCAAATGGTCGTGCGTGCTCTCTCTGTCTTCGGTCATTACTGTGTTCTTTCTTTTGTCGATCGACATTTCACTGTGAAGTCTCGACTGCTCTGAAACTGCTTCGGTCACAGCAGGGAGTCGTTCGACTACATAGTAAGGTATCGACTGCTCTGGGTTTTGGCCGACTCCATCATTCTTGTTTAGTCTCAGTTGACTTCCCCTCAGTTTCCAGCGAGCATTTATCTTCTGTCTTCGTAGCTTCTGTAGCTATTGGAGAAGTAGGTGAGAATTCTTGGTGAGTTTTTGAAGGCACCATTTACCCCCCCTGTTGCCATTTCGGTCCTACATTAATAAATCATAAATTCTTGCTAGTCTCTTGGATACCACTGGGGGGCTTTCTCTTCTCTAGAATTATTGTTAGAATAATTTTACAAATTAAAATCTTACCAACTCTTCAAAATGATAACAATGGATTTTTGAATAATAGATTAGGTAAGAACGTGAGAAATACGAGGATAAATGCACATCATTATTTAAAAAATTGAGTACTTAGTACTCACTCTTACAATTAAATCTCCCCCTTTCGGAGCTATACTCAACTGAGTTATACTTGAGATTTGACGAGAATAGGGTCGATAATAAAGACACCCAGGGGTATGAGGTTGAGGCTGACTGGGAGTTCGATGACGTGGAGGCCTTATACGGCAGCTGGAAGGACTAGACGACTTGTAGTTTATCGTATCGGGTTGGACAAGTACTATGTTATATACCTTTCTTTTGTTTTAGTATCCTGCATAACTAATGGTGGAATATAATTAATATTATAAATAACTTTGGGCTTCGGAGTGCCCAAAACCTTAAGCCATGCGTGGCTTGTAATAATAAAGTGCATTCATCTTTAATTATTGTTCTGCTGCAACTATTCTGATAGGCTTGTTATTCGTTGAAGTGATGTTTTACCGAACAAACAAGAAATAATCTATTAGCTAGTATTATTACCCCTCGATAATGACATAAGTCACCAGAATGATCTAGCAAACGATCGGTACCACTAGTTTCCGATAAATATCGCACAAAACATTGTCATTTGTGCCTGGTAGAGTGGACAGGCAACTCATCTGATCCGATGGCATCTCCCTCCTCCCCAGAGCGCGCGGTCTAGGCATCTAGCACCAGCACAAGGTCCACAAGTCTGGTTGGTTGTACATGGCCTGCCCGGTCTGCATTAACTCCTGCTTCAAAGCAGGCATGGCGTCCTTCATGTCGTCGATCCACCAGCAATCGCCTTTTTGAGTTTTGCATCCACCTTCTCTTTCATAGGAGAGGGGACCTTGTATCCAAGCTCATTCAGTTGCTTCTCACTTAGGTACACCACAAAGTCAGCTGCCTGGTCTTTGGTGTCAATGGCATCTCTTTTTCCATGTCCTCCTTGGCGGCATCTTGTACCATTCTCCCAACCCGCAAAACCGAAAAAATCATGCGTACTCTAGTGTTCCAAAAACAGAAACGTCACGAAACTGCATCAGTATCTGAAAGACTGAAACCTGAATAGCCCAGCTTATTGCAACCTCTCGGCCAGCTTCCATGTAGGATAACGAAGTGATCTTTCTGGGCTCTATTGCTCAGCATTCAGCAGTGTCCAGCGGCTTATCAGCCTTGATGAGCCAAATGGCCAAATCACACTCTGCGAACAAGGTCTGTAACCTAAAAATTATGACAAAGGTTAATCCTTGAAAATAAAAAAAATCTCATACAACATCCCATGTTCTACCACCATTTTCTTCACATGCACAATTCATGATAAGTCTTTTGAAGCATGCAAGCTGCAGCTCCACTCCAATCCATCATCTTCAAGATTCAAACTTCATTTACAGCATCACCAGGGTATTCTTTCGGCAGACCATTTTTACCAAGAAAATGTGCGAGCAGGCCAGTATTATAATGATAAGTGTAAGACCATGGGATTGGGGTTTATCAAAGTACATACTGTAAAAGCACTATATTTCTATTTCTTGTCTTTGTTTGTGGACATATTTCTCAGGACGCGAATGAATGACATATGAACATCAATCTGCAGTATTACCAGGGAAGTTGGTAGCTGGATGCTTGCATTAAAGGATGAGCAAAGTATGCTCCCAAAGTTAAAGCTGTGATTGTGAGATATGGTAACCGGATGAACTCCTTGTAATAATCTTTGGGTAGTTTCTGCCGTCCATCAACAATTGCAGCAAAAGGCATAACACTTGTTCTCTTCTTCAAAAGTTCAAAGGCTTCACCATAGCGTGATGCCAGCCTCCTATCACCGTTCCAAACACCAAATAGATGGTGACCAATTAATCCTAGGGAGGCCGCAACTGCAACTGAGTTGCCAATCCATAGTGTGTGAGCTAGGCACCAAATTACCTGTCCAACCATCTATAAGATAGATGTTAATTATAATGCTACAAGCCAAAGTATACCGTAACATGATGAAAGAATAGAAAACATAGCCTGAAATTTCATAGCACAAAAAAATTTCATGACTATATCTTGGAAACATGGCCTTCTGGGAATTACCTGTGGATGTCTGGTGATGCGCATTATTCCAGTTTCCCACATGTGGAATTTTGGCTTGTCCACAGCAGCCACTTCTAAAAGATTGAATGTAGATGGATACAAAAGGAAGAAGGAGATAAAAGATGAGAGCCAAACAAGCTCATGGATGCCTGAAATTCCCTGAACTTGCCACAGCTGAATACCATCGTACCGATGATTTATAAAGTAGACCTACAAGATAGGACAATTTTCTAATATACAGAAAGATTCAGCCATTTATATACCATCTGTCTGAAGAAAAGTATGTCAAGCACTCACAACAGTACTAACTGCTAAAGGCAGTGAGATTCCAGCAAACAGCACACGGTAAGCTCGCTCCCCTATTATTTTCTCACCAGTTTCACGTAAGCTTGCCATGCCACTATGGACTATAGCAAAAATGATGGTAAGGAGCAACATAACAACCTGAAATGAAAAGATATATGGTAAGCATATGTATCTATTTGATAAATATGGCACAATTTGCCAAGGTAACATGTACCCGACAGAGTTACCATAGTACCATAAAAGATGTTAAATGCATGTTATCCATCAAGAAAACATCAGAGTGAGAGAGAGATAGAGAGAAGAAGAAGAAGAAGAATGGTAGGCATAGAAATAAAAGATGAATATAAAGCAAAGTAGGAACTGACTAATGAAATATGATCATGTAGGTGGTTGGAAACAATTCACAGATTGAGTTTTTAAAATATTTCACAACGAATGTCAGTATAGCCAAAAAAACAGAAAAGCATGTTATTATATTATGAAGTCACACACACAGACCATTTTATTTTGATTCATTAGTCATACATTTACTATTTACATTCAGCAGACTGAAATTTCAAAGGCATAACAAGGAAAACAATATGCATAAGAAGTCTGCTGAATATAATATAGATACTTTGCCCCAAAATGGAATAATTGCTTCCATATCACTGAAGAAATCACAGCTTGCTAAAATATCATCAGTTGTGAGACACTAGTGGTATCTCGGCAGAATGTGATTTGCTGAGTGGTACATCAAAGAAAGTAAAACGGATGACATATTTCCATTGGAAAGCTTTGCAATTATTAGTAGTTGATTATTTGCAGCCAAGTATTTAATTTTTTACGGAAACAAGTATTTAGTTTTTTACTAGACGTTCCTTTGCTTGAAAATCTAAATCATTTTCCTTCAAGCCTGACTTACACTTACAGTCAAACAAATGAACAGTGAAGAAAATTATGATTTAGCCCCAAGTCCAGTGAACTGATCTCTAGGTAGATGACCTGATAAACCTTTTGCAACATTATTTCTTTTTCTTTAAGCTAGCTTGTACACAAGATTTCATATAATAACCATATAACTCAATCCCTCGCAATCTAACCCCATCAATAGAAATATTGCTAATACAGTTTACTTTATACAGGTGAGAAATCTTTATTTGCAATAGAAATTTAATATAGGCTGTCAGGAATAAATAATTATTAAATTAAGTTAAAGTGCCATTTCAAAACTGCAAACAAGCATTGCATAACCCAATTTCAAACACAATTTTGTTCCTCAGCATGAACAATGCATGCCAGGCATGCATTTAGTAACCAGCAAAAGAAGGTTGTGCTCATTACCTATTGAAATGCAGAAAACGACTTCATTGAGGATAATTTTCTGGTACATTGGCAACTGAGTTGTTTTAGAAAAAGAAAACTATCGATCATCTACGGCGTCAAGTAACATGAATAACTCAGGAATTATTATAATAAGCTTATAAAGCATATGTTCCATTATATAAAAAGGAGGATTGAGTTTGCTAAGGTTCATATGCATGGCTTCACAAATTCAAGGTGTCAAAAACAATTGAAGTTTTCAATAACCTTTTAAAGGGTTCTATAAAGATTGGCAGGGATCCATTCAGCTTCACATGCTTGAAGACTAGCTATTCTTATTTGGTCCCAAACTTGATTTTGTTGCCAAAACTAACAGCATTAGAAAAATCGATATAAATTCTACTGCTTCCTTGGTGCACCAAGTTTGCCGTTCAAGTGTCAAAAACTACATATATACTAGCACATCAAAATGGAGTCTGCAGCCAACAACACGCACGATATGTTACCAAAGTAGATCATCTGAGTTCACACTGAAAATCTTCGTTTCAACACTAGCTCGCCACTACAGTCCTCCAAAACATCCATATTTTCTTCCATCCTACTTCAGTAGCTACATTCGCTTCATATGAAAGGGAACATTCATTAAGCGCGAGACAAGATTCCAAGCATCACATTCATGAGCTACATACCAGGACACAAACTTTACTTACTGCTAACACAAAAGAAAGAAGAAAGGAAACAAGCACTACTACTCAAAGAAGTTGACGATGCAAGAGGTTAGAGCTCCCCACCCCAGAGTACATGAACAAATGACAAACAAAAGGATAACAAGTGAACAAGTAAACCCACACAAATTCTAGTTATTCACACAAGAACGTACCCAAACCAACCCAATCCATCACGAACATTACAACAAGGCAACAGGCACCAGTGTGAAATGAATCAATTGCTCTGCACTAAGCAGCAGAAAAATCAAATCCTCTAGAAGCACCTCGTGGCTGTCGGAGACGGCGGCGACGGCGTCCAGGAACCTGGTCCCGACCCCGGTGGCCGGGTCGATCCACAGCACGTTGAGCCCCCAGAGCACCGCGGCGAGTATCCCGCCGAAGTAGGCCCACGACGTCACCCGCTGGTCGCCCAGGCGGAACGCCGCCGAGTCCTCCCCGACGAGGCCGCCTCCCCCGCCAGCGTCCCCGTCCCCCTCGCCCTCCGGGTCCTCCCCGGCACCGCCGATGGAGGACCCCCTCGCCCGGGCCGGCCGGACCGGGCGGGAGGAGAGGACGCGGGAGCGCAGGGGAGGCGCCGGGGCCGGGTTCAGGAGGGGCTTGGGTGGCCGCGGGAGGCGAAGGGGGTAGTGGTGGAGGGGTGGTGGGGCGGCGAGGAGGAGGTGGAGGTGGGAGGCCATGGCGGGGTGGTGGGGGAGAGCAAATCGAGCTCGGGGCGGCTAGTGCAGTGGTGGTGGGAATGGAAGTGGGGCGGCGCGGTGGGGGGTGAGTGGGTCGGGAGGTTAGAGCGGAGTGGTGGCGGCATCTTCGAGGAGGGACTGGGAGAGGATGCGATGCGGTCGGCGTTGGACTTTGGAGACGTGGCGGCTTCCGGCCGTACCTAGGCTGGCAGGAAAGCGGCAGCGTCCGCAGGGAACCGGAAGCTGCAGCCCGGGGGGCGGCTGAGCAGGATGGACGGTCCTGATTACTGCGCTGCAGGTGCCGTTGCAACAGCAATTACTTCCCGGTCCACGTGCGACAAATCACGGCTCCTGAGCCATTGCACCCCGTTTGACTCTAGGTATTGGCCCTGAAATGGTAGAATTAGAATTTAATTCCAAGAATACAGTTATTTGGCTGTCATATAGAATTGAATCCATAATTTCAAAGCCAATTTGAAGTGGCATCATAGAGCTATAAGCAACTCTCAACTTGCTCTTGTTGGATCGGAAATGGCGACAGAGGGGGGTAAATGTCGTCTTTAAATCCACCCCGGTATTCACAACAACTCCTCCTCCGATAGCTAATGAGCTATGAAGAATGAAATTAAATTCGCTCTCTAAAACAGGTGAAATCACTTCAAAACCTGGAGCAGCAAAGAAACTGAAGAAGAAGCTACCACGGCAAGGAAACCGGAGCAAAGTGCTGCCACGGCAAGGAAGAGCTACCACGGCAGAGAAATCGGTAGAATTCGTTGCCACGGCAGAAGAAACAGCCTATTTGAGGCATGAATCATAAGAAGATAACTAAAGTCAGACTAGTCTCAAGAGTAATCATGACAAGATTTTAATTCAAGTTGCGCATTTTTAATCAATCTATCATGGCAAAGACTTGACTACACATATAAGGTCATGATAAATTTAGCAAGTAACAAATCATGGTAAGGTGTAAAGCATTGTAGATATGTCATGAATGGATAATAATCAAGGCTCTATATAGTTATATTACAATGCTAAATGCTGAAATGCAGAAAATTCAGCTCTCTCAACATGTGATGCAACTTTTAGTTCAAGTTGAGTTATGTCAATATTAAGCTCCAGAAGCTCCCAAATGAACTCCCCCAAGCAAATGAATCGAGAAGCTGGCAAAGAGAATCAGAACGAGCAGTCCTTAAAGCATAGATAAGATATAGAGGATACTATGGCTCAGACTGACTCTCATCTACCCCATATGACTCTAGGATTATTAGCCGGTAATCTACCTCACTAAGGAGCAAACACGTACCCTGTCTACCCAAGGGTGGCCCGACCCTTGCTAGAACCTAAAAGTAGTGAGTGGGCTCAACCTAGTGAAAAGAGAGAAGCAGCTAATAGAGCAGCATCCTAGATCACAAGATGAGAGGAAAAGACTAAGCAGCTAGACTAGATAAATACTCTAACCTATGCTAGAAGGACTAAACCCAAAGCACCCAAAATGCAATGCAACAGCAAGGAGTAAGAGCATAATAAATATAGTAAAGCAGTAAAGCCCAAAACTCCCCCTCACAGCAGTCCATAAGGACAAACCACCCCAAGCTCTCCCCGCAGAGCTAAAAACCTCGAGCTATCCAATGGCTTGGTGAAAATATCAGCCAACTGGTGGTCACTCTCCACAAACTGGAGCACAATGTCACCCTTCTCCACATGGTCTCGAAGGAAGTGATATCGGATATCAATATACTTGGTCCGGGAGTGCTGCACTGGGTTCTTAGCAATGTTAATCGCAGAAGTGTTATCACAAAAGAGTAGAACACTGTCGATAACTAACCCAAAGTCCCGCAGGGTCGAAGCCATCCAAAGCACCTGGCTACACAACTGGCTGCAGCAACGTACTCGGCCTCTGCGGTGGACTGTGCAACACCGGACTGCTTCCTCGACGACCAAGAAACAAGAGAAGTGCCAATGAATTGGCAGGTGCCAGAAGTGCTCTTCCTATCTATTCTACAGCCGGCAAAGTCTGCGTCCGAGAAGGCTCTCAAGGAAAGACAGGATGAGGAAGAATACCAGATACCATAGTCAATGGTAGCTCGAAGATACCGAAGGATGCGCTTCACCGCCTGGCGATGAGATACGCGAGGAGAAGCCTGAAACCGCGCACAAAGACATACTGCAAAGTGTATGTCCGGTCTTGAGGCAGTGAGGTACAAGAGGGAGCCAATCATGCTGCGATACTCCTTCTGATCAACCGGCTCGCCGTCCTCATCTGGGTCAAGTGTGGCGGAAGATGCCATGGGGGTCGACACAGGCTTACCATCACTCATGTCAAAGCGCTTCAGGAGGTCACGAGTGTACTTGCCCTGATGCAGAAAAGTACCCTCCCGAGTCTGTTTAATCTGGAAGCCAAGGAAGAAGGTCAGCTCACCCATCATGCTCATCTCAAACTCGGTGCTCATGACATCCGAGAACTGTGAAACCAGAGCTTGGGAAGAGCCGCCAAAGATGATGTCATCGATATAGATCTGGATGAGCAGAAGATCCGTGCCATGCCGGCGAATGAACAAGGTCTTATCTACTTTACCCATATCAAAACCATGACTCAACAGGTAGGACTTAAGCCTCTCATACCAAGCTCTAGGGGCCTACTTAAGTCCATACAAAGCTTTGGAAAGCTTGAAGATATGGTTAGGGTATTTGGGGTTCTCGAAACCAGGAGGCTGTCTCACATAGATTTCTTCCTCAATGAAACCATTGAGAAAGGCACTCTTGACATCCATCTGGTAAACCTTGAAACCCTTAGAAGCTGCAAAGGCAAGTAGGATCCTAATGGCCTCAAGTCGAGCTACAGGGGTAAAGGTCTCCTCGAAGTCTAGACCCTCAACCTAGGAAAACCCCTAAGCTACCAGTCTAGCCTTGTTTCGAATGACAACCCCATCCTCACTCTGCTTGTTCTTGAACACCCACTTAGTCCCAATGATATTGTGACCTCGCGGGGGCTCGACAAGCGACCATACCTTGTTTCTCTCGAAATTTTCCAACTCCTCATGCATGGCATTGACCCAAGACTCGTCTGAAAGAGCATGACTAACATCCTTGGGTTCAAAGAAGGTAATAAAAGCAAAATGGAGACAGAATTGTGACAAGCCAGACTTCGAACGAGTGACTCGTTCAAAGAGATCTCCAATAATCTGCTCAGAAGGATGGTCGTTTTGGATATGCCGAGGAGGTCCTGGGTGAGAAGAAGAAGTGGCCTCTACCTCATGAGCTGAAGAGGTAGGAGCAGAGCCACTAACTCCAGAAGAAGCAGAAGGCATGGGCTGATCGCCTCGAGGTGCAGTGGAAGAAGGCACCTCAAGGGGTGGATGAGGGACTGGATTGGGTAGACAACCCTCATCTCCATCATCCTCATCATCCACAAAGATGAGCTCGGACTGCTCTAAAAAACCTGAGATATCGGGTCTAGTCCCAGGACTGGCCTCATCGAAGGTCACCTCACAGGTCTCTACCATTTTGCTAGACTCGCAGTTCCAGACCCTATAAGCCCGCGAAGAAGTCGAGTAGCCTCAAAAGATCACATCACAAGAATGTGACTTGAACTTGTCTAGGTTCCCGGACTTTAAAATAAAGCACTTGCAACCAAATACACGAAAGTGAGAGACGTTGGGCTTTCGCCCATATCTTAACTCATAAGAAGTGCGGGGCAAGTGTGCCCGAAGAAAAACTCGATTTAAGACATGGCACGCGGTGGCTATAGCTTCAGCCCAAAACTTCCGCGGTGTAGAGTACTCATCGAGCATCGTCCTGGCCATCTCGACCAAGGTACGGTTCTTCCTCTCAACGACGCCATTTTGCTGTGGGACGTGCGGAGAAGTGAATTGGTGCTCTACACCTGTCTCATCGCAAAACCTCTTGAAGTAGGAATTCTTGAACTCCGTGCCATTGTCACTGCGGATCGCTCGTAAGGCACCTGGAAGCTCAACAAAAAGCCTACTAAAAAGACCTCGGAAATGTGTAAATGTCTCATCCTTCGAGGTTAAGAAAAACACCCAAGAATACATCGAGAAGTCATCGACCACGACAAGGACATACCACTTCCCTCCTGCTGACTGCACTCGAGCTGGTCCAACTGTGTCCATGTGGAGCAGCTGTCCCGGTGCATCGGTCATAGTAACTGTGATCGGAGGGTGAGAAGCGGCAACCATCTTGCCGTGCCGGCATGGAGCGCAAACAAGATCTTTGACCATCTTGAGTTTCGGCAAACCACGAATGAGATCATGGCCGCTAACTCGGTCAAATGGTCAAATCCGATATCACCAAGTCTCCTATGCCAGAAAGAGAGGTCGCGGGACTCAGAAGCAACCAAACACCGGAGAGGATCACCAGAAGACTCAGAAAAATCAGTACGAAAGATCCTCCCATAACGAGAAATCCCGCAAACCAGACTACCCGAAGAATCAAGAATTTTACAATTGTTTTTCTTAAAGCTCACCTCGTAACCGTCATCGGTAAGCTGAGAGACTGAAAGCAAATTATACTGTAGCTTACTAACCAAGGAAACATCTCTCAAAAGAAATGAATCATTAACGCGCACTGTACCTTTGGCGATGACCCGCCCAGACGAAGCGTCTCCGAAGGTGATAGTCTCATCACCTGGAGCTCGAGCTAGGGAAGAGAACCAACGAGAGTCTCCGGTCATTTGTCGAGAACACCCGGAGTCAACAAGCCAAACCTCTCTCTTCCCTGCCCGGCGAGCCTGAGTCAACAAGAGAGTAAAGTCTCAGTACTGGGGTAAATCAAAAGTGATTTTGGCACCCAATACTGAACAACACGTCGAGTAGAAGAAGTAGCCACACACGACTGACCTCTTGCTACCCTACGCTCTCTGTCGCTCAACAAGCCAAAAGGTCTGTGTGCAGACCTGAAGCTGTTGCTGGGTCCGACTACTATGGGAGAGTGAGTCGGAGCACCGGCAACATGTCAATCACGCCGCATGTAGCCATCTCGACGGGGAAAGCGAGATCTACCCTCAGAACAACGGAAGACATGACCAAGAGCAGCATGAGAATGAAAACCAGAAGACTCAGAAAAACCAAGTCCTCGATGCTGCCCAAACCCATCAGAAGCAACTGAAGCAAACCTAGACCTCGGGCTGGTCTTAGGTGCACTCAGGGTCTGGGGCTGACCCTGAATACGCCTAAGTGCTTCAGCACGGTCTCTACGCGCAATCTTGGCGCACCTGAAGCATCGATCGACTGAGTGTCCATCCTTCTGACAGAAGGTGCAGTGATACTTTACCTTCTGAGAGGTAGAAGTAGCACGGGTAGGCTTCGCCTTCTGGGAGGCCGAAGCAGCAGGTGGAATCACCTTGCTGTCAGAAATCCCCTGGACAAAGCCCGCTGACTTAAATTGGACTTTCTCGGTCCTGGGCTCAGTCTCGATCACACCTGGTGCTATGGGTCTGAGCACAGTAGGTGGATGCTTCCTCATGTCCTCGTAAAAATCATATCCTAGACCCTGATTAAATCTGCAAATTTTAGATTGGTCTAGAATAAGATTGAGCTTATTCTTGCCTCCTACAAACCTCTCAAGAATGTTCATAAGGTACTGACACTCCCAAAAGAGAGAGGTGCAAGAAGAGTAGGGAGAAGAGGGGACAACAGAGGGTAAGTGAGCAGAAGAAGAACCAACAGCAGAGGAAAGATTGGCTTGTGCACGCACAGCCGACTCAGAATGGACAGTCCTACTGCTAGCAGGTTGGTTAACGTCATTAGGTGTCTCTACCTTACCCTGGGGCTTCTCCCCCACACCAGCAATCACAACACAATCAGTTGGTGGCTTCGATAGTTGATCCTTAGTTAGCTTCACACATTTTTCATTCAGAGCAACGAATCAAGTTTTAGTTTATCACAACTAATGCATGGTGAGCTAACAGGGTCCTTAGTCGCAAACTGAGCCATTTTCTTGTTGTTATCAATCATTTCATGAAACTGTTTGGAAACAGATTCAAGTTCAGCAGTTAATCTAGGACAGTTCAAGCATGAAGCAGCTGGCTCAAGCAACCAAGCATACAACTCAGAAATTTTATGATCTGCCCGTTTTAGGTTCATCTTCAAATTATTACAACTTTCACAAGTCTCGGGCAGATCAAGGAGCATAGTATAAAGACCTCTAAAAGCATTGTCCTTATCCTCACATGAGATGCAAGAAGTAGTCTCAACAATAGTAGGTGAAGCAACAGCTATCCTACTCATCTCTAACTCAGCAAGCAGACTAACATTCTCCACCTTAATCATGTCAAGCTCAGAAGACAGACTAGCATGAGAGGTCCTTAATTTCTCCATGTCACCAAGCAAGGCACAGCATGTATCACAGTCGTCACGGGGGGGAGCAGATGTAAGTGAAGTAAGCTCCCGTGACAGTCTATCTACTTCCTTCTCTAACTCGGTACACCTAGCCCTAGCTCTAGCATGAAATCCACCTAGCTTAAGAAAAACATGATTGAGCTAGTCGTAGGTGGGGCATACCTCGTCCGAGTCGGAGTACAACTCGCTGTCGCTCAGTTCGCCCTCAAGGGCCATGAAGCACATGCCGGAGAATTCATCGCCGCCCTTGGGTTCTTGATCATCCGTCCCGTCGTCGTCGCTCCATCCCTCCACCTCGCTGAGGTCGAGGTCGTCGAACGCGGTGAGGACGCGGTGGAACAGCTTCTTGGCTTTGCCAAGGTTGCGGAACTTCTTCTTGCCTTGTGCAGGAGCTGATGTTGCGGTTCTTATCGGTGTAGTCGTTCTTGCCCGAACCGCTGTAGTCGTTCTTGCCTTTCTCCAGCTTGGGACAGTTTGCCCGAATGTTGTTGGGGCCACCACACTCGAAGCAAATCACGGAACCTCCTCTCTTCCCGTCCCTCCTCCTCTTGTACGCATAGAAAAATCTCCGCGCGAGGAGGGCTAATTGCTCATCCGCAACTGATCATCAGTTACGTCACAGAGAGCAGCAAGGGAGAAACCGCAAAGAGAATCAGAACAGGGACCAGAAGCCGAACTGGGATCAGTGACTAGGGCCATCGACTGTGACTTCGACTTGCGAGAGACTATGTCAATCTCGTGAGTCTTGAGACGCGAGTACAGCGCATCAAGAGTCATAGTCGAGAGGTCCGTGGTGTCCTTGATGGTAGTCACCTTCATCTCCCAAACACGCAAGTCGAGTGCAGCGAGCATCTGTCGAGCGTTATTCGAGTCGGGGTATGTGAGACCGACCGCTCAAAGATTGCTCAAAATCTTGTGAAAACGCGCAAAGCACTCATCAAGGGACTCGCCAGCGAGCATTTCAAACTTGTTGTAATCTCGCTTGAACTGGTTCTGTCGCACCGTCTTTATTTGGGTGGTGCCCTCATGGTAAGCATCGAGGGTCTCCCAAATATCGAAGGCGGACGAAAGATGAGATATGCGGTCAAACTCGCTACGACTCAGGCCCTGCATAATGATGTTCCTTGCCTTAGCGTTCGCCTCAACATCAGCCATGTTCCCGGCATTGATGTTCTCATCGGCAGGAACAACAAACCGGACCTTGACCTTACGCCAGATGGCGTACCCCTGAGCCTGGATGTATGTCTCCATTCGGCTCTTCCAGAAGGGATAATCCATCCCATCGAAAATCGGGGGCTTGGTCGAGTACTTGTCCGTTGCCATGGCTCTAGAGACCGGTTAAGATCTATCGAGAAGAACTAACCGGCTCTGATTCCAATTGTTGGATCGGAAATGGCGACAGGGGGGTGAATGTCGTCTTTAAATCTGCCCCGGTATTCATACCAACTCCTCCTCCGATAGCTAATGAGCTATGAAGAAGGAAATTAAATTCGCTCTGTAAAACAGGTGAAATCACTTCAAAACCTAGAGCGGCAAAGAAACTGAAGAAGAAGCTACCACGGCAAGGAAACCGGAGCAAAGTGCTGCCACGGCAAGGAAGAGCTACCACGGCAGAGAAATCGGTAGAATTCATTGCCACGGCTGAAGAAACAGGCTGCAATTGCTGTCACGGCAAGCAAACATGAGAGGACTACAGTCCGAAAGAAATAAGAAAACTTAAAGCAAAAAGATGCAGATTGCTGCTGCTGCCAAAGAGCACAAAGCAAAAAAGGAAAAGAAAGCAAAAAGAGCACAACAAAACGCTGAAAACTGCAGCTGCTGCAGCAAAGCAAAAACTGAATAAAAAACTGACCAAAAGGAGTCTCTACTGCAGAAAAATGAAAGCACAAAGAAGGAGAAAAGGGCGGCAAAGATTGGAACAAAAAAATAAAACAGCAGCCGAACAACTAGTTGTCAGGACTATTCTCGGCTGAAATAGAGACGACACAGGAGACTATATGCTGGCCGAAGCACTGAGTTTTGTTGGCAGGAAATTAACCCAAGAGAATCCAGCCAACCGAGAGGAATCAATGATCATTCTTGCTGCTGAAATCTGAGAGCAAAAGAAACACAAGCTGCTGCCTCTCACATCAAGGAAGACAACCCAAAAGAGACAAGAAGAAGAGACATGCTTCAATTGAAATGGGCTGTTTACTGCTAACCGAGAGACAATAGAATTGAGCAAAGACAAAATGGAACTCAAAGATTAATGCTTAACCAAAGAGAGGAAGCAAAGAAAGACTAAGCACAAGACAGGCACAAAACAAAAGACTCAAACTCATGACCTCTCAAAATGAGACAAAGAGACATGAATGATTGATAATCAAGACGTTTACATTCAGCTCATATCTCACAATCTCACTAAGTCCCCATATGCCTAGAGAGCATAAAGAGAAGCTCACACCTCCTCTCTTTCTCTCTTTCTCAATTTTTCATACATGGAGAGAACCAAATAAAACCCTAACTCTTACACCCTCTCCCTCAATTCATGAAGACTACTAGAGAACACGCTCTCTATTTATAGCCTCCACTAATGGGTTTGCACATGCTTTACCCATTAGGTCACCACCTACTCGATGCTTTGTCCAAACCCGCTTCCTTTAGTGCAGCTTTGCGTTTTTACCGAAATGCCCCTCGCGCATCTTCCAGGAAGCTTCCTCCTTTCTTGCCTTGCAAGCCTTGCAGCCACCTCGAGCTCTCGCCGTCTTCGACACCTCCCGACCGTTCTGACCTCAGCGCCACCTGCGCCTAGTCCGGTCCACTGTGTCTCGCCACGACTCCGCCTCGACGTCCTCGAGTCCTCGCCGTCTTCGGCACACCTCGACCGTTCTGACCTCAGCGCCACCTGCGCCTAGTCCGGTCACCCGTACCTCGCCACGACTCTGCCTCGATGTCCTACAGCCAACATAGACAAGAAACACATCAAATGGCACCGCTCGATACATGTAATCAAAATTAGCATGATAAAGCCCAAACCTGTCGAATCAAAGGAATACCCATCCTAAACACGATTGACTAGGTTTGACCAGGTCCGATCGAAACCAACCGCATCACGCGACAACTCGGCTCGAACCACTCACATCAAACTCAAGCTATCCAAACCACTTGTCAATTACTCATCACAAACGTGGGATCACGACCACATGGTCTCTCAGCTCTACAAACTTAAGTAAAAGTTTGATACGTAGAATCTTAGCCTCACGTGCACACTATGAATATTTCACGAAACCAACAGAAATTTATTGGAGATGATTCAGTACGCAGGAAAGCTAATCTGTACACATTGGCGGACCTCGTGCACAGGTGGTCCCTGTATCCTTGTAGAGAATGATTTCATAAAAGTTTGGTGTTTAGAATTTGAACCTCATGTTCACACTATAATTTTTCACAAAATTATATGAATTTTGTTGGGAGATGATTTAGCATGTAGAGAAGTTACTTTGTGCACAATGGCAAACCTAGGTGCATAGCCCTGTAGAATTCCAAATGACACACAAAGAGGAAAATTGGATTGAGAATTGGATTGAGTTAAATTCAATTTCAACTAAAATGGGATTTGGAATCCAACAAAAATGAATTACATTCAATTCTAGGCACGAAACGAGGTGTAATTTTTTAATTGACATTTTGATTTTTTTGAGGTATTTGATATGCAACTTTGACCGTTACTTTTTAAAACTTTACGTTAAGATGTACAAATAAAATTATAATATTATGAAAGTATTTTTAACGATAAATTTAATGATATAATTTTCGTGTAGCCAATCTAGATAGTTTGAAACATATTGATAGTCAAACTTTAGAAAGTTTGATAGCATAGATTGTATATGCAGAAAAGAACGAAAGGGCATGATTGTAGCAAAAAATGGTGCTTATTGTTTAATTCCTGTGGTTGCTATTCGATGAGTGTTTCTGAATGGAGGTAAGGTGTAGCTGACGGCTGTAGGATTCACCAAAATTGAGTTCTGTATGATCGTGAATGTTCTGAACTATGTTCAATTTCAATCAAATTGTGACTATGCGCCTCCTTCCAGGCTCCGATCCTTAGCGTTTGGGTGATGAATAGGGAGGCAGTGGACCACAAGGTGTTGAGAGGAGAGGTTGGGCGATGCAAGCGATGGGGAATAACATATTTTTTGTTACTTTACTATATTTTTATATACTAACAAGAATATAGTACATTATAGAAGTTGCAATATTGTTGAAGTGCATTCCATTACAAATCGAATTGTAACATTTATTTTCATGTCCCATCTAGATATGTCTACATGTGTTACTGTCCAAGCCGCACGTATGCCATGGATGCAAACACCTGGTGACTAAAAATGTAACAATAAATTGCATATCCAAGACGGAGGAGTGAGGTGGAACATTATATTGCATGATGGATGATTGCATCGTTCGCTCTCCCCGTCCTCCGAGATATTTCCATCAGTGAACTTGCAACCGGGAGTAACTTCCATCTAATCGATGAGTTGACCGCCTACGAATCAATGACCTCAATGCCCAAAACGGCAAGCCCTTGAATGCAAGGCTGTGGCCTTGAGTCCAGCCTCAATTTCATCGCCACTTGCCACTGGACGCGTAGTCAACAATTGTGATCACTAGTGTTATTAAATCGTCGACTAGTCATCTAGTCAACCAATGGCACTTGACTGAAGGCAGTGACTTGACTAACTGAGATAGTCGAGTGACTAGCTACCGACTGAGTTGACTTGGATGACTAGTCACGATTGACTGGGACAGAGTAGTCGGCCGACTTTCTAAAATGCACCAGAGAAGTTAAGCTACGTGGGAGAAGGCAGGAACTCTGTTGGGCTGTTTGGGCTTTTGGCTTCAAGACGAGTTTTGTCGAGTACTTCATAGACTACTTCACATAGACGCAAGCTGTGTAAAAGCGTAGAGGCAGCGATCGGCAAGACACCACAGTGGCCGAGCTCCCAGCTGAATCCACCGCCCCCTAGCCAAATCTAGCACCCCACCATTGCCCCCAGCCGAATCCGCCATCACCCCCAACTGGTTTCACCTCCCACCAGGTACTCTTCCCTTCTCTTCAGCTTCTCTGTCGGATCCCGGAGTAGAAACTCTGGAACCCTCTGTGTAAATCATACTATCCCAGGAAAAGCTAGTGCACACAAGGTTAACAGGAATGCATATCGCACACAATAACCACTCTTTATTATAAAATAAAGGTAAGGTCCTTATGGCCAAGGTTTTACAATAACAGCAAAAGAAGATAGTGGAAGATAACATAAAGCAGCCCATCCAGCCTTCCCACAAGGCGAATGACTGTAAGACGTGGCCTACTCGCAATCCTGACCGTAGTCGTCGAAGGCTTCCTCTGGAAAGAGGTTAGATTGAGCAACGTGAGTACAAAAAGTACTCCACAAGTTACACCAGGAATTTAACAGAATTAATGCATGCATAAAGTGTATGAAAGGAAGGCATAATATGGTTATTTGCATAAAAGCAACATTGGAGTAAATACCGCAAAGTAAGTGCAAGCTGAATTGATATAGTATGTAAAACAATGTTGTAAGCAAAATAGTTACCGTTAGTGCAGTTCCATCCCCCACACTAACCTAACCTCAAGCATCCCACCCGGACCATCTTTCCTGAAAAGATTTCATATGGATTCCATCCATCCATACGCCTTTTAATCTCTCATGGATTCCATCCATCCATAAGGTTTTTGTAAACCATTTTGAAAACAAAGTTTAATCCATAAAAAACTTCACTCAGCTTGCCCATGATCGTGGGTACGGCTATCTAGGATAGATTATACACTCTACAGAGGTTGTACAGCTTTACCCACAAGACATGATCATCCCATATTGCCACCGGATAAACACACTTTCTTTGGTGTTGTAACAGCCCAGATTTTTAGTAAAATAAAATAAATAAATAAGTAAATAAAAATTAATTAAAATAAAATTAAAATTAAAATAAGTATTTTTGTGCCTAAATTTTAAATTTGGATTTGCCAGAATTTCTATTTTTGAAAAAGCTGGATTTGAAAAGCATTTTCAGAAAAACCTAAAATTAATATTAAATAATATGATATTTTGATTTTCTATAAAAATCCTATGTCAAATTAGATATTTGGAGTTATTTGGATTTTATTTGGGTTTTCAGAGTTTTTAGGAGTTTAAAATGTATTTTTGAAATTAAAAAGTATTTTAAAATATGAAAAAAAATAAATACTAACATTAGTTGGAAATAATTTTATTAAGTCCAAAATGTTTCCAGGAGGTTCTATGAATTTTTCTGGAATTTTTGGAGGTCATTTGTTAATTTTTCTAAGGCTTAATGTATTTTCTGTGCTTTTCTGAAAATCTGGAAATCAGAAAATAAAAATCAATTCCCCTCCTCCTCCCTCTGGCCACCACGTGGACGACCAGATTCTCTCCACACCGCCGCCATTTCGGCCATCCACTCCACCCCGCCTACCCCCTCCCGATGGCCGCCACCGTCACCCCCTCGCTTCCATCCGCCCGTCCACCCCTCCTCTCACTCCGGGCCGTCTGATTCCCCCTGGGCCACGTGGCCTCATCCTCGTCGCACATGCCCCCTCTCTCCCTCTCTCTCTACGCGCGGGGCCCACCTGTCGGGTGCGTCTTCTCCGCGCGGCACCCTCCTCCCTCACGCCGTCGCCGCCCGCAACGGCCGCCCCACTCCCCCACCTCCTCTTCCGTGCGGCGCGCTCCACCCCACCCCTAACCATCGCCCACTCCCCTCGAATCACCGCAACCGCTGCCGCCCACTCACCGCGCTGGCGAGAAATTCCCGCCACCTCCGCCCCCGTCCGCCCCTATAAGAACCTCCCCCGGCCTCCCCTCATTCCACACCACCTCCCCCTCCGCTCATCTCCCCCCCCCCGAGCGCCCCACCGCCGTCGCATCGTAGCCCCCGAGCCGCCGCTGCTACTTCCTCGCCGCCGGCCGCCTCCCGTGCCCGCGCGCACCTCGGGGATCCCTTGGCCGCCCCTCCCCACTGTCGGAACCTCCTCGCCGCCGAAACCCCCGAGCCGCCACGGCATCCCTCGTCGTCGGCCACCTCCCGGCCGCCCTTGGTAACCGCCGCCCCTACCCCCAACTTCCCCTCGGTCTTCCCTCTCCATTTCCGCCCTTGCCGCCACCCGCCGGAGCGCCGCCGTCGCCGCCAGCCCCGTGCGCCACCCCGGCCGCCCTGCCATGTCGGCGTCCCCGTGCTTGCATGGCAGGTGAGGTGGCGCCACGCCTCGGCCACCTCGGCAGCCCCCGCCCCCGTCAGTGCCACGCAGGCCAGGCCCACCAGCCGTGCCACCTGGGCCGTCCCCCTCCCTCCTTGGACCCGGTCTATAGACCCCGGGCCCACATGTCAGCCCTTGTCCGAAAATCCCTCAGGGCTGATGTCATCGCTGGCGTCATAATCTGGGATTTTCAGTTGAAAAACAATTCGACCGAATATTAAATCCTCTGTTGACGTCATAATTCCCAATTTCTTTTATAAAAATAATTCCAAAAATCCTGTTTTTCTATTTTCTCTCTTTTCATATTTCTTGGAGCCCGTTCTTCCTCGTCCTAACTTCGATTTAGCCAATTCAAATTTCTAAATTCATAAAAATTCTCCTCTATCCATTTCTAGCCTCAATTCAAATATTTGAAGTCAATTTACATTTATTTTGAATTTATTTGAATTTGGTGGGTTATTTTCGCGTGTAGACTTCGATGATTCGGGAATTTCTTCGACGAAGATTCAAACCAAGTTGAAGAGCAAGGCAAGTCACACTCCTTGATCATGTTGATCCCAGTTTTCAAAATAAAATTATGTTGATTTAAATTATATTGCATGCATATTTTTATTCAACGTATTTCAATTCAGTTTTAAATTTAGTTATTGCCTACTTGTTAATTCCTCCATTGAATTTGAATTCCTTATACCTTGTCACCCTAGAATCAAACTCTAGTTAATACATTAGTGTTGGCTAGAGAGTTTAATCAAATGCTTAGCCCTACTTAGTCATAATATTTGTTTTGGGATATCTTTCACATAAAATGACGAACCTTTTCACATAAAATGATATACTTTTGATACTAGTAGTGTGCCCGTGCTAACGCTACGATAAAATACAAAACAAGATAAAATTTGTAAAAAATAAAACGAACAATCAGATTCATTAAGATTCACGTCTCATATGTTGTATAACCAAAAAATAAATTAGTTTATTTGTGATATGTTTTATATGATCTAAATTTTTATTGTCTTTCACAAGTTTCTATTATATCACTAATAGACAAGATTAACCTACCATATTAGTGTGGTAACTAATAAAAGTGAAATAACCGTCCACTTTGCTACTTTGTGTATTCAACACAGATACAACAAAAAATTGCCAAAAAAAGAGAAACACTCTCGGATGAGGCTACATATATGAGTAATTCATATTTTGGCCACCTATACATAGTTTCACAACAACTACATTTGAAGCAATCACCAGAGATGTATACAAAAAAGCATCCTTGTTAACAAAAAAGAATTGTGTTCCTCCTAAGAGATATGTTGGTTCCTCCTAAGAGATATGTACCAACAATCAGTATTTAGAGCTCCCCCAACCAAAAAACGCAATTGCTCAAACAAAACGCCATATGCTCCAGCTGCATTCACACGACAAGAAAAGGTTTCAGCATGAAACAATTCCATGGAAAATCTGGTGGATTTAGTAAAGAAAATTTTGGTGTATTATAGAGGGGTAGAGATAAACCCCTAACCAAGGAAATAGTACTTGTTGAATTTGGAGCAAAACCACACCGCAACATTTCTTTATGGAGGCTGAGAGCCTTCATAACATTTCCTCCCCTGCAATGCCCATGAATAAGTACACTATAAACAAACCCATCAAGTTTCCAATTTCTGTCCAACATTGACTGGTATACTTTATCAGCTTCATTCATCAAACATTTCATGCAAAATCCCTTCAGGAGAGCCACCACACTCTTATACTCAGCTTTGCTACAACAATGCATCAGGGCATCGTACTTAATATTGGCTGGAACAGGACCTTCATAATACAGTTTGAAGAGCAACCGTTGTGCTTCCTTTGTACGTGCTGATTTGCTAAGCCCATTTATAAGCATACTGTACGTCACAACATCAGGGAGAACTCCCTTCTTTATCATCTCATGCAGAGAAAGAGCCCTCTCAACATTCCCATCCTTGCAATGGCCATCAATGAGTATAAGTAAATTCATCAGGTTGTAGGCCAAGCTGAAGCATCTTCTCAAAGAGCTCACAAGCATCGTTGAGTCTTCTCTCCTCACAAAGACCCCTTATGAGTGATGAGTAGGTGACTGCATCTGGAAGCACGCCCTTTTTTAGCATTTGACGATTCAATTGGAATGCAGAATTTGTCTCACTAATCTTACAGTATCCAGTGAGAATTGTACTGTATGTCACAACATCAGGCTTCACACCTTTAGCTTCCATTTCATGGACTAACTCCCAAGCTTCATCCATTCTTCCTAACTTGCAGTAACCATTAATAAGCACATTGTAACACACTACTGATGGCTGGATCCCAGATTCCCTCATCTCCTTCACCGCAAACAACGCATCATCCAAGAACCCCTTCTTGCAGAACCCATCTATCAGTGCTGTGAAAGCAATCTCATTCATCCAAAGGCCCCTCTCCCTCACCTGCCCCACCAGCGCCACTGCTCGCTCCAAGTTCCCAGCCCTGCACATTGCATGGATCAGCGACGTAAATGTCACAACATCCGGCACAACCCCTTTCTGTGCCATCTCGGAAAACACTGACAATGCTTCATGCAAGCACCCCGCCTTGAAGTACCCACCCACCAAGGTGTTATAACTGAACTCATCCGGCGTGAACCCCTCCCTCAACATTTCATCAAACACCTTGTGCGTGTCCTCCATCCTCCTCGCTTTACAAAGCCCATTCACCACCGAGTTGAAGGTCACCAGGTTCGGCCTCACGCCTCCCTCCCGCATCACACCGAAGAGCCTCTCCGCGCCGTCCACATCCCCGGACCTGCAGAACGCTGCGACGAGTGTGTTGTACGTGACGGCGTTGGGCGCGCAGCCCGAGCCGCGCATGTCGCCCACGACGTCGAGTGCCTCCTCCCGGCGGCCTCGGGCGCAGAGCGCGCGGACGAGGATGTTGTAGGTGTACACATTGGGCGCCATGCCGTCGCGGAGCATGGAGGCGAGGAAGCGTCGGGCGGAGGGGAGCGAGGCGTCCGAGAGCGCGAGGAGGACGGCGTTGTAGGCCGGCACGGAAGGAGCGTACCCGGTGGAACGAGCGAATGCGAGGGCCGCGGCGGCGAGGGACGCGCGGGAGAGGGGGGCATAGGCCTTGATGAGTGCGTCGAAGGGGCGCGGCGGCGGTGAGAGGAGGAGGCGGAGGGCGGAGAGGAGGGAGAGGAGGAGGGGCAGCGGGGGGAAGGTAACGGCAAGGCGGGAGGCCGCGGGTAGCGAGAGCGGGAGGTGGCGCCGGCATAGTGGAAGCGGGAGTAGAGGCGAGCGCGGGGATGGGTTGAGGAGAGCCGCGAGGTGGGCATGGTGGACGGGGTGGTGGATGCTGGAAAGGGTGCCGGCGAGGAAGACGCCACGGGAGGCGGTCCCACCGGCCGTGCGGTGGGGCTGAGGTGTCCGTGGCATGGGCGGCGGCGATGGCCAGGAGGACGCTGGAGAGGGTGCCGGCGAGGAGGACGATGGGGCTGGTCGGGGAGGAGATGAAGGCGAGGAGGAGAGGGAAGAGGAGCGCGAAGGCGACTGCGTAGGGCCTCGACCAGCGGTGCGCGGCGATGTCTGGGATGGTGAGGCGGCGCGGGAGGTACAAGGGCGAGTGGAGCGCGTCCAGGAGGCGGCGGGCGAAGGTTCTTGGCGAGGTGGGCTTGGAGTTGGAGGAGACTGGGAGGGCAGGCGGCGCGTCGTCGAGGAGGAGCGGCGCGGCGAGGTCGGAGGGAGGCTTGTTGTTGTCCAGCTCAGCGGCGGCGGTGCAGCAGTGGGAGGTCGAGACGAGGAGGACGTAGGCGTGTGCGTGGGCGCGGGGTGGGGTTCTGGGTTCAATGATGTGCATGATCCAGATGATTTTGGCCTTAGGATCTTCAATAAGTAAGAGAAGAAGGCTTGAGGAGAGATCCAGGCCATTCATTTGTATGAAGTTGGATTACTTTGGTATACAAATCTGGGTGGACTTAGATTAGGCATGACTGTGGGGGTGGTTGAGGGGGGTGGATTTAGTAAAGAAAATTTTGGTGTATTATAGAGGGGTAGAGATGTACTCTTGACTTTGGCGGTCAAGGAGGTTTATGAATTATTTTGCAAACAAAATACAAAACTGGTTTAGACTTAGGCTATTGGTTAGATTGGTGGGTGCAGGCATGCCCTCTTGGTTGGAGCCGTAGTGGTTGATTGTCGTGCACAGGGGTTTGTGGTTGGGCCTAAGTCAGATTAAGGACTGGTTTGTGAGCTACTGTTGCGAAGCCCTATCGTACTACCACATGGCTGGTATGGGACAGCCCTGGTTGAATAATATACGAAGTCCCAACCTGAGTCAAGTCGTAGGTTGAAAGTGAGCGTGGTTGGTGCCATGTGAAGTCTCACTTGGGCGAGCGTGGTTAAGCCATGAGAAGTCCCGTCTAGGCTCAAGAGGGGGTCCCAGTCTGGTGGATTCCTTACTGGGGTGAAACCTTAGAGTTGGCTCGACCAGGTTGAAGGCTTTGCATTGTAAATGCCTTGTCACGACTCTTTGCCGCACACCTAAGGAAGTGTGTAACTCGCGTGGCACAAAAGGATGATCATGTCTTGTGGGTAAAGCTGTACAACCTCTGCAGAGTGTATAATCTATCTTGGATAGCCGTGCCCACGGTCATGGGCATGCTGAGTAAAAGTTTTTCATGGATTATATTTTATTTTTCAAAATATTTTCGAAAACCTTATGGATGGATGGAATCCATGAGAGAGTGAAAGCCTTGTGGGTAGATAGAACCCGTGAGAGATTGAAACCTAGTGGATGGATGGAATCCATGAGAGAGTGAAAGCCTTGTGGGTAGATAGAACCGATGAGAGGATGATAACTTGTGGATGGATGGAATCCGCGAGTGTTTGGAAACGTGTGGATGGATGGAATCCATACGTGATCTTTTGGAAAAGATGGTCCAGGTGGGATGCCCGTGGATAGGTTGGTGTTTGGTCGAAGCCTGCACTAACGGTATTATTTTCTATTACAAGTATTGTTTCTACTTACTGTATTAAATTCAACATTTTCAATCTATATAATGTATTTCTTAAATGTTGTTTTATGCAAACTAACCCTATAAGCCTTCCATTGAAGCCTTTATCATTATGTTGCATTTCTCCGTGTGATTTGCAGAGTACAAGTTTGTACTCACCTTGCACCCCCCCTACACAGAGGAAGATGTCGTCGACTACGGTGAAGATCTGGACGAATAGGCTGCGTCTTACTGTCGTTTGCCTGTGGGCAGGCTTGGGCTTCGCTATTTATCAGTTTGCTTCCGCAGTTATTTTCTTTGTTTATTTTGCCAATGGGCGTTGATGTAAGACTTGGCCATAAGGCCGTACCCTTTTATTTAATAAAATCAGTCATTTGTGCTTGGTATTTATCTTTGTTGTACTGTGTGCACTAGCTGATCCTGGACTAGTGTGATTTACACAGAGGATCCAGGAGTCATTACTCCGGGTTCCAACAGGTGTGCAGCGAGGAGATCATGACAAGGCCTTTACAATGCTCCGTTGTCAACTTAATCACGCCGCCACTAAGATTTCACCACAACATGAATCCACATGTTGGAGCCCCCTCTTGTGTGCCATGTGAGACTTCTCACGGCCTACGCCACGCTCACATTCAGCCTATGGCGAGATTAAGTTGGAACTTCACAAATTATTCGGCCAGGTCTGTCCCATACCAGACTTGTGGTAGTACGATAGGGCTTTGTAACAGTCGCTCACAGATCGGTCTTTAACTTGACTTAGACCTAACCACTTACCCCTTGTGCCTGGCAATTGACATGAGTCACCAAACATCAATGCATGCCAGCAAGCACCCACCACCATACCAATGCCTAAGTCTAAACCAAGTTTCTATATTTTGTTTGAAAAGTATTTCATGAACATTCTTGACTCACCAAATTCAAGAATTCACTTCAAAGGTTTATCATTTTATGTGAAAGGTTGATCCAACCCATAATCATTCTAAGCATGGCTATCGTACTAACTAGGTTTTCATCTAGGGTTGATAAGGTATAATGGTATTCAATGTCAAATTTGGCTATACAAAGGATTTAGGCATAACTACAATTTAAATTGAATTTAAATTCGACTTAAATAAAATTACGCATGCATATTAATTTAAAAACAACATAAATAATTTAAAATAATGTGTCAATATGGTCAAGGGTGTAACTTGCCTTGCTCGAAGACCTGGTTTGAGTCGTCGAAG
The DNA here is from genome assembly GCA_017311315.1 of Dendrocalamus latiflorus. Lineage (NCBI taxonomy): Eukaryota > Viridiplantae > Streptophyta > Magnoliopsida > Poales > Poaceae > Dendrocalamus > Dendrocalamus latiflorus. Next base: position 12,341,692 of record CM029650.1, on the reverse strand, counting down.
TCGTTCTCTCCGAGATCGTTGTAATCTACGCGCGAAGAACCAAACAAATAAAATTTGAATAAAATTCAAAAAGAGACTAGATTTGGGTAGTTTAGGATTTTAGAAGAATTTAGAAATTTGAATGGGTTAAATCGGAGTTAAAATGAGGAAATACGGGCTTTTTGAAGTTTAAAAAGAGAGAAAAAGACTAATTTTCTGATTTATTTTTGTACTGAAAAAGGTGATTATGACGTCAGCAGAGATTTTAGTTTTTGAATGAATTATTTTAAACATGAAATGCTGACATGGCCTGGGTGCTGATGTGGTCGACGTGGCATGCCACGTGGCTTCCATGTGGGCACGGGCCGATCGACGTGGCCAAGCCGGAACGGCGGCGCACGGGGCGGCATGCTCGCCGGAGCGCGGGCGCTTGGTGACGGCCGGCGAGGGGCGGCAGGGAGTCGGGCCTTACCGGCGTCAGGTTCGGGTGTGCCCGGAGGGAGGCGGCGGCGGAAGAGAGAGAGGCGGCGGAGGCGGCTCTGGTGGTGGAAGGCTTTGGCCGGGGGGGGGGGGGGGGTTTATAGGGGAAAGGGGGCGCGGCTCGCCGGAAACCACGGGGAGGGAGGCAGTTCACCGCGTGAATGCGGCGGGTGGCGCAATTAAGGGGCAGCGGGGGTGTGGCGGCGAGGGGGAGGCCTGAGGTGACTTTTTGGATGGAGGAGCCGGCGAAAACGGAGCTCGCACGAGGCTTTAATGGCGGCGCACGGCCGAAGGAGAGAAAGAGGTGGAGGAAGAAGAAGGGGAGGAAGAGGATGAAGATGACAGGTAGGGCCCACGCGTTGGTGAGAGAGGAGGGGAGAGGAAGGGGTGGACGATCGGATTTTGAGACATGTGGCGACGAGGATGAATCTCGGCCGTTGGATTTAAATGAAGGGTAAGTATAGTGGACGGCTGAGATTAGATCAGGAAACAAGATGGATTTAATCCGAGTGTGACACGTGTAGTCCAAGATTAATCCGGATTAAATTTTTGGATTAACTTTTCAGAAATTCCAGAAAACTTTATAAATACTTAGAAAATAGTAAATAATGTTTAGAAATTCCAAAAATTCATAGAAAATTCCTGGACATATTTTAGACATAGGAAAAATATTTTAACTCAAATTTGGTCTTTAAAAATTTTATAAAATACCTTTTTGACTTTTAAAATTGATTTTTAATTCCAGAAAATTCTCAAAAATTCTATAAAATTTAGGGGAGTTTAGGAAAAGCAAAATAAACTCTTTTTAGCTTTAATAAAAAATATTTAAAGTACATTTTATTGCTCTAGACTCTGAAATAAAATCCACATGACTCGAAATAAAACCCAGAAAATCACAGAAAATCCAAATAAAAGCCAAATGCTTCAAAAGTCTTAATTTGAAATAGTTTTTTACAAAATTTTACAAATACCTTTTATTTAATAATGATTTTATGTTTTTATTTAAATTACTTTTAACAAAAGCCTTTTTAAAAGCTAAAAATAGGCAAAATAAAATCTCTAAAATTCAGGCAACCAAAGAACACTTATTTTTATTTTAAATTAAGTTAATTTTAATTTTTTTCCTGAAATTTTGAAATAAACAGCTGAGCTGTTACATTCTCGTGTGCTCTATCTTTTCTCTCTTGGCAATTACGCATGGAGCTCCATGGGGCACAGCTGCTTTGTCTGAGTTAGAAGTCCTAATGTTTACACAGTTCTCATAATGCATATACAGCTTAATAAATTGAGAAGTTTGGCAACCATCTCCTTCAAATAAAATCCATTCTCCCTGTCATAACCGAAGTCCGTTGGAGTGAGATTGGAAGACAATAATTTAGAAACCTCAAGTTGTGCTGGAAAGTGTAAATGCACTATTAAGACCAGTTTTTTCTGTTGAAGCTCATAGATAAATGAGATCAATAATGAAATGGTTGTTCTGTTGTAGAATGAAGATTTGTAGTTGTAGTGGTGTAGTAGTAGACTAGTAGTAAATCTGTAGATGAGTAGAAGTAGTATGCAATTATGCATTGCTCTATTCTTCAAATGTCTCAGCCTAGCGAGAAGATAGTCTAGTGAGGTAGTCATCAATAGCACTGCTATCTATTTGCCATGATGTGCTCTATAGTTTGTATGCTCTACAATTATATATGCCTTGAACCAGAAGTAGTATATAATGGAAGATATATCTTTGGACCCCTTGATGTGGTTGGATTAAGAAAGTGCATGGCTATGCTAAATGTGGTTAAGGAGTTAATCACAAACTGGGTAATCCACTATAGCTTTAAGATAAAGGGATCGGCATATAAGCATTACATAGGTTAGTCCAATATGATCTTTATGCATATTTCGGAGTCACTATGTCCCCCTAGGGACCACTACTGACTTATGGATCGAAAAGGAGTTTTTGAGCCATGGCTGAATATATATGAACCTGCAAGGTCACACATTGGAAGTATTGGAACGATAAGGATTCAGATAATAGACTCCAAGTGGAATACGATCTCTATTCGTATTGGATAAGGATCTGATCGCAGGCTCCCTGAGTGGGATACAATCTCTACTCATATTGGATAAGGATCCAGTTAGAGGCTCTTAGAGTTGAATATGATATCTAATCGTATCGGATAAGGATATGATTTGATCCATGAGTTTGGTGATTATAACAGCCCAAATTTTTGGTAAAATAAAAATAATTAAATAAATAATAAAAATGGAATAAAATAAAATTAAAATTAAAATAAGTATTTTTGTGCCTAGATTTTAAATTTGGTTTTGCCCTGAATTTCTGCTTTTGAAAAAGCTGGATTTGAAAAGCATTTTCGGAAAAACCTAAAATTATTAAATAAAATGATATTTTGATTTTCTATAAAAATCTTATTTAAAATTAATTATTTGGAGTTATTTGGCTTTTATTTGGTTTCCTGGATTTTCCTGAGTTTAAAAATGTATTTATGAAATTAAAAAGTATTTTAAATTATGAAAATTAAATAGCAACATTAGTTGGAAATATTTTTATTAAGTTCCAAATTTCTCCAGGAGATTCTCTGAATTTTTCTGAGATTTTAGGAATTTATTTCATATTTTTCTGAGGCTTAATGCAATTTCCAGGCTTTTTCTGAAATCTTAAATCAATTTCCAGAAATAAAATTCCCTCCCTCCCCTCCGGCCGCCACGTGGACGGCCGGATGCCAGCCACGTCGCCCCGCCGGATCCCGCCTTCCCCCTCCACCCGGCTGCCACGCGTGCGGCCCAGATTCCCCATCCCCGTGCGCCCGGCCCATCCGGCCATCCGCGCCCCCAGCCGCCCGATCTTCCCTCCCTCCATCGCAGCCGCCCACGCTCTCTCTCTCTGCGCCCCAGCCCCACCAGTCAGCGCTCCCGCTTCCCTCTCTCTTCCTCCCCGGCCCCACTTGTTGGCGCTCCACTCTCTCCGCCTCTCTCTGCCCGCGGGCCCCGCCCTCAGCCGCCTCTCCCCTCTCTGCCAGCCCGTACCCGCTTGTCAGCCACCCCCGCTTTCTTCCCCGCGCGGCCGTCTTCTTCCTCTCGCCTCGCCGCCAGCCGTTGCAACCCCCTCCGCCCTACCCGGCCTCCCCCACTTCCCCGAGCACGCCGCCACATCCCCCACCACCTCAGCGCCGTCCGCCCCGTCAGCACCGCGCCTGTGCCGGCCCGCCACCCGTGCCACCTCAGCGCCCCCTCTCCGTGGACCTGGTCCATGGACCAGGGGGCCCGCATGTCAGCCCCTCCCCCTTTTTCCTGTGCAAAAATAATTCGGCCGAAAAACAAAAACCCCAGGGCTGACGCAATGCTGACGCAATAAATTCAATTTCCTTTAGAAAAATAATTCCAAAAATCCTCCTTTTTCATTTTCTCTCTTTTCAATCTTCCCGGAGCCCGTTCTCCTTCGTTCTAACTCCGATTTAGCCCATTCAAATTTCTAAATTCATCAAAAATTATCCTCTATCCATTTCTAGCCTCAATTAAAATATTTGAAGTCAATTTGAATTTATTTTGAATTTATTTGTTTTTGGTGGGTTATTTTCACGTGTAGACTTCGACGATTCGGGAAAATTCTTCGACGAAGATTCAAACTAAGTTGAAGAGCAAGGCAAGTCACCCTCCTTGATCATGTTGATCCCAGTTTTCAAAATAAAATTATTTTGATTTAAATTATATTGCATGCATATTTTTATTCAACGTATTTCAATTCAGTTTTAAATTTAGATATTGCCTACTTGTTAATCCCTCCTTTGAATTTGAAATCCTCAATACCTTGTCACCCTAGAATCAAATTCTAGTTAATACATTAGTGTTGGCTAGAGAGTTTATTCAAATGCTTAGTCCTGCTTAGAAAATAATCTTGGTTTTGGGATATCTTTTGCATAAAATGATGACCTTTTTTACATAAAATGATATGTACTCTTGACTTTGGTGAGTCAAGGAGGTTTATAAAATTATTTTGAAAACAAATATGAAACTGGTTTAGACTTAGGCAATTGGTTAGAGTGGTGGGTGCAGGCATGCCCTGTTGGTTGGAGCCGCAGTGGTTGATTGTCGTGCACGGGGGTATGTGGTTGGGCCTGAGCCAATTAAGGACCGGTCTGTGAGCTACTGTTGCAAAGCCCTAATCGTACTACCACATGGCTGGTATGGGACAGCCCTGGCTGAATAATTTGTGAAGTCCCAATCTGAGTTGAGTCGTAGGTTGAAAGTGAGCGTGGTTGGTGCCATGTGAAGTCTCACTTGGGTGAGCGTGGTTAAGCCATGAGAAGTCTCGTCTAGGCTCAAGAGGGGGTCCCGGTCTGGTGGATTCCTTACTGGGGTGAAACCTTAGAGTTGGCTCGACCAGGTTGAAGGCTTTGCATTGTAAAGGCCTTGTCACGACTCCTTGCCGCACACCTAAGGAAGTGTGTAACTCGCGTGGCACAAAAGGATGATCGTGTCTTATGGGTAAAGCTGTACAACCTCTGCAGAGTGTATAATCTATCCTGGATAGCCGTGCCCACAGTCATGGCATGCTGAGTAAAAGTTTTTCATGGATTAGACTTTGCTTTTCAAAATGTTTTTGAAAACCTTGTGTATGGATGGAATCTACGAGAGATGAAAACCTTGCGGATGGATGGAATCCGTGAGAGATTGAAATCTGGTGAATGGATGGAATTCATCAGAGTTGCGCAGTGAAAGCGTGTGGATGGATGGAATCCATACGTGAGCTTTTGGAAAAGATGGTCCGGGTGGGATGCCCGTGGATAGGTTGGTGTATGGTCGGAGCCTGCACTGACGTATTATTTTCCAACTCAAGTATTGTTTTACTTACTGTATTAAATTCAGCAGTTTCAATCTATTTACTGTATTTCATTAAATGCTGTTTTATGCAAACTAACCCTATAAGCCCTCCATTGAAGCCTTTATCATTATGTTGCATTTTCCCGGGTGATTTGCGGAGTACAAGTTTGTACTCACGTTGCTTTTTCCACACAGAGAAGGAAGACGTCAACTACAGTGAAAATCTGGACGAATAGGCCGCGTCTTACTGTCGTTTGCCTGTGGGCAGGCTCAGTGGGCTTCTTCCGCTTCGGTTTTTCTTCCGCTGCTTATTACTTAATTTTGGCTTATGTGCCGTTGATGTAAACTTTGGCACTCATGCCCATATTCAGTTAATAAATGTCATTATGGTTGATATTTATCTTTGTTGTACGCTGTGTGCACTAGCTGATCCTGGACTAATGCGATTTACACAGAGGATCCAGGAGTCATTACTCCGGGTTCCGACAGTGATCATCTAAAGCAATGTGGAATTATTCCACATCTAACTCCACCAGGAACATCTCAATGGAATGAGGTGTCTGAATGACAGAATCGGACCTTGCTAGACATGGTTCGATCTATGATAAGCCAATTTGATCTACCATTGTCTTTTTGGGGGTATGCTCTAGAGACAATTGCGTTCACATTAAATAGAATTCTATCAAAAGCCGTAAAGAAGACACCATATGAGATATGGATTGGGAAACGTCCCGGGTTATCTTTTCCCAAAATATGGGAATGTGAATTATATGTAAAATGTTTATTGTTTGATAAGCTCACACCTAAATATGATAAATGTGTTAGTGATATGCCCTAGAGGCAACATGGAGATGTTATATATATATATATATATATATATATATATATATATATATATATATATATATATATATATATATATATATATATATATATATATATATATATATATATATATCACATACTATGTTTATGATGCATTACTTTGTTCCTTGAAATAGACATTATCATTATTGATCAATGAGTATGTGACTTATTCATGAGACTCTTAATGCTAAAATGTTGCTATTTCTAAATGATCCCTGATCATATATCATATGAGGAACAAATATGATTCAAAGATCATCATATGTATTGATTGATGATCATGTCTCATGGATCATGGTATGGTGATACCAAATCAATAATATGGACATGTGTTAGTGAACATATGTTGGATAGACCCGCCATGAGACACTGCAGAGATTCCATGTGTCATCAGTTGGTCTCAAATAGTGTTTATGTATAATCCTTAGACTTGAGATCATCATGGTTCCCAACATGCGTAGTAGCTTATTTTGGGACTACTAAACACTACTCCGTAACTGGGTAGTCATAAAAGTAGTCTTCGGGTTTGCCATGAAACATGTAGTGGGATGTGAATGATCAAGATAGAATTTGCCCCTCCTTATGGGAGAGATATCTCTGGGCCCCTCGATGTAATGGATTATGAAAGTGCATGGCCATGCCAAGGTGATTGAGGAGTCAATCACAAGTTTATAATCCACACGGAATCGAGAGAGTGATTGAGCTATTAAGAGGATGACACAGGTCTCGCCTTGAGCTCAATCTATATCATGAGGCAAAGGGATACGTACATGAGAACATTACAGGTTCAGCCGATATGATCTTTACATATACTTTGGGGTTAATATGTCTTACTAGAGGCCGCTATTAACAGGGTGACCGGAAAGGCGTTTCCGGGTCGCGACCAAGTATACGTGAACCTACAGGGTCGCACACTTAACGGGTTGGAACACTAATTCGAATGTGATTCGGATGTGGGCTCAATTCGGATAGAGATCCGGATAGACTCCTATTGGGCCTCGGTCCACGAGGCCCAAGTGAGGAGGTCTATATATATGGAGGCGAGGGGCTGAGGGGTGCATGCTTCTGTTAATCCCGAGCCAAACCCTAGCCGCCACCTCCCGAGCCAAACCCTAGCCGCTCGCGAGTGCTGGTACACTCGCGATTGGTGTTCCAGCCCCGGACGTGTGGATACCGGTGGAGGCGCTGCTCGTTGCGGCGTTGATCGGCATCAACAATCTACAGATTGCATCTTGCACGTGGTGTGGTTGATCGCGTGGAGGAGACGATCTGTTCGGGACGATCGACTAATTCCACTACTACCTCGACTCGCGTGGTTGGATCGGCTTCTCCAACTCTTCTTCCGCTGCGCTGCGCGTCTAGTGGTAACGATCCATGATCCCTCCTTAGCATGATGTCCTGGTGTGTGCGGTAGAAAAATTTTGTTTTCTGCTATCGTAGCCTACGCGCATTCCTTATAGTGGTATCAGAGCCATCTTGCTTAGTTTGCGATCTGGATCAGCGCATATGTTGATATGCGGTAGTAGTAGTTGGATCTATTACAGTCTAGATCAGTTGATTCATGTGATGAATCGGTGGTAGCACGGGTTGATGAGATCAATCGGTGAATAGGGGTTAGATGAGGCGCAGATTGTATCACTACTAGTGCCCTAGAGATTGTCTCGGATCGGCATAAGGTGGTTATGTCGAATACTAGTAGGATATGAATCTGATAGCCTCGGGCCAGTGGGAATACTAGTGCCCTAGAGATTGTCTCGGATCGGCATAAGGTGGTTATGTCGAATACTAGTAGGTTATGGATCTGATAGCCTCGGCCCAGTGGAAAAACTAGCGTCCTAGAGAACGTCTCGGATCGGCATAAGGTGGTTGTGCCGAATAGTTTTTCCATAGCGATTTCATAGATTGGATCTGTGAATTTCGTGAGGTTTTTCCATTGCCGTGCGTACCCCCCCTTTATAGCGTCATGGGTTCACATCGTTAGGTAGAATGCGATTCTACGTCTAACTTGTTTTTGCAGGGAATGGTGTGAATAGTATGGCCCTATAGCTTATTGGAATGTATGAGATGTATGTGATGCATGTAACATTCGTTCATGGCCTGCGTGTCATGATTATTTCAGCTATTGTTAGCTATCTATATTGTATTTAACGACCTGCGTGTCGACCTTAATGCTTGAATCTATCTATGTAATCTTCAATTTCTAGCTATTATAGGTAGTAGCCTAGTTTTAAGGTTACAAGCTTTCAAGCATGGTGGCCTAAAGGAGTGATGTGGAGGATGGAGATCGTCTACACCTACATGGAGATGGATATCACCATTTTTGGGCCATACTACTTCACAGTTAAATGTGTTTATCTGTGATGTTATCTATCTTATTCTTATGCAATGATATATGTGATATGTTGCTTTGGTAGGATAGAATCCCTCATAAAAATTAGGTGTTAATGCCCTTCCATATGTTGCACCAAAAGATAATGATCACCGTATGGTAGGTCTACCAAAGTAGAGTGCCGTCGGTTATCATCATTATTTGGGGTAGATGTCGGACATCTACATGCGGAAGCATTTGGTTTACTTAACAAGGTTATCAAAATAGTTTTGGACCTTGGGGCATAGGTTGGGGCCGGGGCATACTGATGTCACCCAACAAGCAAGAGTCACATAGGGATGTGATTAGCAAAGTGTTGCTTACCCATGTCACTAGTTTTCTAGCCGTGATGCCAAAGCTCACTAGGAATTAGTGAAATGAGGATCTTGACCCACTATGTAACTTAGAGGGAGTTTTGTTGCAAAACACATAGTGGGAGTCTTTTGTTAAATAGTTTAATAAAAGATGAACATAAACATAGTGCTAAACTTTGCATATTCTTGTGTTGTAGATCATGTCAGCTATCGCCGCATCCAGTACTTTTAATTTGCGATCTATTCTTGAGAAAGAAAAACTCAATGGAACGAACTTTATGGATTGGTATCGCAACTTGAGAATTGTTCTCAAGCAAGAGCGCAAGGAGTATGTCCTTGAGTCTCCTTATCCTGATGACTTGCCTGATAATGCTACTGCGGCTGCACGGAGAGCTTATGAGAAGCAAACGAATGATTGCCTTGATGTGAGCTGTCTCATGCTTGCCATAATGTCCTCTGAGCTTCAGAAGCAATATGAGAACACAGATGCCTACAATATCATTGTGGGGTTGCGTGGTATGTTTGAGAACAAAGCAAGGGCTGAGAGGTTCAACACTTCAAAGTCCTTGTTTGCGTGCAGGCTTGCAGAAGGGAATCCCGTCAGCCCTCATGTGATTAAGATGATTGGCTACATTGAGAGTCTGGAAAAGCTTGGTTTTCCCCTTAGCCAAGAGTTGGCTACTGATGTGATTCTCCAATCGCTTTCCCCGAGCTTTGAGCCATTCATTCTGAACTATCACATGAACAACATGGACAAGACCTTGGCTGAGTTGCATGGGATGCTAAAAGCTGCCGAGGAAAGCATTAAGAAAAGCAGCAATCATGTGATGATGATGCAGAAAGGCAAGGGCAAGCCCAATGTCAAGAAAGGCGCGGTCAAAATAAAGTTAGCTCCCGATGAGATCGTGAGCAGTTCTAAGGCCAAGCAAGTCAAGAAGGGCGCTGCTCCTAATGCAGATTGTTACTACTGTAAGCAATCAGGACATTGGAAAAGGAACTGCCCAAAGTACTTGGAGGATGTTGAGAAGAAGAAGGGAAGTACGACTTCCACTCCAGGTATAAATGTTATAGAGATCAATCTTGCTACTTCATCCACTGATTCTTGGGTATTTGATATCGGATCGGTTGCTCACATTTGCAAATCGTTGCAGGGGCTAAGAAGAAGTAGAAGTTTGAGGAGGAGCGAAGTGGATCTTCGCGTTGGCAATGGAGCAAAAGTTGCTGCGGTGGCTGTTGGCACCATGCCATTGTCTTTACCTTCAGGATTAGTTTTGGAATTGAATAATTGTTATTGTGTTCCATCTCTTTCCAAGAACATTATTTCTGCTTCATGTTTGCAAGCAGAAGGTTATGACTTTAGATCTGTGAATAATGGTTGTTCTCTTTATTTCAAAGATATGTTCTATTGTCATACTCCATTGGTGAATGGGTTATATGTTCTTACTCTTGAAGAGTCACCGGTCTATAACATTGATGCAAAGAGGCAACGTTCGAATGATTTGAATCCCACGTTTATTTGGCACTGTCGCTTAGGTCACAAAAATGAGAAACGCATGGAGAAGCTCCATAGAGATGGTATTCTGCACTCATTTGATTTTGAATCATTTGAGACATGTGAATCTTGTTTACTTGGCAAGATGACAAAGGCACCTTTCACCGGTCAAGGTGAACTGGCAAGTGACTTATTGGCACTCGTACATTCTGATGTATGTGGACCAATGAGCTCAACAGCCAGAGGTGGTTTTCAGTACTTCATAACTTTTACTGATGACTTTAGTAGATATGGGTATATCTACCTGATGAAGCATAAGTCTGAATCCTTTGAAAAGTTTAAAGAATTCCAAAATGAAGTGCAAAATCATTTAAGCAAGACAATCAAGTTTCTACGATCTGATCGTGGAGGTGAGTATTTGAGCCATGAGTTTGGCAATCATCTGAAGGATTGTGGAATTGTTCCACAATTGACTCCGCCAGGAACACCTCAATGGAATGGGGTATCTGAACAGAGAAATCACACCTTATTAGATATGGTGCGCTCCATGATGAGCCAAAGTAATCTTCCATTGTCTTTTTGGGGGTACGCTCTTGAAACAGCCGCGTTCACACTAAACAGGGGTCCATCAAAATCAGTAGAAAAGACACCATATGAGATGTGGACATGACAACGTCCTAGCTTTTCTTTTCTTAAGATTTGGGGATGTGAGGCTTATGTAAAACGTTTACAATTTGATAAGCTCACTCCTAAATCTGATAAATGCTTCTTTATCGGGTATCCTAAGGAAACAAAAGGATATTACTTCTATAATCAAGAAGAAGGCAAAGTGTTTGTCGCCCGGCATGGTGTCTTCTTAGAGAAAGAGTTTCTCTCAAGAAGGGATAGTAGGAGCACGGTGCAACTTGAAGAAATTCGAGAAACACCTGAAAATGTTTCAGCTCCTACAGAACCACAACAGGATGAACAAATTGTTGAAGAACCTGTTGTGGACACACCGGCACCACGTAGGTCAGAGAGGTCACGTCGTGCACCTGAGAGGTACATGTTCTTGACTACTCAACAACGGGACATATTGTTGTTAGACAACGATGAGCCTAAGATCTATGAAGAAGCGATGGTGGGACCAGAGAAATGGCTTGAAGCCATGAGATCCGAAATTGAATCCATGCACAGTAATCAAGTTTGGAACTTGGTTGATCCACCTGATGGTGTTAAAACCATTGAGTGCAAATGGGTTTTCAAGAAAAAGATAGACATAGATGGAAATGTTCACATCTATAAAGCGCGATTGGTGGCCAAAGGTTTCAAACAAATTCAAGGTGTTGATTATGATGAGACTTTTTCGCCCGTCGCAATGCTAAAGTCTATTCGGATCATTCTAGCGATTGCTACATATTTCGACTGTGAAATATGGCAAATGGATGTCAAAACAGCTTTCCTTAATGAAAATCTGAGTGAGGATGTGTACATGACACAGCCCACGGGTTTTGTCGATCCGCAATCAGCTGGAAAGATATGCAAGCTGCAAAGATCCATTTACGGATTAAAGCAGGCATCTCGGAGTTGGAACATTCGTTTTGATGAAGTAATCAAAGGGTTTGGTTTCATCAAGAACGAAGAAGAGCTTTGTGTTTACAAAAAGGCTAGTGGGAGCGCACTCGTGTTTCTGGTCTTATATGTGGATGACATATTACTGATCGGAAATGACATTCCTATGCTCGAATCTGTTAAGTCTTCATTAAAAAATAGTTTCTCTATGAAAGACTTAGGAGAGGCGGCATATATTCTGGGCATCAAGATCTATAGAGATAGATCAAAAAGGCTAATTGGATTAAGCCAAGATACGTACATTGACAAGGTGTTGAAAAGGTTCAACATGCAGGATTCCAAGAAAGGCTTTCTGCCTATGTCACATGGTATAAATCTTAGCAAGAATCAGTGTCCTAGTACACCTGATGAGCGGGATAAAATGAATGCGATTCCATATGCTTCGGCTATTGGGTCCATTATGTATGCCATGCTTTGTACACGTCCAGATGTCTCGTATGCTTTAAGTGCTACGAGTAGATACCAGTCAGATCCAGGTGAAGGTCACTGGATTGCCGTAAAGAACATCTTGAAGTACTTGAGAAGAACTAAAGATGTGTTCCTCGTCTATGGGGGTGAGGAAGAGCTCGTTGTAAATGGTTACACCGATGCTAGCTTCCAAACTGACAAAGATGATTTTAGATCGCAATCTGGATTTGTGTTCTACCTGAATGGCGGTGCGGTGAGCTGGAAGAGTTCCAAGCAGGAGACAGTTGCTGATTCTACAACAGAAGCCGAGTACATAACAGCTTCTGAAGCTGCTAAAGAGGCTGTTTGGATCAAGAAATTTGTTTCTGAGCTTGGTGTGATGGCTAGTGCCTCCAGCCCAATGGACCTCTACAGTGACAATAGTGGGGCTATTGCGCAAGCCAAGGAGCCTAGATCGCACCCGAAGTCCAAGCACATTCTACGGCGATTTCATCTCATCCGCGAGATTGTGGAGAGAGGCGATGTGAAGATATGCAAAGTACAAACGGATTTGAACATTGCAGATCCGTTGACAAAGCCGCTTCCCCAGCCAAAGCATGAGGCTCACACTAGGGCAATGGGTATTAGATACCTACATGGTTGACTCTAGTGCAAGTGGGAGACTGTTAGTGATATGCCCTAGAGGCAACATGGAGATGTTATATATATCACATACTATGTTTATGATGCATTACTTTGTTCCTTGAAATAGACATTATCATTATTGATCAATGAGTATGTGACTTATTCATGAGACTCTTAATGCTAAAATGTTGCTATTTCTAAATGATCCCTGATCATATATCATATGGGGAACAAATATGATTCAAAGATCAGCATATGTATTGATTGATGATCATGTCTCATGGATCATGGTATGGTGATACCAAATCAATAATATGGACATGTGTTAGTGAACATATGTTGGATAGACCCGCCATGAGACACTGCAGAGATTCCATGTGTCATCAGTTGGTCTCAAGTAGTGTTTATGTATAGACTTGAGATCATCATGGTTCCCAACATGCATAGTAGCTTATTTTGGGACTACTAAACACTACTCCATAACTGGGTAGTCATAAAAGTAGTCTTCGGGTTTGCCATGAAACTTGTAGTGGGATGTGAATGATCAAGATAGAATTTGCCCCTCCTTATGGGAGAGATATCTCTAGGCCCCTCGATGTAATGGATTATGAAAGTGCATGGCCATGCCAAGGTGATTGAGGAGTCAATCACAAGTTTATAATCCATCACGGAATTGAGAGAGTGATTGAGCTATTAAGAGGATGACACAGGTCTCGCCTTGAGCTCAATCTATATCATGAGGCAAAGGGATACATACATGAGAACATTACAGGTTCAGCCGATATGATCTTTACGTATACTTTGGGGTTAATATGTCTTACTAGAGGCCGCTATTAACAGGGTGACCGGAAAGGCGTTTCCGGGTCGCGACCAAGTATACGTGAACCTACAGGGTCGCACACTTAACGGGTTGGAACACTAATTCAAATGTGATTCGGATGTGGGCTCAATTCGGATAGAGATCCGGATAGACTCCTATTGGGCCTCGGTCCACGAGGCCCAAGTGAGGAGGTCTATATATATGGAGGCGAGGGGCTGAGGGGTGCATGCTTCTGTTAATCCCGAGCCAAACCCTAGCCGCCACCTCCCGAGCCAAACCCTAGTCGCTCGCGAGTGCTGGTACACTCGCGATTGGCGTTCTAGCCCCGGACGTGTGGATACCGGTGGAGGCGCTGCTCGTTGCGGTGTTGATCGGCATCAACAATCTACAGATTGGATCTTGCACGTGGTGTGGTTGATCGCGTGGAGGAGATGATCTGTTCGGGACGATCGACTAATTCCACTACTACCTCGACGCGCGTGGTTGGATCGGCTTCTCCAACTCTTCTTCCGCTGCGCTGCCTGTCTAGTGGTAACGATCCATGATCCCTCCTTAGCATGATGTCCTGGTGTGCGCGGTAGAAAAGTTTTGTTTTCTGCTATCGCAGCCTACGCGCATTCCTTATAAAATGCTTCTTTGTGGGGTATCCTAAGGAAACTAAAGGATATTACTTTGATAAAAGGGATGAGAACAAAGTGTTTGTTGCCCAACATGGCGTCTTTTTGGAGAAAGAGTTTCTCTTAAAAGGAGTTAGTGGGAGCACGATGAGACTTAAGGAAATTCGAGAGCCATTAGAAATATTTCAACTCCTACTAAACCTCTACAGAGTGTATAAGATATTGTAGAACCTGTGGACGAGGCACCACCCCCACATAGGTCTGAAAGGCCACGTCAATTACCGATAAGGTATCGACATGATATTTTATTGTTAGACAATGATGAGCCTAAGACTTATGAGGAAGCGATGATGAGCCCGAACTCTAAGAAATGGCTTAGGGCCATGAGATCTGAAATTCAATCCATGTATGATAATTTTAGAACTTAGTTGATCCACCCGATGGTGTAAAAATCATTGAGTGCAAGTGGGTTTTAAGAAAAAGATAGACATGGATGGAAATGTTCATATCCACAAGGCACGATTGGTGGCGATGGGTTTCAAACAAATTCAAGATATTGACTATGATGAAACCTTCTCGCTTGTCGCTATGCTTATGTAACACCCCAGCCAATCATTGACCTGGAATGCTACCAAACTAGTAATGTAACAAGGAAAAACTAAATACGTCTCACAAAATTTTGGCAGAACCTCCCCTGAATAGTTATCTATGCCAGAGGTTTCAACAAGCAGACTTAATAAGAATAGATATCCAATAGGTATTTCGACCAAGACTAAACAAAATTGACTATGGGTGACTAGGACATTCATAGGACTATCATCTTGATAAAGAACAGGAACACCATAAACATTCTATTCATTTATTACAGTTTAATTTTCAGCAAGCAATGATGTAGGATCGGATATGGCAACAGAGGGGGGGGGGGGGTGCATGGTGCCTCTTTAAAAATCTTGCCCCCAAGTATCCACTCGAGACTTTTCTCACCAATAGCTATAAAAGCTATGATGAGAATAGCTCATGCTCTCTGGCGAACATCACTGGACAACTACGAGAGAGAAGCAGACAAAACAATCAACAGAAACTGTCAGCAGAGGACAACCAACAGAAGCAGCTCGGGCCGGTCAAATTGCCTAGCATGGGCCGGTCAGTCCGCCCTTGAGGGGCCGGTCAGACCGCCCTTTAGGCGCCGGTCAGACCGCCCGTAGAGCGCCGGTCTGACTGCCCCCAAACCTGTCTGACCGCCATGTCTTTTTGTAACATCCTAAAAATTTAAATCTAGAAATGTGAAGTTTTTGAATTAATTTTTGCAATGAATTTTATTTGAATTTGGAGTTTATGGGATTTTCTTGAAAAATTTGATGAAGGTTCCAAAAGCTAAAGAGGAAACAAACATGTTTAAATATTAGAAAATTAAAATCTAAACTAAGAATTTGAAAAGATGATCCAAAAGAGTTACAAAGGGAATGTATTTAGATATAACACCTCATGTCTAAGAATAATGGTATGAATAGTTAAGGGGTAAACAAAATAAAAATATTAACATTTATAAATATACACATATATGCATACAACTATGCATAACAAGAAAATAGTTCCTATAGAATTAATGTCTAAAAATGGTAAATACAGTAATATGGGGAAACAAGAAAGAAAGTAATAAAACTGGAATTAAATAAATATATGTATATACACACAATTGCTAAAACAAAAACAAAATAAAAGAAATACAAAAAATAAATAAAAGAAAAAGGCAGAGCCGGGCCGGCCACCAAATCCGGCCCAGCCCCTCTTCCACTCCCGCCTCTGTGCGCGTGCTTCACCTGCGGCCTGCCTCCCCCGCTCTCCCCACTGCCAAGTGGCCCCGCTCACTCGCGCTTTCTCTCACTGGCCAGCGGGCCTGAACCGCCAGCGCCCCTCTCCTTCCTCTTCCCCGCGCGCCTGGAGCCCCCTCCTCCTCCGCATTGCTCCGGTCAAAAAGCCGCGCGACCCGGTTGAAAGCCGTGAGACACGGCCGCGGAGTTCAAGCTGTGCAGCGGCGCAGAAGCGATGTGAGCAAGCCACCCCGAATCCCGCTACCATATCTCCGCCGCCTGACATCACCAGCGTGCCGCACGGCCTCGCCCGTGGCCAGCTGCGCCCGCTCGGCTATAAAGCCATTTCAACCCTCCTCCCATTTCGCCACACCCCGCACTCCCTTCTGACCAAAGGAATTGAGCCGGAACCCCCTCGATCGCCGGCGAGCCCATCCCCTCCCCCAACTCCGGCGATCATTGATCCATCGATCCAAGCCGTTAGGGTCCAATTCCCCGCACCCACACCATCTCCAGCTTGCCGCGAAGTCATCCCCGGCCTCGCCCGAGCTTCTCGTCGCCTGTAGCTCGCCGTCACCGAGCACCTCCCGAAGCCGCCGCCGCACACCGCCGGGCTAGCTCCGGTGCCCCTCAGACTTCACCGCCACCACCGTCGGCATCACCACGACCCCCCGCAACCCGGTTTGACCCCGCCCGACATCCCTCCGGCCGACCCTCGCCACCGGGACCGCCGCCTCCGACCTCCTCTGCTGATATTAGCCAGGATTTATTAGGGGATGGATACTGTTAAACCAAGATTAGTAGACACTAATTAGTGATCAAACAAATACTAATGTCGGATTAAAACCAGAGATTTCCACTGACATGTGGGCCATGCCCTATATATTTAAATAATAGCCGGGTCCACCTGTCATAGACACAGTACCTAGAAAATAGAAATAAGGGAATGAATTAAAAATAGGGAGTGGGACCCACTTGTCAGGATTTTAATAATTTTTTGATTTAATTAGACTAAAAACTTTAAATGGGCATAACTTCTTCATTTTAACTCCAAATTAAGTGAAACAAATTTCTAAATTCATCTAAATTCAAGATCTATCCAATGGAACTGAAACCATGATGTTTAGAGTTCATTTGAATTTCTGGTGACATTTTGTTTGATTTGCTGCTTTTCTTTTTATATGAATTTCGCGCACGATAAAATAGCATACGAGGCTCAAGAGGAAGAGGTCGAGGCAGCAACCCTAGAAGCTCAAGAAAACCAAGAACCAGACCACTGTGACCAAGGCGAGTTAACGCTTTGACCATGTTGAACCCATGTTTATGCAAATTTAATTTCTCTTAAATTAACAACATGCATGCTGCTAATTTATGTGGTATATTACATTCACTTTTAAAATTGTTAGTTATACACCTAGTATTATGCTTGTTAGTAATACTCCGTTGAAATGTTGGATATATGAACCTTGTCACCGTAGTAAAATTATAATAATGTAGTTTTCGCAGATAAGTACTTATTATATTGTGTTGCTTAGTATTGCTGGTTAGTCAGGGGTACCTAAAATACCCCAAAATCATCACTTGCAAATTATGAAATGATCTTGAGCAGTCATGGTGGGAATGACTGGAGTATGTTGGAATGGATATTTTATGTTCCCAAAAACCTCAACTTGCTTTGATATCTGGGTGGATGGCTCAAAGGTGTATGAGTGGTGCAATGGAAGCACAAAGTGGTTAGTGGTAGCACCATCCAGATAACCCTAAGGACCGAATTTGGTCATGACCTCCTATGTAAAACAAGTACAACCACAAGTCTGTAAAGTACAACTTGGCTTACTACATTTACCGGACCCTGAAAGTCATCATCATGGCAGTAGTGCAAGTGGCGGCCTGGGTGGCAGGCTTGAATGGGACACCCACAAGTGGCGGCCTGGGTGGCAGGCTTGAGGGGTGAAGTTCTTCTTTGACGCACTAGTAGTATGGGTAGCCAGCTGCTAGGAGCATAAGAGGGGATCATCCCGTACAACGAATGGGACCCACCGCAAATGGGAGCATCCCATAGGGTGAGATGATGGAAGGGGCGAGGTACTTTGAACGGTTACTGTGATGGTTTGCTCAACCTCATGACTAAGGAATCATGCGGGGAAACGAGTAAACTGTCTCTTGTGGGTAAAGTGTGCAAACTCTGCAGAGTCAAAACTATTCGAATAGCCGTGCCCACGGTTAAGGGCGGACATGGGAACTTAACTAGATATAGTTCTATTTCAAAAACTTTGTGGGTGGTAATGGAAAATGTAGGACTGCGGATAGTCCTGGTTTGAATTGTCCTGGGTGTCATCCCAGTGGTAAGTTAAGCGGCTATAACGCTGAAAGATGATATATGATGCAGATGTCATGTAACGGTGGATGGAATCTGTATCGATTATAAGATAGACTTACTTCACAAATTTAAGTTATGAGTTTAAAATTGCTAGGTCTTAGGGATTTTTAAGTAATTGTATTGAAAAACACTCTAGGCAAAATAAAATAAGCCCAAGCCTTCCTTTGATAAGCTGTGCATGGTAAATATTGCATTCTATGTGTTGGCTCACTGAGCACGGTGGATTTGTGCTCACACTCGCAATACTCAAAACAAGACTCAGGATCACTATGCGCCCATGACGACACTCCTGCAACTGAAGGAAGGAGCAATGAAGGAAACTAGGGCGTAGCCTACACTTTTCTTGAGCCTAGACAAGTTGGCATAAGGCATTGTGTGCTCATATATTGCCGAGGTCTCGGTAATATATAATGCATACATTACCCACAGTCGCTTGCCTCTGGTTGTGGTTTCACTTTTGCTTTCGTTTCCGCTGATTTATTGTAATGAAGACATTTGGCCTAAGCGACCCCTTTTGTAAACTCTCACCCGATGTGGTGTATTTTAATGCAGTAATATTATTAATGTTCTTGCGATGTATGAAATGATTCAACAATGTACCTGTGTGCATTATCTACTGATCCAGGGAATAGTGCAGTAAACACAGTAGATTCTGGATTGAAAAATCCGGGTCTGACACTTTTCTGGTCAGACTGCCATTCGGGCACAGAGCAGGGAAGAAATGCTGCTGACTGAATTTTGAGCTGAAAATACTGCAGACTTTCAAAACACAGGGAATCCACTCAAATGAGCTATTCTTCTGAGGCCTAAAGACCAAGAATACTCATTCAATAGCTCTAAGACCTCTGGGAACAAAAGAATTCTTAAAGGGATCAAGAAATCAGAGTTTGAGCTAAAATCTGAAAAATGAAATAAAAGTGAGTCCAATTCTCAGATTTCTCAAGATTCTTTCATCCCTTGCTTACAAGCTTTTGCAATCAACTTAGCAAAGAACTCAGGACTTTAGAACCCAAATCTCATGCCATCTTATGAAGGGAAATCAAAGGAATCACAATCCCCTGACATGAAACCCTAGAATCTTTAGAACAGAGGAAATGTGACGAAGGCTTTAGAAATCACTGAAGTTATTGAATTCTCCATTTGCTCTTGGGAATGGAATGGACAAATGGCCTTTAGTATTCTCCCCTCATAGAGCATCTCATTTGCAGCTACAAACTCAAGAAATCAACTCAAATTCATTTCTAGCCAAGAAATACAGAGAGAAGACTGAAACATGAAATCCATCATAAACTGAGCAAGAAATGAAAACAGACCAACATAATCCTTCTCATATTGATTTTGAGGAAGAGAGATGAATGATTATACAAGGTTTACAACCACTACATCCCCATACGCTCTTGTGGAGAAGAATCACTACATGCTTCACACACGAGAGCACACTCTCTACTCCTACTGCTCACTTGAGCTCTCTCAGAATGCTCAACGCAAGCACACTCCACTCATTTCTTGCTTGAATGAGCTCTCTAACCTGAATGCCTACCCTTCTACTCCACCTCCTTCTCCTTTTAACAACAGGGCTCATCCCCAAGAAGGAAATCAAAAGAGTCATACAACATCCACTCCATGCCTCTCACACCATTGAGGCAAAACGTCAACAACCAGATTTTGGAGGGAAATCCACCCCCTCCACTCATTTGCTTGAGTCAATTTACCAAATTGCCCCTCAAGTACCTTCCCGGAAGCTTCCCGCAACCGGTACCTTGACCGTCTGGACCTTGACTCCTCCCTGAGTCTAGTCCGGTCCGCTCCGCTGTACATGACCGCACCCGGCATGTACACAGCTAACATTTGGGGTATTACATTCCCGGATTAATCTATTCTCTCTTGAATAACATTTGGGGTATTACATTCTACCCCCCTTAAACGGAATTCGACCCCGGATTCTATTCACGCTTACGATAAGGTGTAATCACAGCTAATTCTTAATCATATTAACACGCACCTGTTGTGAATAATTCTGGATTTTGCTCACGCATGTGAGACTCCAATTCCCATGTGGCCTCTCTCTCTGTCTGCTGTGACCAAAGCACCTTGACATACTTTAAAGTTTTATTCCTCAACGCTTTTTTTGATCTTTCCAGAATTCGCGCTGGCTTGGACTCAAAGGATAGATCCCGCTCAAATATTAACGGTTCTACTGTAATATGAAGCTCCGGATCTTGTAGGTACTTCCTCAACATAGACACGTGAAACACGTTATGCACCCCGTGCATAGACTCTGGAAGATCCAAGCGGTATGCCAACTTCCCGACCCGTGCCAAGATCGTGAAAGGCCCGACGTACCTTGGGCTAAGCTTCCCTTTGGTACCGAACCTCACCACACCCTTGGTGGGAGATACTCTCAAAAGCACCTGATCCCCCACCCTAAATTCCAGATCCCTCCTTCTCACATTTGCATAACTTTTCTGCCTGCTCTGGCAGCCAACATATTCTGTCTCACCAAGGCCACTCGTTCAACTGTCTTTTGGACACAATCCGGGCCCAAGACTGCCTTCTCACTCACCGCTTCCCAGCAAAGGGGTGACCTGCATTTACGCCCATACAACACTTCGAATGGTGCAGCTTTAATACTTGAATGGTAGCTGTTATTATAAGCGAACTCCGCTAAAGGCAATTGGTCTTCCCAACTACCCTTCCAAGACAACACACAGGACCACAACATGTTCTCCAAAGTCTGAATGGTGCGCTCTGTCTGTCCATCTGTTTGTGGATGAAATGCTGTACTCAGGCGGAGTTGGGTGCCCAACGCACTCTGCAAACTCTCCCAGAACTTGGAGACAAACTTGGCATCTCTGTCAAAAATAATGGTCTTTGGTACACCATGAAGCCTCACAATCTCACACACATAGATAGGAGCCAAGTCGCTTGCTGAGCTGGTCGTGCGAATAGGAATGAAGTGTGCTGATTTGCTGAATCAATCCACTACCACCCAAACTGCATCCTTGCCTCGCGGTGATCGAGGCAACGCTACCACAAAGTCCATAGAAATATCATCCCAAGGCCATTGAGGGACCTCTAATAGCTGCAATAACCCTGCAGGTCGTTTATGTTCTGCCTTCACTTGCTGACAAACGCCACAAGAGGCTACATAATTAGGTATATCCACTTTCATTCTTTTCCACCAGAAGTTCTGCTTCAAATCACGGTACATCTTTGTCTCACCTGGATGAACAGTATATGGGGTGCGATGTGCCTCTCTCAAAATATCACCCTTAACCTCCGCTTTCTGTGGCACACAAAGACGAATCATAAATCGCAATGCGCCAGACCCATCCAAACTGAGGTCTCCTTCCTTGCCCATATCCATACGCTTCCTGACCCTCTGCAATAACTGATCATACTGTTGTGCTTCCCGCACACGCTCTAGAATGGCTGACTCTAAGATCAAGTGTGTCTCCACCCGTGCCGTGCCCGCATAGCAATAAGATATCCCCATATGGTCGAAATCAGCAATAAGGCAATCCAGAGTAGCAGGTGTCGCCTTGCGACTAAGAGCATCGGCCACCACATTGGCCTTGCCTGGATGGTACTGAATTGTGAGATCGTAATCTTTGATTAGCTCCAGCCACCTGTGCTGCCTCAAATTCAATTCCTTCTGGGTAAAAATATACTTAAGACTCTTGTGATCTGTGAACACATCACAATCTCACCATACAGGTAGTGTCTCCAAAGTTTCAATGCAAACACTACGGCGGCCAACTCTAAATCGTGGGTTGGATAATTCCGCTCATGTTTCTTCAGTTGTCTCGATGCATAAGCTATTACCTTACCATCTTGCATGAGGACACAACCCAATCCAACTCGAGAAGCATCGGAGTAAACCATAAAATGCTTCCCTGGCTCAGGAACAGTGAGAATAGGAGCGGTCACCAACTTTTCTTTCAAAGTCTGAAACTGCGCTCACAATCGTCATCCCACTGAAACTTCACATCCTTCTGAGTCAGCCTTGACAAAGGCTTGGCAATGATGGAAAAACCCTGTACAAATCGCCGGTAATAACCTGTCATCCCAAGGAAGCTTCTCACCTCTTTGACATTGGTCGGGCTTTTCCATTCTACCACTGTGGAAACCTTACTTGGATCAACTGATATCCCCTTATCACTGATGATATGCCCCAAGAATCCCACTTGAGACACCCAGAACTCACATTTTTTCAACTTAGCAAAGAACTTATGCTCCCTTAATGTTTCCAATACAAGCCTCAGATGTCGCCCATGATCTGCTTCAGTCTTTGAGTAAATCAAAATATCATCAATAAAGACTACTACAAAGTCATCCAGATACTCATGCAACATCCTGTTCATTGTCTCCATGAAAGCAGTAGGGGCATTCGTTAGTCCAAAAGACATAACTTTAAATTCAAAATGCCCATACCTTGTGGAGTATGCCGTCTTTTCAATATCCTCCTCTCGGACAGGGATCTGATTGTATCCCGACTGGATATCAATCTTTGAGAATACCTTAGCCCCTCTCAACTGATCAAACAAATATTCAATATGGGGTAAAGGATACTTATTCTTGATGGTTAGCTGGTTGAGGGCATGGTAATCAATGCACATGCGCCAACTTCCATCCTTCTTCTTAGTAAATAGCATAGGAGCTCCCCACGGGAACACACTGGGTCGAATAAGGTCTTTCGCTCTTAGATCAACCAACAGCTTCTTTAGTCCTTCCTGAAAAGGACGAGCCAAACGGTACGGGGTCATAGAAACCGGTCATGCACCTGGTACTAAATCAATCCTGAACTCCACTGGACGTGGTGGAGGCATCCCTAGCAACTCTGCTGGTAATACATCCAAGAATTCCCGAACCACCGGAATACTTTCTGCAATCAAAGAGGAATTCGACTTTTGCACTATAGACAACAAAAATCCACTCTTTGCTGCTCTACTGCCAGGATACAAACTAGCCAGCACACTGAGTGAATAGGAAGGGGCACTACCCTGAAAAACTATTTCCTGCCCAGACGGAGCTTGCAGAGTTACTGTCTTCCAAAAACATGATATGACAGCATGGTAACTATGCAACCAATCCATTCCCAAAATAATATCAAACGGCTCCATCTTCATAACCAACAAATTTGCAATGAAATCCTCCCCATCTATAGAGAGCACCCAACCCGGACAGACTGTGAAACTTGAAAGAATTCCCCCATGATGTGACCACGCCACTAACACATACGACCATAGTGGTCAATATCAAGATTGAACTAAAGGTGAATCCGTTTCTTCAACTTCAACACATTTTAAATGAAAATATGATGCTACCTAATGATGAAAATATATATATTTGTAGCACCACATCACTTTAGAACCAATTGAATCAAGGGTTCAAGTTGGACAGGTTGTGGAATCCAATTTGGCCTCCAGATCAATTCGGATTCAGCCTAACAGGCCAATTTCAAACGGACATAACTTTTGATCCAGAAGGCTTCTCAGGGCCCGTGAGTACTCGTTGGAAAGCTCTTGGAGTCTACTGTCAGATGGATTTGGTCTCACCTCCAAACTCCATACGAACAGATCAGAAACTGTGAAACAAGTCACGTTACTTTTCCAGTCCGAGTCAAAGTGGGCCGAGGGCCTTGTAACTTGGGCTATTTGGGCCGGTACTGTTCACATGAATAGTACCATGGCCGCATGAACAGTAATCATGAATAGTACATATCCCTTGTCATTAGATAAGTGCGGCTTTCCCCTCCCCTATTTAAGGAGGCCGCACCCCTTTAGTTTTCCCTGGGTTTTTCTTAAGAGATTATTCTGCTTAGCAGTTTCGCCGCATATTCGGTTGAGAAACCCCAACTTGTGAACTTAATCTTTATTCACAATTTCAAATTGCATCTTGTACTCTCTTGCTTGTGTTCTCGATTCGCTTGCAGGAGATAGCCTTTTTGGCGAGGTCAATCGTGTTCGGCACGGTTGATAACCAACGGAGCAGTGGTGTAGTGATTGTGAGGGGTTCGATCTGTTTTGGTCGGAGCCTTTGGATCATCAACGTCGAGATCTCCATAATCGACTTATCTGTACCTCTCGGAAGATCGGGCCATCGTCACATCAGTTGGTATCAGAGCAACGGTTGCCCGTGAGGTAATTCTTGTATCCCTAGTTAGTAGATTGGTTTTTTATTCCTATGTCAAAAAAAATTGCCCCACAAAAAGAATTAATTCCGTTGTCCAAACTCCGTTGTGCCTTTCAATCTGTTAGTTTTGGTTTGCTAAATTGAATTTGTGTCCATATTAGCATTGTCTAGTTGCTGGTCATATCTTTGTTCCATTAAAAATCCAAACAAAAGAAAAATTCCCCACCCAAACTTTAATTTCCAATTTCGGCTGATTTTTCCTTTCTCTGCAGCCGCCACCAAAAACATCATAACTTTTGATTCCGAGATTATTTTTGAGTGAGACACCGCCATTAGATGCAAAAATTTGTTATCCATCTATCTGTAAAATTTCACGTCATTCCAGCAAGGCAGTTAAGAGATATATGCGGTGAAAGTTGACCCAATTATCTGTTTTGAATCTGCAACTGTTAGCAATTGTGATTTTTGTGCGATTTTCTGTGTCGGGTTTCAGAAGTTGGCCCCCAAATAAAATTTGTAGAAAAAGCCGTCAGAAAACAGAGAAAAAAAAATCAGTAAAAAAGAGGCATCTGACAAAAATTTACGGCCAAAATACCGACGTGCTGTCCAGTAGACAGAAATCTTCAGTTTTCAGTTTTGGGTCAATCCTTGTGTTCTTCAATTCCAGATTGCATTGGATTGAATTATCTTGTATTTACCACTCATACACATTGCCATACACTTTTTTTAGCCTTCTTCCATTCTTGGTTGATCAGCAACATAGGCTAAGTGCTAGATACGGACTATAATTCAATTCTATTCAATTCTGAAATTAACTGATTGTTCTCCATTGCTACCATATTGTGCCTTCCAAGCTACACCTACTCTTGATCAGAACAGGTTCCCTCTTACAATCGTACCCACGCTCGACACGGTGTCACGAACCAGCCACCGGTTGTACCACCTGCTGCATTGGTAAGAACACTTGTAAGAGTGTGGTAAGACGCTTGAGAATGTGTGATTCCACCTTCCACCACCTAGTAGTGGATAGGGATAATACCTTTGTGTTGTCTTTTGTTTTCTACTAACCATGACAGGTGGGTCGTCTGATGATCAAGTGTGTGTTTTAAAGGGAGAGCTCATGACACTGTTGGATGGACAACGCATCAATAGGAAGCTTCAAGCTTCGACGGACACATGGCAGCGCTCCATCAGTTCCATCAATGAGAGTATTACAACACTCACTGCACGCCTTGAAAGAATGGTGAATCGGCCACCAAACTATGAACGCGAGTATGATCACGATGCGGGCCAAGATCGTGAGGAGGGAGATGATAATGAGAGACAAAACCGCGACGCCAGTGCTTCATTTGCTGCCCAGGATGCACGCCCACGACACCGCCTACATCAAAACCGTCACGGTATGGGAGGTAATAATTTTCAGCACCACAATGATCGTTCTAATCATGACCCTTTTGCTAAAGTCAAATTTACCATTGCATCTTTTTCTGGTCTTTATGATGCTGAAATATATCTTGATTGGGAGATGACGGTAGAGCAGAAGTTTAATTCTCACTTGGTTCCTGAACAACATAGAGTTAGACAAGCTACTAGTGAGTTTAAGGACTTTGCTATTATCTGGTGGAATGAACTGGGTACCATGCGTTTACAACCTGATACATGGGAGCGGTTAAAAGGAGCTATGCGTGCTAGATTTGTTCCTCCTGCTTTTAAACATGAAAGGCATAAGAAATTGCAGTGCTTAGACCAAGGTAATAAATCTGTCGAGGAATATTATCAAGAACTACAAATAGGCATGTTGCGTTGTGGGGTTGTTGAGGAAACGGAGGATAAGATTTGTCGTTTTTACGGGGGGTTACGGCGTGAAATTCAGGACATTGTTGATTATAAAGATTTTACTACTGTCAACCAGTTGTTCCAAATTGCTTGTTTGGCAGAAAAAGAATTGCAGGGTAGGCAACAAAGGACAAGGAGCAACTTTGGAGGTACGTCTACATCGAGATCAACGCCTGGGCAAGCCAAGATAGCCCCACCTCCTATTTGTCGAGCTGCTGCCCCCTCTGTGAGTAGGGCGCGTTCAGCAGCACCGCCGCCACCATCATGCGCACCCGAGACGAGCAAATCTACTAGTGTGCAAGCACCAGCACAGAGCTCTTCATCGGTTGTTTCCATGGGCCGTACGACAGGCATTGTGTGCCACCGTTGTAAAGGGATGGGCCACGTCATGAGAGATTGCACCAGTCAGCGGGCGTACATTACGACAGAAGATGGTGGTTATGTAAGTGCTTGTGATGTTGAGGATGAATATGCTCTTGCAGCTAACCTTGCAGGTAATGGTGATGATCATGAGAACAAACCTGTGTTTGTGCCATTTTCTGTGACTAACAACTTGTAGGTAGTTGAGAGCCATGCCAAAGAAGAGCATGAGCTGATTGAATCACTGACCCCATTGGTTGAGAATGAAGATAAGGAGATGGATGCACTTACATCATCTGAGGAGAGCCAAAAAGGTAAAGAACATGGTACTATCATCGCTCACGGTATTGATTTGGTGCTACAACAAGAAATAGAGCAACCTTGTGAGTATATACCTGCTGTAGTGCAATCTTTTGATATTCCTTGTGTTGACTTAAATAAACCATGTGCTGATCTAAATTCTCATAATTTTGCACATGTTAAATTAATAACACATAAAGAAGTTTTGACTAGAATTTCTCCTGCTAATTCATTGTGTTACATCATGTTAATCTACCTATGAAATTGTCACATGCTATGGAGAAAGTTTCTGAACTTGCATGTTTGAAATTCTTATTTAGTACCTACACCCCTGGATATAAGTTTAATTTGATTGGAGATTATGGTGTGGAAAATCAATTTCTTGTATATCGAATATGCATAACTTGCGATCACATGGATGAATTGAAACTTCTTGTTTGGGACAACAATTCTTGTATGCTGAATCATGTTGAATGTGAGAGGGAAGTAAAATTTAGTACTCATTCAATGCATATGTGTTCATCTCTTTTTGCACCATCTAGTATAGACAATCTGAATAAAGATGATGAATTATGGCAGAACATACAAAGCTCTCCACTCTTACTAGATGAATTTGCTATTGTTCGATTGAGATATGATTATATAGATGAACTTTGCTTGATTCCAAAAGTTGTAGTTTTGCCCATATGTGCCACCACTACAAGTTTACAAATTCAATGATTTGAATTGCATAAATGCTTCACTTACATTTGCAAAACCAGTTGCAATAATTACTGTGTGAGAAATTTTGAATTGCTCATTAACATATATGATTACTCTTGGGTTAATAATACAACGAGCTTTTATGATCATTGCTGTTTTATAACATTAATTGTGCAACAACGAAAAACGGTTAAAACGAATGACATATACATATACCATGCATACAACTTGGCTTCTTTGTTACCATTTTTTCAGCTTATCAAAAGCCGAGGACGGCTTTGTTTGCAAGAAGGGGAAGATGATAAGAACATGTACCCTATGGATACAACCATATTTGCTATACTTGTTGTTCCAATTATAAGAGCTCCTACACATCACTTAAATTATGAGGTGAGCTCGTTTCAAAGAGATTTTACTTTATTTGATAAAGAACTTATGATATTACATAATGAGAGTTTGTTGCGTTTGTTATCATGTACCAAGATTTATGATCAAGATCATGCAATACATGATGCTACACCTATGTTAAAACCGAGGACGGTTTTCTGTCAAGAAGGGGAGGATGATGTGACCACGCCACCAACACATACGACCATAGCGGTCAATATCAAGATTGAACTAAAGGTGAATTCGTTTCTTCAACTTCAACACATTTTAAATGAGAATATGATGCTACCTAATGACGAAAATATATATATTTGTAGCACCACATCACTTTGGAACCAATTGAAGCAAGGGTTCAAGTTGGACAGGTTTTGGAATCCAATTCGGCCTCCAGATCAATTCGGATTCAGCCTGACAGGCCAATTTCAAATGGCCATAATTTTTGATCCAGAAGGCTTCTCAGGGCCCGTGAGTACTCGTTGGAAAGCTCTTGGAGTCTACTTTAAGATGGATTTAGTCTCACCTCCAAACTCCAACCGAGAAGATCAGAAACTGCGAAACAAGTCACATTACTTTTCTAGTCCGAGTCAAAGTGGGCCGAGGGCCTTGTAACATGGGCTATTTGGGCCGGTACTGTTCATGTGAACAGTACCATGGCCGCGTGAACAGTAACCACGAATAGTACCATATCCCTTGTCATTAGATAAGTGCGGCTTTCCCCTCCCCTATTTAAGGAGGCCGCACCCCTTTAGTTTTCCCTGGGTTTTTCTTAAGAGATTATTCTACTTAGCAGTTTCGCCGCAGATTCGGTTGAGAAACCCCAACTTGTGAACTTAATCTTTATTCGCAATTTCAGATTGCATCTTGTACTCTCTTGCTTGTGTTCTCGATTCGCTTGCAGGAGATAGCCTTCTTGGCGAGGTCAATCGTGTTCGGCACGGTTGATAACCAACGGAGGAGTGGTGTAGTGATTGCGAGAAGTTCAATCTGTTTTGGTCGGAGCCTTTGGATCATCAACGTCGAGATCTCCAAAATCGACTTATCTGTACCTCTCGGAAGATCGGACCATCGTCACATCACCCCAGGCGAATTAACTAGAATAGACTGAGCTATTTGCTGCATACTCAAATTTGCCCGCATAGCAAACTCTAACGATACAAAGGAAAAAGTAGCCCAGAGTCAAACAAAACAAAAGCCTCCACTGAATCCACCAAAAGCGTACCTGTCACCACATCGAGATGTCCCACTGACTCAGCAGTCGGCATGACGTAGGAGACTGATGCTGGGGCAGCTGGAGCCCCAACACCTGGGTATGGCGGTGCCGCAGCTGCTGGAGGTGCTGAAGGCGCTCCAACTGGGAACAATGCCATGAGGAAGGCGGCCAAAAATACCCTGGTGGCATCCCTCCAGGAGTAGGGTAGTAGGACTGAGGCTGCACCCAAGGCTGTGTAGGAGTAGCTGCTAGCATCTGCACTGATTCGCGAGAAGAAGCAGCTGGCACTGATGAGGATGCTTGAACTGGCTCCCACTTGATGATACTGGCGGGATTCCGCTTACAAACCAATTCCTTGTGGCCCTCCTGACCACAATGGCGGCAAGCTCCTGACCAAGAACACTTCGAAGCACGATGTTCATTTCCACACTTGAAGCATTTCATACCTTGCCTTGGGACTGGACACATCATAGGAGCACTTGCTGACGATCGATAAGCAGAGGATGCCTGGGGCTTGGTGAACCTGGACTTGAAGGAATTATGTGGGCCCTTGAACTTCTTGGAAACTAGCTTCAGTGATGACCCACTTCCTCCTCCGAAGCTTTTCTTCTGACTGCCACCAGTACCCTCGGAAACCACGGTACTGACACTCCCGAAAGAGAGAGGTGCAAGAAGAGCAGGGGGAAGAAGAGACAGCAGCAGGAGAAGAGGAAGAACCAACAGCAGAAGAAGGAATGGCATGTGCACGCACAGCCGCCTCAACATTGAGGTCTTCGCAAGGACTAGGAGGGACAATCCTACCTCTAGCTGTTTGGTCATCGTGCCTAAGCGTCTCTACTCCTTTGGGTTTGTCCCCCACCGAGGCAATCACATCACAATCAGTTGATGACTTCTCTAGAAGATCCTTAGTTAGCTTCACATATTTTTCATTCAAAGCAACGAGTTCAAGTTTTAGTTCTTCACAACTAGTGCATGGTGAGCTAACAGGGTCCTTAGTCACATACTGAGCAAATTTGTTGTTATGATCAACTATTTCTTGGAATTGCTTAGAAACTGAGCCAATTTTGGACAATTGGTGCAAGAGACAATAGGCTCAAGTAATGAAGCATGCAACTCAGCAATTTTATGATCTGCCCTTTTTAAGTTCAATTTCAAATTATTGCAATTTTCACAAGACTCGGGCAAATAAAGGAGCATGGTATAAAGACCGCTAAATGCATTGTCCTTATCCTCACATGAGGTGCAAGATGTAGTCTCAACAACAGTAGATGAAGGAGTAACAGTCCTACTCATCTCTAGTTCAGCCAAAAGACTAACATTCTCCACCTTAAGCATGTCAAGCTCAGAAGACAAACTATCATGAGAGGTCCTTAATTTCTCCATGTCATCAAGCAAGGCACAGCATGTATCACATTCATCATGGGAGGAAGCAGATATAAATGAAGTAAGCTCCCGTAACAATCTATCGACTTCCTTCTCCAACTCGCTACACCTAGCTCTAGATCTAGCATGGAATTTCCCTAGCTTAAGAAAAGCATCATTAAGCTGGTCATCAGAGGGTTATACCTCGTCGGAGTCGGAGTAAAGCTTACTGTCGCTGATCTCGCCCTCAAGGGCCATGAAGCACATGCCGGAGAAGTCGCCGCCGCCCTTGGGGTCTTGCTCGTCCGTCCCATCGTCGTCGCTCCACCCCTCCACCTCGCTGAGGTCGAGGTCGTCGAAGGCGGTGAGGACACGGTGAAAGAGCTTCTTGGTTTTGCCAAGGTCGCGGAACTTCTTCTTGCCTTGGGTATGAGCTGGAGGCTTCTTGTTGCGGTTCTTGTCGATGTAGTCATTCTTGCTCACGCTGCTGTAGTCGTTCTTGCCCTTCCCCAGCTTTGGATAATTCGCCCGAATGTGGTTGTGGCCACCACACTCGAAGCAAATGATCGAGCAATTCCTCTTTCGATCCCTCACCCTCTTGTACGCGTGGGAAAACTTTCTGGCTAGAAGGGCTAACTGGTCCTCTGGTAGCTGCTCTAACTGATCATCAGTTACGTCATAGGGAGCAGCTAGAGAGAATCCGCAAATCGACTCAGAAGAAGGTCCCGAAACTAGACAGGGATCGGTGACTAAGGCCATCGACTGCGACTTCGACCTACGAGAGACTATGTCAATCTCGTGAGTCTTGAGGCGTGAGTACAACGCATCAAGAGTCAAGGTCGAGAGATCGGTGGTGTCCTTGTCACCTTCATCTCCCAAACACGCAAATCAAGAGCTGCGAGCATCTGTCGAGCATTGTCCGAGTCGGGATATGTGAGACCGACCGCCCTCATGGTATGCATCGAGAGTCACCCAGATGTCGAACGCCGACGTCAGATGAGAGATGCGATCGAACTCGCTTCTGCTCAGACCCTAAATTATGATGTTCCTCGCCTTAGCGTTCGCCTCAACATCAAGCATGTTTCCAGTATTGATATTCTCATCGGCAGGAACAACATATCGATTCTTGACCTTTCGCCAGATGGCGTAGCCCTGAGCCTAGATGTAAGTCTCCATCCGGCTCTTCCAGAAAGGATAATCAATCCCATCGAAAATCGGGGGCTTGGTCGAGTACTTGTCTATCGCCATGGCTCTAGAGACCGGTTAAGATCTACGAGGAAAAGCTAACCAGCTCTGATACCAATTGTTGGATCGAAATCGACGACAAAGGAGGGGTGAATGTCATTCTTTTAAAAAATTACCCCAAAAAGTATCCACGATCGTTTTTTATCTCTGATAGCTATAAAAGAGCTATGAAGGTGATTCGTGTGCTCACTGGAAAGACAAAAAGAATCGACAAAGAGGAACCTTAAAAAGAAACTAGAACCAAAGACATAAGCCGCTAGAAAACAAGGGGCGATCAGACCTCAAAGGGGCGGGCGGTCAGACCTCAATAGTCAGGCCGGTCTGACCGGCAGTGCCTGACCGGTCAGACCGGTGGCAAAGGTCCGATCTGACCGCTTGGTCTGACCGAGGCGGCACAGACAGAGCAAAAATTCAGATAGAAAACCTAAAATCCTGAATCTGAAGGTTCCAAAGAAATTTGTTAAAGAGAGATGATATCCTCAGTCCACAAGCTCAGGAATATGATCTAAATAGCATTAGAGCCTTTTTGATGTGACCACGCCATAAACACACACGACAATAGCGCCCAATATCAAGATTGACTAAAGGTGAATTCGTTTCTTCAGCTTAAACATATTTTAAATGAGAATATGATGCTACCTAATGATGAAAATATATATTTTGACAGCACCACGTTATTTTTACATCAATTCAAGCAAGAGTTCAAGTTGGACACATTTTGGAATCCAATTCGGCCTCCAGATCAATTCGGATTCAGCCTGACAATCCCAACTTCAAATGTGCATAACTTTCACATACGAAGTCCGTTTGAGGTCCATGAGTACTTGTTGGAAAGCTTTGCTTATCCTATTTCGAATGGATCTGGTATCACCTCTAAATTCCATCTGTCCGCACCGCAATCATCAAAAGAGTTTGTGTTGGACACGTACTGGAATCGGATTCGGACTGCTGCCATGGTGCAAGTTTAAACGAGCATAACTTCGTCATACGGACTCCGTTTGGGACGTTATTGTACTTCATGGAAAGATTATCAAGTCTACTTTCCAATGGATCCAACATCATCTTAAAATTCCATCTGAGCCAGCCGAAATCATCAAAACAATCCACATAGGTTTCTGAGTCCGAGTCAAAAAGGTGCTGCGCCACCTCCACTTGGGCCCATGGGCCATGTAACCCTAGGGTGTACCCTTTGGGACGTCTCCCCTGGTTGTTTTCACTATATAGGAGCCGTTGCCTCCCTTTCTAGGACTTAGGTTTTGTTTAGATCAGTTTAGCCCCTTGTGCAAACTCCACGTTCTCTTGTGTCGGCTAGACCAACATATTCGTGTTACAGAACCTCAACTATCCTTGTGCGACTTTTATATCTAGCAAATTCAGGTTGCTCACTATCCTTGTTCTTGCTTGTTCTTCGATTGCATGCAGGAATAGACCTTCGTGGTCAGGTCAACCGCGTTCTTGGCACGGTTGATAACGACTTGGGTGTGGTTCAGCGATTGCTAAGGCGGAAGTGACGTCTCGTACGGTTGTAGTCGGATCGCAAGAGTCATCTCCACCAAAATCGATAGTTATCATCCTATCGGAAGATCGGGACCCCATCGCCTCATCAGTTGGTATCAGAGCATCGGTTGACCGGTAGGAATTTCTTGTATCCCTAGTTAGTAGATTGGTTTTTATTTCCTATAGTCCAGAAAAATCGCCCTGCAAAAAGAGTTAATTCCCGCTGTCCAAACCCCGTTGTGCCTTTCAATCTATTAGTTTTGGTTTGCTAAATTGAATTTGTGTCCGTTTTAGCTTTGTCTAGTTGCTGGTCATATCCTTGATTCCATAAAAAAATCCAAACAAAAAAAAATTCCCCACCCCAAACCCTAATTCCAATTCGGCTGATTTTTTCCTTTCTCTGCAGCCGCCACCAAAAACGTCATAACTTTTGATTCCGATCTTATTTTTGAGTGAAACCACCGCCATTAGATTCAAAACTTCATTTTCCATCTATCTGTAAAATTTCACGTCATTCCAGCAAGGAAGTTAAGAGATATCTGTGGTGAAAGTTGACCTAAAATTCCAGATTGAATCTGCAACAGCCGGCAGCTGTGAATTTTGTGCGAATTTTTCGGTCGGTTTCCAGAACTTGGCCCCAAAACAAAAGTTGTAGAAAAAGCCGTCAGAAAACGGAGAACAGTTTTCAAGTTTTGGATCAATCTTTGTGTTCTTCAATTGCAGATTGCATTCGATTGAATTATCTTGTATTTACCACTCCCATACATTGCCATACATATATTTTAGCCTTCTTCCATCCTTGATTGATCAGCAACATAGGCTAAGTGCTAGATACGAACTATAATTCAATTCTGTGCAATTTCTGAAATTAATTGATTGTTTTCCTTTGCTACAAAATACATAGCCTATCCAAGCTCCAATTTTCTACTAACCGAACAGGTCTCGCTGTACCTTGCAATCGCTTTACTCATCACTTGAGTTAGATTTATCACGAACCAGCCACCGGTTGCACCACCTGTTTGCTTTGGTAAGAACTCATAAGAATTTGGTAAGAGCTTGAGAGATGTGTGACTTGATATGAGCCTCCATATCCTAGTAGTTGATAGGAACATTTACTTGTGATTTGTTTTCTTGTTTTCTACTAACAATGACAGGCTTGAGAAAATTGGTAGATTATGATGTCATCGCGGGCAGATTTGAACTCGAAGGGAAACAATTACCGGTATATATCTTGCCACTCACCGCTGAGAGTACGTCGTCGGACTACTTCTTGTGGGTTACTATGATGGATAGCCACTTTGAAAGACAAGATCTTGATCCGTATGAGAAGATGAGCATGGCAAGGACGACGCTGATTGGTGATGTTCAACATTGGTGGTCGAATCTTGAGTTCCACTACATCTACACATGGGAGGAGATGAAGAAGAAATTGCAATATCGTTTTGTACCTCCACCACCCACGGTCACAAGCGAGGTGCAATCTGAGGTAACTGAAAATATTGATATTGTTTTGGCTCCTACTCCATCTACAGATATCACCGAGATACTTGAAGAGGTGAAGAATGATCTGGTGCATCTTATGCCATTAGAGGAGAAGTTTGAGGTACCTACAGTATCTGATGAGGACGATAATGACAAAGGTACTGATTTGTTGCTACAACAAGACATAGATCAACCTTGTGAGTATATACCTGCTGTAGTGCAACCTTTTGATATTCCTTGTGTTGACTTGAACGAACCATGTGCTGATCTAAATTCTCATAAGTTTGCACATGTCGAATTAATTACACATAAGGAAGTATTTGATAGAATATCCCCTGCTGATGCATTGTGCTATATCAAGCTTAATGAGGCTGTTAGTTTGGATTGTGCTATGGAGAAAGTTTCTGAACTTGCATGTTCGAAATTCTTGTTTAGTGCCTACACCCCTGGGTATAAGTTTAATTTGATTGGAGATTATGGTGTAGGAAATCAATTTCTTGTATATCGAATATGCATAACTTGTGATCACATGGATGAATTGAAACTTGTTGTTTTGAACAACAACTCTTGTATGCTCAATCTTGTTCATTATGAAAGAAAAATAAAATTTAGTGATCATTCAATGCCTATTTGTTCTTCTCTTGTTGAACCATCTAACATTGACAATCTGAATAATGAAATTGATGTATGGAAGAACTTGCAAATCTTTTCACCCATAATAGATGAATTTGCTATTGCTCAATTGAAATCTGATTATATGAAAGAACTTTGTTTGATTCCAAAAGTTGTAGCTTTACCCATATGTGCCACCACTACAAGTATACAACTTCAAAGATTTGAATTGCATAGATGCTTCACTTACATTTGCAAAACAAGTTGCAATAATTGCTGTGTGAGAAATTTTGATTTGCTCATTAACATATATGATTACTTTTGGGTTAATAATATAATGAGCTTTTATGATCACTGTTGTTTTATAACATTAATTGTGCAACAACGAAGAACTGTTAAAACGGATGACATATACATATACCATGCATACACCTTGGCTTCTTTGTTACCATACTTTCAGCTTATCAAAAGCCGAGGACGACTTTATTTTCAAGAAGGGGAGAATGATAAGAACATGTACCCTATGGATATAATCATATTTGCTATACTTGTTGTTCGAATTACAAGAGCTCCTACGCACCACTTAAATTATCAGGTGAGTTCGTTTCAAACAGGTTTCACTTTGTTTGACAAAGAACTTATGATATTACATAATGAGAGTTTGTTGCGTTTGTTATCATGTACCGAGATTTATGATCAAAATCATACAATACGTGAGGCTACACAAATGTTAAAACCGAGGATGGTTTTCTGTCAAGAAGGGGAGGATGATGTGACCACGCCACAAACACACACGACAATAGCGCCCAATATCAAGATTGAACTAAAGGTGAATTCGTTTCTTCAGCTTAAACATATTTTAAATGAGAATATGATGCTACCTAATGATGAAAATATATATTTTGACAGCACCACGTTATTTTTACATCAATTCAAGCAAGAGTTCAAGTTGGACACATTTTGGAATCCAATTCGGCCTCCAGATCAATTCGGATTCAGCCTGACAAGCCCAACTTCAAATGTGCATAACTTTCACATACGAAGTCCGTTTGAGGTCCATGAGTACTTGTTGGGAAGCTTTGCTTATCCTCTTTCGAATGGATCTGGTGTCACCTCTAAATTCCTTCTGTGCGCACCGCAACCATCAAAAGAGTTCGTGTTGGACACGTACTGGAATCGGATTCGGACTGCTGCAATGGTGCAAGTTTAAACGAGCATAACTTCGTCATACGGACTCCGTTTGGGACGTTCTTGTACTTCATGGAAATATTATCAAGTCTACTTTCCAATGGATCCAACCTCATCTTCAAATTCCATCTGAGACAGCCGAAATCGTCAAAACAATCCACGTAGGTTTCTGAGTCCGAGTCAAAAAGGTGCTGCGCCACCTCCACTTGGGCCCATGGGCCATGTAACCCTAGGGTGTACCCTTTGGGACGCCTCCCCTGGTTGTTTTCACTATATAGGAGCCGCTGCCTCCCTTTCTAGGACTTAGGTTTTGTTTAGATCAGTTTAGCCCCTTGTGCAAACTCCACGTTCTCTTGTGTCGGCTAGACCAACAGATTCGTGTTACAGAACCTCAACTATCTTTGTGCGACTTTTATATCTAGAAAATTCAGGTTGCTCACTATCCTTGTTCTTGCTTGTTCTTCGATTGCATGCAGGAATAGACCTTCGTGGTCAGGTCAACCGTGTTCTTGGCACGGTTGATAACGACTTGGGTGTTGTTCAGCGATTGCTAAGGCGCAAGTGACGTCTCGTACGGTTGTAGTTGGATCGCAAGAGTCATCTCCACCAAAATCGATAGTTATCATCCTATCGGAAGATCGGGACCCCATCGTCTCATCAGAAAGTGAGGAATGAATTTTACCAAAGAGATTAGAAATCAAGAATTTGAAGAAAAATTTGAAAATGAAGTGAAGAATAGCACTAAATTTCGGATTTCTCACTATTCATTGATCCTTTGCTCAAGACCTTTTGCAATCGATTTAGCAATGATATTAAGACTCTTCTATCCGAATCTTGAGTCATCTCATGAAGGGAATCAAGTGAACACACCCTCCCCTGACATGAAACCCTAGATTTTTGCAGGACAGAGGAGGAAGGAGCGAAGAGTTCAGATTTCAAGAAGATTGTTGAATCTTTCAAATGCTCTAGAAAATGGAGTGATCATATGGCCGTAAATGTTT
Organism: Dendrocalamus latiflorus; assembly: GCA_017311315.1. Classification (NCBI taxonomy): domain Eukaryota; kingdom Viridiplantae; phylum Streptophyta; class Magnoliopsida; order Poales; family Poaceae; genus Dendrocalamus; species Dendrocalamus latiflorus. The sequence continues at coordinate 12,303,777 of CM029650.1, read as the reverse complement.
CCCATCATAGAGCCTTCAAGAATCAATAAAACAAATTACCAAATCAGCTCAAAATCAAGTCCAACAGTGAAGAACAGAGAGGGAGATCCAAAGATGAAAAACATCAGAGATGAAGCAGAAGTTGAACATAGCCAACAAAATCATTCTTGTATTGATAGAGAGGAAGAGAGATGAATGATTGTACAGGGATTACAACTATCTCCTCACACAACATCTCAAAAAATCATCTCATCTCTCCAACACACACAGGGAGACAAGAAAACAATGAACTCTACTCTCTTCAACAGCTCTCAGCAACTAAAGCACAAAGAGGAGACACAAAGCAAAAGCCCTAACCACTCCCTTAAGCCATACATGCACCAGGAGACAACCCTTCTTTTATAGGCTTTGGTTACCGGGTTTCCAACTCGTTTTGCCCGCTAATCTCAAACGAAACCGCTCCCACTTGTGCAGCCTTGCGAATTTACCAAATCGCCCCTTCTGCACCTTCTGGGAAGCTTCCTCGTTTCTTTCTGTCCAAGCCTCACAATCACCTCGAGTCCTCGCTGCCTTTGGTACACCTCGACCGTTCTGACCTCGGCACCGCTTGCACCTAGTCCGATCATCCTGTGCCTCGCCACGACTCCGCCTCGATGTCCTGCAGCCATCACAGATAAGAAACACATCACATAGCACCGCTCGACACATGTAATCACGATTAGCACCAGTGAAACGTACTCAAGCATGAACTGGCCCAAATGACCAATTGGGAAGAATAATACGTCTCAAGTCCAACTAACCAAACCCAACTGAGCCAAATGCCATCATGGCACTAAACGCACAAACCAAACTCAAATTTTTCAGAAAACTTGTCAATTACTCATCACAAGCATGGGGTCGCATCCACATGGTCTCTCAATCTCCCCCTTGATGAGTATATTGACAAACCCAGAAAAAGCGTAAAGTTGAGTTTGTTCGAAAATGAAGGAAAGTCAAACATGGTCTAAAGAGAAACAAAGAAGCTTATGACCATATCGACAAACGGAGCACAAACAGAAAGAGCAAATTTTCCTCAAAAGCTCCAAGAACTCCAAGATTTCCTTGAAAATGGCTTTTTCTCCACTATTCTCTCCCTTTTGGCAATAAAATCATCAAGGTGCAAGGAAGAGAAAAACAGGTATGAGAATGGATGGAATGGCTGAATTTTATTCAATCTAAGCATTTAGAGCCATGAAGATTATTCAAAATGACCGTGGATTATTACATCAAGCCATAACATATAAGAATGCTATCAAGATCATGATAATACATGTATAGACAAGCTAAGCCAAATAAGTCACAATCTGAAAATTAGTGGAATTTCTTAGCATGTCAGGTCAACCATGATTCTAGTCTAGCTAAAGGTATCCAAAAATGATGCAAAACATGTCAATAATCTAAGTGGAACCAAGAAGCTAGTATTGAGTCAATTTAGAGTGCTACAAGCTCAAGAATGAATCACTTGTTCAAGTACTTGGTCTTTTTGTGTAATTAAGCAAATTGAGCACATTTGACATAAGTTTTTTTTAAAGCTCATGATCGTTTCCAACCAACATTTTTAATCATGTGCTAGATCTCAAGCCTTATGTGACTACTCCAAGCTAGAAGCTTAAGAGGATAGTCTTGGTCATCCAAAACTCCCCCTGAGTTCATGCCTAGTGCAATGGCAAGCAGTCTCACGAGAAAGAAATGGTGGGATCAGTTCTTTTGCACAAAAGAGATCTTTTTGCTTTCTTAAAAGGTTGTACTAACTCATGTTTCATCAAGGAACTAACATAGCTCAATCTAATGCTCAATATAGATTCAGGACTCAACTCAGCCTATTTGACATGGCATGACTCATAAGAGGATAACTAAAGGCAGACTAGTCTCAAGAGCTGACATGACACGAATTAGTTCAAGTTGAGCATTTTAATCAACCTATCATGGCAAAGACTAGACTACACATATAAAATCATGATATATCTAGCAAGTAAGCTCAGATCATGGCAAGATGTAATTCATTGTAAACATGTCATAACAGGATAATAATCAAGGCTCCATGTAGTTATATTACAATGTAAAATGCTAAAATGCAAGAAAATCCAGCTCCCCCTCAACATGAGATGCAACTTTAGTTCAAGTTGGGTTATTACAAAATTAAGATCTATAAGTTCCCAAATGAACTCCCCCTAAACCAAAGCAATAAAATCGAGAAGCTGATAAGAGAATCAGAAAAGGCAGTCCTTAAAGCATAGATAAGATATAGAGGATACTATGGCTCAGACTTACTCTCATCTACCCCATATGACTCTAGGATTATCAGCCGATCAACTAACACACTAAGGAGCAAACACGTACCCTGTCTATCCGAGAGTGGCCCAACTCTCACTAGAACCTATAAGAAGTGAGTGAGCTCAACCTAGTGAGAAGAGAAACAACTAATAAGCAGCATCCTAGAATCACAAGATGAGAGGAAGAAGTCTAAACAACTAGACAAGAGAAACAACTAATAACCCAGCATCCTGACCGTCTGGACCTCCGACTCCTCCCTGAGCCTAGTCTCGGTACACTCGCCATTGCCCGTCGCGTCCACCCGACTCCGACCGAGACCTCCGACTCCACCTGAGTCTAGTCCTAGTCTGTTCCGTCGCACACGACCGCAACAGACCTCCAAACCGTCTGGACATCCGACTCCTCCCTGAGCCTAGTCCCGGTTCTCTCGTCGTCGCCCGTCGTGTCCTCGACCGGTAGCTCCAGCTTCGGTTCCTCGTCTCCTGACTCGCAACCACCTCACCAGCCTCGATCATCTTCGGCATCACCGACCGTCTGGACCTCAACACCTCCTCGCCTCACCATGACCTAGCTCCGAAGTCCTGCAGTCACACAGACAAGCAAACCGTCACATAGCACCGCACGAAACAGCATATCAACAATATTAACACAAGTAAAGGTACTCAACCCAAAACAAACTCAAACTCTCTAAACCAACCGTCAATTACTCATCACCAACATGGGGATACCTCCACATGGTCTCTCAAATGATCATAAAGATACTTAAAGTAATTCATTCTTGTACTATTTAATTTCTTCCTTTCTTGCCATTATGGGTTGATCGTGCAAAGTGCAACAAGACTAATCCTTCCTTTTCCCCATGCATGCCGATCTTATAAAGGTACCTAAAAACACGACAAACAACAAGGGTGAGTCCAACGACTCAGCAAATATAACAAAGGGTAACAAGAACATACATGAACACCATTTGATAAGAACATCCAACAATTACTTATATAAATCATGCTATGCATTATGATCAACAATATCTTTATCTCTTTCTCTTTTGCATTTTACCGGTAATGCAAAGTGCACATCCGTCGATGCACACCCATGCATGTACCATCTGGTACAGGGACCAATTGCCCATACTCCGCAAGTATGGGGACCTTTAGCCCGTCATCAACATGACGGGGACCTCAGCAAATGCTTGGTCATCACATGACCAAGACTTCAATAAGCCAACATGATGCATATGTATGAAAATCCAAGTTTAATAAAAACATGCATCCACAACAACTTTGCACAAGGAGTACTCATGAAATTCACAACTTACGAACAACCATGAACATTAATAGGTGTTCCTTCATCACAACCATGAACACAATTGCTCACAATATAAATAAAACATCGACATTCCACAATATCAAATTAAACCATCATTATACTTGCCTTAACCGCGAGAGGACGAGGGACGTGCAGAAGGTGCTGCCCCCGGGATCAGTCCAACACCTGAATAATAATTATAACGCATGCTACGATAACGGTAGTGGACCAAAACTATATAAAAAGAACAATCACGAACTCGCAAAAACGTCCAACTCGACTTCAACCCCAAATCCTAAGGGTCTATCTGTCCCCTCTGTGGACAGTCAACTTCAAAAATCCATATCTATTGGTACAGGAGTCCAATGAGGTGTTCTTAGACTTTCTGAAAAGATAATTAAATTCTCCATATAAACCTAGTTGGTGAACCTCCCTGAATCGGCCAAATTATACCCGCACAAGCCAGTTTTCTAAAACATCAATTTCACGTCGGGTTCTCTGGAAAGAGTACTAAAAATACCATAACTTTCAGTACGAGTGTCCGAATCATGAGTTTTCTGGAAAGCTGAGACAATTATCTACAACTTTCGTTATACTGATCTTCCATAATTCTCCCTTTTTATAATCGCATAACCCAATTTACCAAAACCTGACAGAAAACCCACAAATCTGCAGAACAGTCCCACTAATAAAATCATAACTTCTGCTACAGAGGTCCAACAACGTGTTCTAGCATTTCATGGAAAGATGGCAACGTCCTCTACAATACTCTAGGAGACATCCAGAACTGAATCCATACGAAACTATATCAAAACGACCATCTAACACAATCTATCCTGAGCAGACCACAATACCGACATTGCTACAATAATTAAATTTGCATCTAACCGGGGGAAATAGGGGTTACTCTTGATGAATTGCTGAAGAACACGATGAACACCACACGATCTCTCTCTCCCTTCCTATTCCCTTTTTCCCTTCCTCTTCTCCGTCTTCCGGATCAAAACGCCTCCCGGTGATCGATCTCCTTCCTCCGCTCGACCGGCAGCAAAGGGGAACTCCTTCACCAACAGTAGGGGGCTTCAATGGAGGAGGAGGAGGTGGTGGTGCTGCTGGACAAGGGAGGCGCAAGGGGGGAGAGGGAGGTGGCGGCTCAAGGGAGAAAGAGGAGGGGGCTTAGGGGGTGGCGGCTAAGGTTTGGGGGAGGGGCGCCTCCCCCCTTTGGCCGGCCACCACTTGGGCCAGGGCCCAGGCCCAGGTTGCTGTGGTTTTGCAGAATTCCACCCCTAAAATCCCTGTTAAACTCTTTCTATTTGGCCTTGAGAGACCATGTGGTTGTGACCCCATGTTTTGGTGATGAGTAATTGACGCGTGATCGGGAAAGTTTGAGTTTGATTTTGGTCATTGGGCTATTTTGAATGTGAGAATTTAATTCTAATACGACTTTGTGTTATCTGTATCTCGAGCGGTGCTATGTGATGTATTTCTTGTCTGTGATGGCTGTAGGACATCGAGGCGGAGTCGTGGCGAGGCACAGGATGGCCGGATTAGGCACAGGCGGTGCCAAGGTCAAAGCGGTCGAGGTGTGCCAAAGACGGCGAGGACTCAAGGTGGTTGTGAAGCTTGGACGGCAAGAAATGTGGAAGCTTCCCAGAAGGTGCAAGAGGGGCATTTTGGTAAATATGCAAAGCTGCACAAAAGGAAGCGGATGCGGTTCAGGTTAATGGATAAAGCGCAGAGTTGGTGGAGTTATCGGGTAAAGTACAAATGTGAACCCGGTAGTGGAGGCTATAAATAGAGAGAGTGGGTGTGAGAGTTTTATGTTTTTATTTCTCACCATGTATGCATGAGATGTGAGAGTTGTAGGCAACAGTAGCTTTTGAATTTCATTTGCGTGTGTTGATCTCTGTGAAAGAGAGCATGAACTGGATGTAAACTTCATCTTTTAATCATTCATGTCTCCGACTCATCCTATGAGAGCTGTCTTGTTTGTGTTTTTATTCTTCTCAGTTTAGTCTTCTCTGTGTGGAGGGTATGGCAGGTTCTTTGTTTCTTGTCTCTTGATTTGAGTTCTTGATTCAAGTAGTCTAGCTTGCTATTGCTCAGAACTGGGACTTATTCTCAAGATCATCTAGGTCAGTTCTTCTCGAGAGCACAGCTTGTTGATTGCTAGTCTGGTCAAGTAAGTTGCGCATTTAAATTTCCTGCTTGTTCTTTTCTCTGATGGTTTGATTATGAAGTTCATTCTTTCAGCCGAATGATGCTCTGATTATTTCTTTTTGGCCGAAACTATTTCTTGTCTGCTTGTCACTCTTCCCGAGAAGCAACTTGCTATTTTTGTTGAAGTTCCAACTAAGTGACCAGAGAAGGGCTGCATTAGTTTGACCTTTTCTGTATTTTTCGGGTGAAGCTACAAGTATTTACTGTTTCTTTTATTTTCAGTCCGTAGATTTCAAGTTGTCCTCGGTGCAGTGCTGTAGACTACTGTCCTTAATCCAGCTCTTTGCGTGCATGCCTTTTGTCTTCCGTTTTGCTTTCAGTTTCAGCAACAAGGACATCTTTCGGTCAGCTTTTTCTTTTTGGATTATCTTTTCTCCTTTTGTTTCTTTTGTTAGCTTGCTGTAGTCTGCAGAAAAGCATGTCTGACCGAGCTCAAGTATTGCCTAGAGCCATTTTTAGCTGTGCAGTCAGGCTACTTCTCTCTTGTCGGCCAGCTGCTCGGTTCATTTATGGCAGATTACAGGGGGTCTAATCGGCAGTATGTTGGCCTTTGTTCTCAAGCTCAAGTCAGTTCGGAAGTTGAAGTACTTGTGTGCTCTCAGTTCTTGTTCTCTCTGCTCTCTTTCTGTTATCGGATAGCTGCATTTTCAGTTTGTCTTTAGGTGTAGTAGACCACATGCTCCGTGCCCGTTCTATTCTCTGCCGATGTGTTCTCTGCCGATAGGTTTCTAGTCTTTTTGGTTTTAGTTTTCTTCAGTCTCCTGTCCACGTTTACTCTCTGGACTGCAGTGTCCTTTTTCAGTAGGCTGCTCTCTGATTCCTTTTTGGTGGCCGGCTCTCTTCATTGCTTCTATTTTCATTTCCTCTTTTCTACTCGGTCTCAAACAGAAAGTTGTTGTCTTTGTCTTGGTCATTTGGCAAAATGGTTCTCGGCTTCCAGTGAACGTTTATTCTTACTTCATAGCTATCATAGCTATCGGAGGAGAAAAGTTTGAGAATACTCAGGGCAAATTTTAAGGCACCAGTCACCCCCCTCTGTTGCCATTTCGGTCTTAGCTATCATAGCTATCGGAGGAGAAAAGTTCAAAGTTCTTGGGTGTTTTCTTAGCCTCGAAGGATGAGACATTTACCCATTTTCAGGGTCTGTTTAGTAGGCTTTCTGTTGAGCTCCCGGGTGCCTTACGAGCTATCCGCAGTGACAATGGCACGGAGTTCAAGAATTCCAACTTTGAGAGGTTCTGCGATGAGACGGGTGTAGAGCACCAGTTCTCTTCTCCGCACGTCCCCCAGCAAAATGGCGTCGTGGAGAGAAAGAACCATGCCTTGGTCGAGATGGCCAGGACGATGCTTGATGAGTACTCTACACCCAGGAAGTTTTGGGCTGTGGCAATAGCCACCGCGTGCCATGTTTCGAACAGAGTTTTTCTGAGGGCACACTTGCATCGCACTTCTTATGGGTTGAGATACGGGCGAAAGCCCAGTGTCTCACATTTTCGCGTGTTTGGTTGCAAGTGTTTTATTCTGAAGTCCGGGAACCTAGATAAGTTCGAGTCTTGATCTTGTGATGGGATCTTTCTAGGTTACTCGACTTCTTCGCGGGCGTATAGGGTTTGGAACTGCGAGTCTAGTAAGATGGTAGAGACCTGTGAGGTGACCTTCGACGAGGCTAGTCCGGGGACTAGGCCCGATATCTCAAGTTCTTTAGAGCAGTCCGATACCATATTGTGGATGATGAGGAGGATGGAGATGAGGGTTGTCTACCCGATCCAGTTTCTTCTCCCCTTGAGGTGCCTGCTTCTTCCACTGCACCTCAAGGAGATCAGCCCATGCCTTCCATATCTTCCGGAGTTAGTGGCTCTGTTCCTACCTCTTCAGCTCATGAGGTAGAGGCCACTTCTTCTCATCCAGGACCTCCCCGACATATCCAAAAAGATCATCCTTCTGAGTAGATGATTGGAGATCTCTTTGAGCGCGTCACACGCTCAAAGTCTGGCATGTCACATTTCTGTCTCCATTCTACTTTTGTTGCCACCTTTGAGTCCAAAGATGTTTGTCATGCTCTTTCTGATGAGTCTTGGGTAAATACCATGCATGAGGAGTTAGAGAATTTCAAGAGAAACAAGGTATGGTTCTAAGGGTTAGAATCCTGCTTGCTTTTGCTGCTTCTAAGGGTTTCAAGCTTTACCAGATGGATGTCAAGAGTGCCTTCCTCAATGGGTTTATTGATGAAGAGGTCTATGTTAGACAGCCTCCAAGTTTCGAGAACCCTAAATACCCAACCATGTCTACAAGCTTTCCAAGGCCCTGTATGGACTTAAGCAAGCCCCTAGAGCTTGGTATGAGAGGCTTAAGTCCTATCTGTTGAGTCATAGGTTTGAGATGGGTAAGGTACATAAGACCTTGTTCATCCGCAAGCATGGCAATGATCTTCTACTTGTCCAGATTTATGTGGATGACATCATCTTTGGCGGCTCCTCGCTTGCTCTTGTCTCTCAGTTCTCTGATGTCATGAGCTCAGAGTTTGAGATGAGCATGATGGGCGAGTTGAGTTTCTTTCTCGGGAGGGTACCTTCTTGCATCAGGGCAAATACAATCGAGACCTCCTGAGATGCTTTGATATGAGTGATGGTAAGCCGGTGTCCACTCCTATAGCTTCATCAGCTTCCCTTGACCCAGATGAGGACGTCGAGCCAGTTGATCAGAAGGAGTATCACAGCATGATTGGCTCCCTCTTGTACCTCACTGCCTCGAGACCGGACATACATTTCACTGTGTGTCTGTGTGCTCGCTTTCAGGCTTCTCCTCGCGTATCTCACCGCCAGGCGGTGAAGCGCATTCTTCGGTACCTTTGAGCTACCATTGACTATGGTATCTGGTACTCTTCCTCACCCTGTTTTTCCCTCAGAGCCTACTCGGACGCAGACTTTGCTGGCTGTAGGATAGATGGGAAGAGCACTTCTGGCACCTGCTAATTTATGGGCACCTCTTTGGTTTCCTGGTCTTCGAGGAAGTAGTTTGGTGTTGCTCAGTCCACCGCAGAGGCCGAGTACGTTGCTGCCGCCAGTTGCTGCAGCTAGGTGCTTTGGATGGTTTCGACCTTGCGGGACTTTGGGTTAGCCATAGACAGTGTTCTACTCTTTTGTGATAACACTTCTGCCATTAACATTACAAAGAACCCAATGCAACATTCTCGGACCAAGCACATTGATATCAGATATCACTTCTGTTGTGGTTACAGACCAAACAGAGAGAGAGAGAGATGGTAGTGGAGAGGTGGGAGTGTTCTGCCTCATCCTCCCCCTCATCCTGATATATATATATTCACATGGGATATGCTTTTACAGTTATGCCCTTACATCCGTACCTCCCCATCAGGGGCACTTATGTCATTACACACGTTACTCTGGTTCTTATAACCTCCTAACAGGCCCGCTGGGCTTAGGTGGGGGCAACCCCTACGACAACTTCCTTTGAGACCATGTGGAGAAGGGTGACATAGTGCTCCAGTTTGTGGAGAGTGACCACCAGTTGGCTGATATCTTTACCAAGTCTTTGGATAGCTCTAAGTTTTCAGCCTTGCGGGGAGAGCTTGGGGTGGTTTGTCCTTATGGACTGTTGTGAGGGGGAGCTTTGTGCTTTACTGTTTTACTCTATTTATTATGCTCATGCTCCTTTCTGTTGCATTGCATGCGGGTGCATATGGGTTAGTCCTCCTAGCATAGATTAGAGTGTTTCTCTCGTTTAGTTGTTTAGACCTTTTCCTCTCATCTTGTGATTCTAGGATGCTACTTATTAGCTGTTTCTCTTCTCACTAGGTTGAGCTCACTCACTTCTTATTGGTTCTAGCAAGGGTTGGACCACCCTTGGGTAGACAGGGTTCGTGTTTGCTCCTTAGTGTGTTAGATGATCAGCTGATAGTCCTAGAGTCATATGGGGTAGATGAGAGTCAGTCTGATCCACAGTATCCTCTATATCTTATCTATGCTTTAAGGACTGCCTTTTGATTTCTTTGCCAGCTTCTCGTATTTACCACTTTGGCTCAGGGGGAGTTCATTTGGGAGCTTCTAGATCTTAATATTGTCATAACTCAACTTGAACTAAAGTTGCATCACATGTTGAGGGGGAGTTGGATTTTCTTGCATATCATTTTGCATTGTAATATAACTACATGGAGCCTTGATTATTATCCATTTATGACATGTTTACAATGCATTACATCTTGCCATGATTTGTTCTTACTTGCTAGATTTGTCATGACTTTATATGTGTAGTCCAGTCTTTGCCATGATAGGTTGATTAAAATGCACAACTTGAATTAAATCATGTCATGTTAGCTCTTGAGACTAATCTATCTTTGGTGATCCTTTTATGATTCATGCTATGTCAAATAAGCTGAGTTGAGTCTTGAATCTTTATTGAGCTTTAGATTGAGCTATGCTAGTTTCTTGATGAAGCATGAGTTAGTACAAATTTTCTGTTTTTGAAAATGCAAAAAGATCTCATTTGTGCGAAAAAACTGATCTCACCAATTCTTTCTCATGAGACTGCTTGCCATTGCACTAGGCATGAACTTAGGGGGAGTTTTGGATGACCAAGATCATCTTCTTAAGCTTCTAGCTTGGAGTGGTCGCATAAGGCTTGAGATCTAACACATTACTAAGTAAAAATCTGGTTGGAAACAACCATGAGATTTATAAAGAAAAACATGTCAATTGTGCTAAATTTGCTTAATTACACAAAAAAATCAAGTACTTGAACAAGTGACTCATTCTTGAACTTGTAGAACTCTAAATTGACTCAGTACTAGCTTCTTGGTTCCACTTAGAATATTGACATAGCCTGCATCATCTTTGGATACCCTTAGCTAGACTATAATCATGGTTGACTTGACATGCTAAGAAATTCGACTAATTTTCAGATTATGACTTATTTGGTTTAGCTTGTCTATACATGTATTGTCATGATCTTGATAGCATTCTTATATGTTATGGCTTGGTGTAATACTTCAAGGTCATTTTGGATAACCTTCATGGCTCATCATGCTTACACTGAATAATATTCAGCCATTCCATCCATTCTCATGATTGATTCTCTTCCTTGCTTCTAGATGATTTTATTGCCAAAAGGGGCAGAATAGTGGGAAAAAGCCATTTGGGAACTTTCTGGAGCTTTGGAGATCAATGTGCTCTTTCTGTTGTTGCTCTTCTCTAGTGTTCCTTTTGTCAACATGCTCTTGGTTCCTCTTTGATTCTTTCTTAAGGCCATGTTTGATTTTTCTTTCATTTTCAAACTCAACTTTATGCTTTTTCTGTGTTTGTCAATATACTCATCAAGGGGGAGATTGAGAGACCATGTGGTTGTGACCCATGTTTTGTGATGAGTAATTGACGCGTGATCGGGAAAGTTTGAGTTTGATTTCGGTCGTTGGGCTATTTTGGATGTGAGAATTTAATTCTAATACGACTTTGTGTTATCTGTATCTCGAGCTGTGCTATGTGATGTATTTTTTGTCTGTGATGGCTGCAGGACATCAAGGCGGAGTCGTGGCGAGGCATGGGATGACCGGACTAGGCACAGGCGGTGCCAAGGTCAAAGCGGTCGAGGTGTGCCGAAGACGGCAAGGACTCGAGGTGGTTGCGAACCTTGGACGGCAAGAAATGTGGAAGCTTCCCAGAAGGTGCAAGAGGGGCGTTCTCTGTGTCTCTTGTGTTTTTATTCTTCTCAGTTTAGTCTTCTCTGTGTCGAGGGTATGGCGGGTTCTTTGTTTCTTGTCTCTTGATTTGAGTTCTTGATTCAAGTAGTCTAGCTTGCTGCTGCTCAGAACTGGGACTTATTCTCAAGATCATCTTGGTCAGTTCTTCCCGAGAGCACAGCTTGTTGATTGCTGGTCTGGTCAAGTAAGTTGTGCATTTAAATTTCCTGCTTGTTCTTTCCTCTGATGGTTTGATTATGAAGTTCATTCTTTCAGTCGAATGATGCTTTGATTATTTCTTTTGGCCGAAACTGTTTCTTGTCTGCTTGTCACCTTCCCGAGAAGCAACTTGCTGTTTTTGTTGAAGTTCCAACTAAGTGACCAGAGAAGGGCTGGATTAGTTTGACCTTTTCTGTATTTTTCGGGTGCAGCTACAAGTATTTACTGTTTCTTTTATTTTTCAGTCCGTAGATTTCAAGTTGTCCTCGGTGCAGTGATGCAGACTACTGTCCTTAATCCAGCTCTTTGCGTGCATGCCTTTTGTCTTCCGTTTTGCTTTCAGTTTCGGCAACAAGGACATCTTTCGGTCAGCTTTTTCTTTTTGGATTATCTTTTCTCCTTTTGTTTTTTTTGTTAGCTGGCTATAGTCTGCAGAAAAGCATGTCTGACGAGCTCAAGTATTGCCTAGAGACATTTTTAGATGTGCAGTTAGGCTACTTCTCTCTTGTCGGCCAGCTTCTCGGTTCATTTATGGCAGATTACAGGGGGTGTGATCCGCAGTATGTTGGCCTTTGTTCTCAAGCTCAAGTCAGTTCGGAAGTTGAAGTATGTGCTCTCGGTTCTTGTTCTCTCTGCTCTCTTTCTGTTTTCGGACAGCTGCATTTTCAGTTTGTCTTTAGGTGCAGTAAACCACATGCTCCCTGCCCGTTCTATTCTCTGCCGATAGGTTTCTAGTCTTTTTGGTTTTAGTTTTCTTCAGTCTCCTGTCCACTTTTACTCTCTGGACTACAGTGTCCTTTTTCAGTAGGCTGCTCTCTGATTCCTTTTTGGTGGCCGGCTCTCTTCACTGCTTCTATTTTCATTTCTTCTTTTCTACTCGGTCTAAAACAGAAAGTTGTTGTCTTTGTCTTGGTCATTCGGCAAAATGGTTCTCGGCTTCCAGTGAATGTTTATTCTTACTTCATAGCTGTCATAGCTATCAGAGGAGAAAAGTTTGAGAATACTCGGGGCGAATTTTAAGGCACTATTCACCCCCCCTCTGTTGCCATTTCGGTCCAACAGGCATTTTACCCCGATTAATCTATTCTCTCTCGAATAACATTTGGTGTATTACAGCTTAAGTTTGTCCGGATTGTTCTTGCTATTGCTATATAATTTGATTATGAGATATGACAAATGGATGTCAAAATGGCTTATCTAAATGGAAACCTGAGTGAGAATGTGTACATGACACAACCTGAGGGTTTTGTCGATCCTCCAAATAGTAGAGAAAGATAAGCAAGCTTCAAAGATCTATTTATGGACTAAAACAAGCTTCTTGGAGTTGGAACATTCATTTTGATGAAGTAGTCAAAGGGTTTGGTTTCATCAAGAATGAAGAAGAACCTTGTGTTTACAAAAAGGCTAGTGGGAGCACACTTGTTTTTCTAGTCTTATATGTCGAATTGATCGAAAATGATATTCCTATGCTTGAGTCTGTAAAGTCTTCATTAAGAAATAGTTTCTCTATAGATAGCTTAGAAGTGGTAGCATATATTTTGGGCATAAAAATCTATAGAGATAGATCTAAAAGGCTAATTGGATTAAGCGAAGATACATACATTGATAAAGTGTTGAAGCGGTTCAATATGCAGGATTCTAAGAAGGGTTTCTTGTCTATGTCATATGGTATTAGTCTTAGCAAGACTCAGTGTCCTTAGACACCAGATGAGCAAGACCAGATGAGTAACATTCCATATGCTTCTACCACTGGATCTATCATGTATGCCATGCTTTGTACACACCCAGATGCATTACATGCTCTAAGTGTTATGAGTAAATATCAATTAGATATCCTGAAATACTTGAGAAGGACTAGGGATGCGTTCCTTATTTATGGAGGTGAGGAAGAGCTAGTCATAAATGGTTATATTGATGTTAGCTTTCAAACCAATAAAGATGATTTTTGATTATAGTCTGGGATTGTGTTTTGTCTTAATAGAGGAGTAGTGAGCTGGAAAAGTTTCAAGCAAGAGACGGTTGCTTATTCTACAACGAAGGCTAAGTATATTGTGGCTTCCAAAGCTACAAAGGAGGTAGTTTGGATAAAGAAGTTCATCTTTGAGCTGGGTGTGATCTCTAGTGCTTCTAGTCCAATGAATCTCTATTGTGATAATAGTAGAGCCATTACGCAAGCCAAAGAGCCTAGATCGCATCAAAAATCTAAGCACATACTTTGACATTTTCACCTCATTCGTGAGATTGTTGATAGAGGTGATGTTAAGATATGTAAAGTACACACGGATTTAAATATCGCTAATCCATTGACAAAACCTTTTTCACAGCCAAAGCATGAGGCACACACAAGAGCTATAGGTATTATATACTTGCATGATTGTCTCTAGTGTAAGTGGGAGATTGTTAGTGATATGAGCTAGAGGTAATCATGGAGATGATTGTATCACTTTTATGTTTATGATCTTTTAAATAATATGTTAATTTGTTTCTTAAATAAATATCTTTCATATTGATCAACAAGTATGTGACTTGTTTGTGGAACTCTTTATTCATGATGTTATTCTAAATTAACCCTGATCTCATATCATTATATGGGATAATTATGATTTACAGATCAGTACATATATTGATTGATGATCATATTTCTGGACCATGGATATGGAATATCAAATCAATAATGTGGACACATGTTGGAGAACATGATGTTGGGCTTACATGGCTTTCAAGTTTACGCAGTAGAAAATTTTAATATGCGCTAGTGTAGTCTACCCATATCCCAACAGCCACGGTGAACAGTGACACACGATGTGCTCAGTCGAGGACCAAAATGGGTCGACTAGACCTCAAAAAAGGGATAGGTAGTGGCATCGCGGGCAAGGAGGCATGGCAACGACGCTGGTGACGTTGGACGGTGGCCAAGGTGGAGATGGACAGTGGTGATGATACTCCAGCAAAGTTCTGGCAAGAGAGACATGAGCATGGTGTAAAATGCGATGAGAGGAAGACGATAGTGTGGTTTAAGATGGTATAGGCTCGCCGGATAGGATGGATTTGGCAATGGTGGTGCTCAAACAGAGGTGACAAAGATGGGATCAATTCCAGTAAATGGTTACATGAAAATGAAATTAACTTGGGGGAATGAGAGAGGATGTTTGGAAACACAAAGTGATATGAACCATTTTGGAAGGAGCTCATCGGACAATGGTAGCGTAGGAGCACGTGGATTCAATGGAGACAAGCATCAGTGGGCACCGAGAGCAGGTGAAGTCAACAGGGTTATGTGGTGATAGCGAGATAGGGTAGGCTTGGAGAGAGATTGATAGCACTAGCTGTCCCGATCTTTCGATGAAAGTGGTAGATTCGATTGGGGAAGGAGATGACGTTGACGACCCGACTACAACCATCCAAGGACGTTGCGCCTTAGCGATCGATACACCAACTCCAGAGATTGTTCGTGACCTTGTCGGCGCACGATCAACCTAACCACGAGGGTACTTGTTCCTGCAAGCAATCAAAGAACAGGCAAGAACAAGATGAACAGCAACTCAATTGCAAATAAACGATATAGGATTCAATCGAAAACAGAAGAACGGTGGGGTTCCGAAGACAAGTATCCGGGCGGTCTAACCGACACGCGCGAGTACAAGGCAAAGTAGCAAAAGCTAACTTAGTCTATCAAAACCCAAACCCTAGAAAAGGGTGCGGCTGCCTATTTAAGGGACACGGAAGGTGGAGGGTCGGCCAAAACACAAGGAAGCCGAATAGGACTCGAATTACAGGGCCCAAAGCCCACTTTGACTCGGACTGAAAACGTGATATGACTTGTTTTGCAGTTTCTGACCGGTTCGGATGGAATTTGGAGGTGAGTCCAGATTCATCTGAAAGTAGACTTCAAGATCTTTCCAACGAGTACTCACGGGCCCCGAGAAACCTTCTGGATCAAAAGTTATGGCTGTTTGAAGTAGACGCTGTTGGGAAGGCCGAATCCGAGTCAAACTCGCGAACAGGACTTGGTTTGCGCTTGACGGTTCCACTTCTATACTTGAGCTCACATGGTTCTTCCCCATGGTTCCTAAGGACAATTAAATCATCACAAGAATTAAGTAGTATTCCATTCTTTGAAACATTTGTATGCAAACTTAGGAACGCATTCACCTGATGGTTAAGTTGACGTGCTCGCGCTCTAGTCATTGGTCATTGTATCATAGTTTCAGTTTGATGTGGAGTTGGCATGGTTGTATGCATGGAAAGGATGTCCTCATCAGAGATTGTGGAAGATGAAGAGGAAGCTAAGGCCGATTGAGCTTAGGGAGGTGGGAGGAAGTAAGAGAGAGAGAGAGGGGAGAAATACAGGAGGAAGAAGAAGCATGTGAGTATAACAGGTGAGGCCAAGCAAGCTTTTTTATTTTTTTTTCTAATTAAGCTTTATGTACACAGCGATAACTATCCACATAGATGCCACATTAGCAAAACTTATACAAGTGGACACCATGTCATCCAAAACTAGGGTGGTTTAGAGCGAGGGTGATTTGCTCCGGTTTTGATAATTAGGAGCTGAAAAATGAACTGTTTCGTAGTTGAAAGTGTAATTCAGACTTGGGACATAAGTTTGGGGGGGGGGGGTAAAGTGGACTTCTTCCTATTATAAATAAATATCTAAATCAACAAACAATTAGCATGAACAATCAAGCTTTAATCGTCAACCTCTCCTATCGGATCTGCCAAAGAATAAAGTCGAGATGTGAGCCAAAGAAAGATTTATCCAATAAAACTCCAAACCAAGATATGGTACATATTATGAGCATGAGAAAATTGGCCATCTAACAAAATTATACCAAATAGCATAAATTTTACAACCTAAAGTAAAGGGCTTATGATGCACTTGTAATACCCCAAATGTGATTCGAGAGAGAATAGATTAATTGGGGAGAAGGACCAGATAGCAAAGAGTTTAATAGGGTTTTTAGACGGGGGATTTCTGCAAAACCCCAGCAACCTGGGCTTGGGCCTTGGCCCAAGTGGTGGCCGACCATAAGGGGGGAGGCGCCCCTCCCCCAAACCCTAGCCGCCTCTCCCAACCTCCCTTTTCTTTTTTTCCTTGGTGGCCGCACCCCTCTTCCTCCACACAGCCGCCACCAATAGAACTACTGCCACGGCAAGGTTTTTGGCTGCCACGGCGAGGTTATTGGCTGCTGCGGCAAGGTTTGTGCTGCCGTGGCAGAGAAAACAGGAAAGAAAGGAGGAAGAGGGAAGGGAAGAAGAAGGAGAAGAGGAAGGGGGAGAGAGAGATCACGTGGTGTTCATCATGTTCTTCAGCGATTCATCAAGAGTAACCCCTGTTTCCCCCTGATTAGATGCATATTTAATTGTTGTAGCAATGTCGATATTGTGGTCTGCTCAGAACATAGTGCGTTAGACGGTCGTTTTAATGTAGTTTCGTGTAGATTCAGTTCTGGACATCTCCTAGAGTATTGTAGAGGACGTATCTATCTTTCCGTGAAGTGCTAGAACACATCGTTGGACCTCTGTAGCAGAAGTTATGATTTTATTAGTGAGACTGTTCTGCAGATTTGTGGGTTTTCTGCCAGGTTTTGGTAAATGGTGTTAGGCGATTAGAAAAATGGAGAATTAGACAATCTCAGTATAATGAAAGTCGTAGCTCATAGTCTCAGCTTTCTAAGAAGCTCAAGAACTCATAATTCGGACACTCGTGCTGAAAGTTATGGTATTTTTAGTATTCTATCCAGAGAACCCGACGTGAAATTGATGTTTTAGAAAACTGGCTTGTGCGGGTATAATTGGGCCGATTCAGGGAGGTTCACCAACTAGGTTTAGATGGAGAATTTAATTATCTTTCCAGAAAGTCTAAGAACACCTTATTGGACTCCTGTACCAATAGATATGGATTTTTGAAGTTGACTGTTCACGGAGGGGACAGATAGACCTTTAGGATTTGGGGGTTGTAGCGAAGGAAAAAATATTTCGTCCGAAATTTCGCTGCTTTTGGTGGTCAATGAAATAACTTCATCTCGGTCAAATATTTCGCACGAATTTGAAATCGGCGTGGGTGAGCCGCACCCGCACGCCCCAGCCCAAAACCCCAGCGCCCCAGCCCACCAGGCCCAACACCAGCGCATCCCTTTCGGCCGCGCAAGCCGTCTCAACCCTAACCCTTATCCCATTCGACCTCTTCCATTCCTCTACCGTGACCGAGCGGCGGCGATGGCTAAGGTGGGACAAGCAGCGGACATCGGCCAAGGCGGGGACGAGCGTCGAGCGCCTCCCTAGTCGCCAATCCCCATCCTCCACCGAGCGGCGGCCAAGGCGGGGACAAGCGACGGGCGGCGGCCAAGGTGGGGCAACTCCCTCCCCAATCGATTCGGCGGCGGCGTAGCTCCCTCCCCCATCGATTCAACGGCGGCGCATCTCCCTCCCCGATCGAATCGACGACGGCGCAGCTCTCTCCCTGATCCCCGATCGATTCGACGGCAGCGCTTGACCTCCCCCTTTTCCCCAATCTTCCCCGAGGTAGATTGAACAGAGACTGGAAGCACATGAAGATGCGGCGTCGAAGGAGAGGAGGAAGGGCGGCACGAGAAGGTATTTATCTCAATTCTCAAATTTTGGTTAAATTTCATCAAAAATTCGATTTTTTTCGTCCGAAATTGAAACGAAATGAACGAAATTTCATTCTTTCGTTCCTTTCGCCGACAGCCGAAATTTTTTTGCATCCGAAAGATTAAACCCTGGTTGTAGCTGAGTTGGACATTTTTGCGAGTTCGTGATTGGTTTTTTATATAGTTTTGGTCCACTAGTGTTATCTTAGCATGCGTTATAATTATTATTCAGGTGGTGGACTGATCCTGAGGGCAACACCTTCTGCACGTCCCTCGTCCTCTCACGGTTAAGGCAAGTATAATGATGGATTCAATAGCTGTTGTGGAATGTCAATGCTTGAGTTATATTGAGAGCAATTGTGTGTTCATGATTTTGATGAAGGTGTATTTGGTAATGTCCATGGTTGTTTGAAAGTTATGAAGTTCATGAGTGTGAACATGGTAGTATGAAAAGGTTTTCCTTGTGCAAAGTGTTGTGGATGCACGTTTTTATTAAACTGAAACTTTCATACATATGCATCATGTTGGCTTATTGATGACTTGGTCATGTAATGACCAAGCAATTGATGAGGTCCCCATCATGTTAATGACGGGCTAAAGGTCCCCATGCTTGAAGAGCATGGGCTTAGGTCTCCATACTTGCGGAGTATAGGCAATTGGTCCCTGTACTAGATGGTACAGGCATGGGTGTGCATCGACGGATGCACACTTTGCATTACCGGTAAAATGCAAAAGAGAAAGAGAAAAGATAAAGGACTTGTTGAGCATATTGCATAGCGTATGTTGTAAAGCATATGTTGGGTGTTTCTTATGGTGTGGTGTACATGCATGCCATGGTTACCCTTTTGTTATATTTGCTGGGTCTTGGACTCACTCTTGTTGTTGTTGTGTTTTAGATACCTTTATGAAATCAGCATGCATGGGGAAAGGAAGGACTAGTCTTATTGCACTTGTGCATGATGTACCCACAATGGAAAGAAAGAATAAACTAAATAGATGATGAATGATTCTCTTTAAGTACCTTTCGTTTACTGCTTCCTGGAAGTAAACTGTAATAAATGAATAGAAGATTTAAGATGCTCATGATTTATGTCTTAGATGTTTAGTTGCTATCACTTTACAAGTTGTTTTACCTTTAATAATTATAACTGTTTGATGAGCTTTAATAATAACTGTTCTGCTGTAATTTTGTGAGGTTTTTTAGTTTATCTTTGTTACATTACTAGTTTGGTGGCATTCCAGGCCATTGGCTGGTTGGGGTGTTACAACACTGACATAATTGTTGGCACTATTGGAGTTTATTGCTACTTGATTAATCATAATTCACAATTGAACAAGTACATTTTTCAGAAAGCCTTTTTCTAAAAAGGGTTAATAAATTTCTACAATTCCTATCGAAATAAAGTTTCTAATTGTTCTCGTCACAATAAATTTTTTACAGCTTACATTGATGCATATGCCACCAGTTTGAATAGAGAACAAACTATGGGAATCTTATCAAGTAGCAACTTGAAATTTTCTATGGGATAAAATTAGAGCATACAGAGAAATTTATGTGTTCGAGTTTCATGAACATGAGCTACTGTGCTACTCATTCAATCATAAACTTTGGATCAAGCTAATGGTTTTGCCATGGAAATTAGAGCATCCTAAAGAAGTAGTACAGGTACAGGTACTAGTAGTGGTAGTGGTGGAAGTAGAACTATCTCTGGGCCTCCAGTTTGTAGCAGTGGCAGAGCAATTTTTCTCTGATCACCACAAGAATTAACCGAACCATTAGTAAACCACACAAGAAACTGCAACAAACTTGTAGTTACAACGAATAATTGGCCATGCAAGAAACCAACACAAGCACTCACTAGAAATGTTTAACATACCCACATTCATGGCAAATACAAACAATCTACACCAAGAGGAACTAATCTACCGATCAAACACACACAACAATCAGTTCTACAAATCAGATAAGATGTGCACAATGACAAGCTCCCTAGATGGATGAATATGGTCTTCTAGAGTCTATCCTATCACTTACACATCATGGGGAATCAGCAAGAACAAGAGAAGGAAATGAAACACAAAAAACTAAGTTCAATCAAGAAATCACCTCCAGAACAAGGAAGGAGAAGACTTGGACGAAATTGGAGATTTGATTTACACTTGTAGATGAATATTTACAGCCACTATCTTCAGAGGACAAAACCATTAGGGCAGCACACACAAGTGCTCTCGTCTCATGTCATACCTCGGAGCAACAACTATTGTATCCTCTATGTAAATCACACTAGTCCAGAATCAGCTAGTGCACACAGTGGAACAAGATAAATATCAACCATAATGAAATTTATTAACTAAATATAGGAATGAATGCCAAAGTTTACATCCATGGCCCATAGGCCAAAATTAAACATAAGCAGCAGAACATAAACACCAAAGTGGAAGAAGCCCATTGAGTCTGCCCATAGGCAAATGACAGTAAGACGTGGTCTGCTCGTCCAGGTCTTCACCGTACTCAAAGTTGTCCTCTGAGATGAGATAACAAGGTGAGTATAAACTTGTACTGTGCAAGTCACAAAGGAAAATGCAATATAATGATAAAGGCAACAAAGGAAGGCATATAGATTATTTGAGCGTAAAACAACATTTAAGGAAATACAGTAAATAGATTGAAAATTGTTGAATTTAATATAGTAAATAAAGAGAGTAATTGTAAATAAATTAATACAGTTGTGCAGGTCCATCCCCCACACTAAACTAACCACGGGCATCCTACCCGGGCCATCTTTTCCAAAAGATCACGTATGATTCCATCCATCCATAATCCTTTTAAAAACCATTTTGAAAAACAAAGTCTAATTTATGAAAAACTTTACTCAGCAAGCCCATGACTATGGGCACTGTTGTGGTTACAGACCAAACAGAGAGAGAGAGTGTAGTAGTGGAGAGTTGAGTAAATGAATGCCTTAGGCCCCTTTCCTTGTGGCCTATGTCTTATATTACATCCACATGGGGAGTGCCTTTACAATTATACCCTTATGTACGAGTTCCCCCCTCAGGGGTACCTATGTCACTATACATGTCCCATTCTGGGCCTTACACTTCCGAAACAGGCCTACTGGGCTTAGGTGGGGGCCACCCCTACAACAGGAGCCTCTCATGGTGAAGGGCTTCACGGGCCGAAGCCATGTTGCCGAGCCCTTTGGCCCCCTCCGTCCCTGCGGCCTGTGAGCTTTTTCATCGTTCGAAGTGCAGTGTTCGCCTTTTTGCGAAGGCGTGACGCCGGGCGGCTTGTCGAAGGCTTCGTCACCCACCTACTGCTGCCGTGGCGGGGTCGAGGCCGTCGCCCGGAGTGGAGATGTTGGCGGAGTCAAATGTGTCGGCATATGAGGCGGGGCGGGTCGTAAGCCATCGTGCGCGCGCGTCTCCGGCGTCGAGCGCCCTCGACGACAAGCAACTGCCAGCCTATCCCGCGGAGCTTGATTGGCGCGACGCGAGACTTGAGGGGGGTGGGGGCGTGGTGACGCCATGTGGCGACGCTCCTTCTCCCGGCGCGGGTCTTGGAGCATCGTGACGGCAGGACGCTGCAACGTTGGACCGTCGCTGGTTGGACTTCCGCCAGCTGACTTCTGCTGGTTGTATTTCCGCCAGATGGACTCCTTCATTGTGCGCACGGATAGGTGCTGCTCCCCTAAAATGGGCCTCTTCAGTACATCCACATTCCATGGCGGCACCACGCCGCTCGGGGGATGTTGATGTACTGATGGAGGCCTATTTTTCTCGGGAGCTTGGTTGGCGTCTGTTTACGACAACTGCCTGCAGTTGCTGTGCTCGCTCTGCATTTCTGTATACAACGGCAAGGTTTGCCCTGTTCTCTTAGACAGGCTCACCTTCAGTCGGGGCTTGTGATCAAGCCCGCCTTCCGAGAAAATCTTGGTGGACTGAAGGTGGTCTGTTTATGAGAACAAGCCAAAACTTGGCGTGACATGACCTGCGCTAGTGCGGTGTGTGGGGAATGCCGTCGGATGTGCCACCCCACGCAGGCGGTGCCTACAAGACGAGCAGTGGGGTGGTGTTCTGAGACCACTATTCTCCTGCCTTTGAGGACAGTAACCGCGGAGGGCAGGCGTTGGCAGGGTGGTCCGGGGATGCCGAGCAGTGGCAGCGGAGCTGGCGCCTAGTCGAAGTAGACACGCGAGC
Organism: Dendrocalamus latiflorus; assembly: GCA_017311315.1. NCBI lineage: Eukaryota > Viridiplantae > Streptophyta > Magnoliopsida > Poales > Poaceae > Dendrocalamus > Dendrocalamus latiflorus. Next base: position 12,281,238 of record CM029650.1, on the reverse strand, counting down.
GCTCCATCCCCTACCCTTCGAAGCGGTGGCAGCGGAGCTGGCGCCTAGTCGAAGTAGACGCGCGAGCGCTCCGTCCCCTACCCTTCGAAGCGGTGGCAGCGGAGCTGGCACCTAGTCGAAGTAGAGGCGCGAGCGCTCCATCAGCGGCGGCAGCGGAGCTGGCGCCTAGTCGAGGTAGACGCGTGAGCGCTCCGTCCCCTACCCTTCGAAGCGGTGGCAGCGGAGCTGGCGCCTAGTCGACGTAGACACGCGAGCGCTCCATCCCCTACCCTTCGAAGGGGTGGCAGCAGAGCTGGCGCCTAGTCGAAGTAGACGCGCGAGCGCTCCGTCCCCTACCCTTCGAAGCGGTGGCAGCGGAGCTGGCGCCTAGTCGAAGTAGACGCGCGAGCGCTCCGTCCCCTACCCTTCGAAGCGGTGGCAGCGGAGCTGGCACCTAGTCGAGGTAGACACGCGAGCGCTCCGTCCCCTACCCTTCGAAGCTTTGGCGGCGGAGCTGGCGCCTAGTCGACGTAGATGCGCGAGCGCTCCGTCCCCTACCCTTCGAAGCGGTCGCAGCGGAGCTGGCGCCTAGTCGAGGTAGACGCGCGAGCGCTTCGTCCCCTACCCTTCGAAGTGGTCGCAGCGAAGCTGGCGCCTAGTCGACGTAGACGCGCGAGCGCTCCGTCCCCTACCCTTCGAAGGGGTGGTAGCGGAGCTGGCGCCTAGTCGAGGTAGACGCGCGAGCGCTCCGTCCCCTACCCTTCGAAGCGGTGGCAGCGGAGCGCGCCTGTGTTAGTGTGCTTTAATGGCTCTGGGAATCGCGCCGACCCCTGGGCTGACAGTCGGGCTACTATATCCGTACGCACTTGTCCATTCGGGGTGAACACGCGGTGGGTCATGATTGATGTGCCAACGGGCCGCCCGCGGTCAAGTTCATTCCTCCGAGGGGCGGGGCATGTGGCGCGGTGCTGTAGGCATGCCGCCCGCTTGCTTCCCCCCTTCCAGCGCGCGCCACCGGCTGCGAGCGGTTGCGCTGCTTGCCGATCCTCGGTTGTGCATGCCGCGCGGACTTGTGGCTGTTTCTTTGGACAGGTGTTGCCAAGGTCACGACCTGCGTTTATTACTTGCGCTGACCGACACGCGGCGGGACGCTAGTGATGCGTCGCGTGGTGAGAGGACTCTGTACGACCACTGTCGCGTGCTGGCTATGTGGACCGCCGCGACGCTTCGACTTCGCGCGTGGGGAGGTGAGCGGTTGCCGCTTGCCGTTTGCGCTTACTCACGGTGGGAGGTGGGGGGCCTTTAAGGACCCCCCGTGGAGTTGTGCCCACGCCTCCTCGCGCTTTCTGGTTGTTCACGTCGCTTTCCACATTCACTCGCCCTGTTCCCGCGCTCCTTTCCTGCTGCCGAATTCCCCATGGATGCTGATGGCGACTTGCGACGAGCGTACTCAGGTGGGCGGCTACGCCATCCGCAGGCGATCCTCGCCTCTCAAGGTGAAATACACGCTGGGGGAGCGCGATCCGCCGGCGGCAGACAAGTGGTGGGCGGCGAAGAAGAGTCAGGGTCCGTACTCCGGCGAGTTGGGCCGCACGCTCGTGATGGAGGACACCATCCGGTCGCTGCTGCGAGATGGGAAGCTATCGGATCGCCATGCTGTGCGGTTGCCCGCCGATGAAGAAACGGAGCTGCGCCCTAGGAAGTCGGAGGCGATCGTCTTCGTTGCCTACTTCGAAGCCGGGCTTCGCATTCCGTCTGCAGCAATTGTCGGGGCGGTGCTGCGGACCTTCAAGTTGGAGTTGTCACAATTGACTCCGAACGCGGTGACTCGCCTCGCCGTGTACAGCTGGGCCCTGCGCTCGGAGGGGTGTTGGCCCAGCGCTTCCTTGTTCGCGTATCTGCATGAGGCCCGGTGCCAACCGAAGGAGCGGAAGGACGGTACGCTGTCAAAATTTGGCAGCGTCAACTTCCTCCTGCGGGCGCCATGTGGGAAGCTCTTCCCTGTGAACGCGACCCGAGGGAAGTGGGAGGTCAACTGTGCGAGGCGGTGGTTCTACCATCGTGTGACGAGTGGCAGCGGCCTTGAATGCGTAGGCGGGCCGATTACATTCAAGACCGCCCCCGGCTTAGCGCTTGACCAGGAAGATAAGCTGAGAGCGCGGAGACTTGTGGGGGTCACCGCCCACTTCAATATGCACGACCTCGCCGAGGAGTATATGACGCTCGGTGCAACGCCGCTTTCCCACGGTTGGCACTTCACAGCCGGTGAACGTCGGGATGACAACGTTCGCCCGTCCGTTTGCTCGTTGCCCGTGCCGATTGGCCTTCGTAAGTCTCAACCATATCTTCCTCTTCAATTGTATGTATTGCATTTATGTAAATGTGCCGTCTGGGGCATGGACTCGCCTTGAGGACGCGGAGCGTGCCGCGTGCGTGTTCCTCGGGCCTTACACCGGTAGAGAGCATGGGCAACGCGCGGCTGCGACAGCGGAGGCCGGCTTGGGGCGGATAAACCGCGTGTGTGAGGCCTTAGGGCTTCCTGTGCCGGATCGCCCCCCTCCGGACCAGCAGCACGAGGATGATGGTGCCGCGAAGACGAAGGCGCTGTCCCGCAAAAGGACCCGGAGCACCGCGACCACGGCACGCACGACGGTTGCCGCTGCTCCTGCCGGCGCGGCGAGCCCGGGGTCGAGTTCGGCGAGGTATGCCGATTCAGATTTTAGAGGGCGCGAAGACTGAGGGCGGGGGCGCCGGCGGCGGAGGGCGCGCCGCGGAGGCCCCGATGCCTGCGACCATTGCCGAGGTGGTGGTGCTGGCTGGCGACACCGGTGCGGAGTCCTCGTCTCCGAGCATGGCCTTGGCGGGGCTGCCCTCCGCGGGAGCGTGTGGCGCGCCGCCTTTGCTAACCGCAGCGGCTGAGGCCGAGGTGTCGCCCGCGGAGGCGGGGGTGTCTCCCGCAAAGGTGGGGGTAACCCCCGCGGAAGTCATGGGGGTGAAGTCCCCGACCTCTATCGTCGTAGCTGTGGAGACCCCTTCAGCGGATGATGCAGCCGGAGGGGCCCCTTCTGTGGCGGGTACCGCGGTGGTATCTCCCGCCCAAGCGAAGCGGGCGCGCCTGCAGTCCTCCCTTCCGCGGACTTCGCGAGGGTTCGTTGTGGCGACCGGTGTTGGGAGCCTGTGGGACCCTGCTTCGAGCATCGAGGTCCCTCCACCCAGCGCCCTACTAGCCCCTCGGGCCACGGTGACCGTGGCGCAGGCTCGGTTGGTGCTAGGTCCTGACTCGGTGGTCCCCAGGCCTTCCGAGACAACGCCGTCCGTTGGAGCTAGCGTGGAAGCGTTCCCGCTCCCGGCTAGGGAGACGTCTCTGCGAAGCCTCCCGCCCGTGACCACGGCACGCACGACGGTTGCCGCTGCTCCTGCCGGCGCGGCGAGCCCGGGGTCGAGTTCGGCGAGGTAAGCCGATTCCGATTTAGAGGGCGCGGAGACTGAGGGCAGGGGCGCCGGCGGCGGAGGGCGCGCCGCGGAGGCTCCGTTGCCCGCGACCGTTGCCGAGGTGGTGGTGCAGGCTGGCGACACCGGTGCGGAGTCCTCGTCTCCGAGCATGGCCTTGGCGGGGCTGCCCTCCGCGGGAGCGTGTGGAGCGCCGCCTTTCTAACCACAGCGGCTGAGGCCGAGGTGTCGCCCGCGGAGGCGGGGGTGTCTCCCGCAAAGGTGGGGGTAACCCCCGCGGAAGTCATGGGGGTGAAGTCGCCGACCTCTATCGTCGTAGCTGTGGTCTCCACCTTCAGCGGATGATGCAGCCGGAGGGGCCCCTTCTGTGGCGGGTACCGCGGTGGTATCTCCCGCCCAAGCGAAGCGGGCGCGCCTGCAGTCCTCCCTTCCGCGGATTTCGCGAGGGTTCGTTGTGGCGACCGGTGTTGGGAGCCTGTGGGACCCTGCTTCGAGCATCGAGGTCCCTCCACCCAGCGCCCTACTAGCCCCTCGGGCCACGGTGACCGTGGCGCAGGCTCGGTTGGTGCTAGGTCCTGACTCGGTGGTCCCCAGGCCTTCCGAGACAACACCGTCCGTTGCAGCTAGCGTGGAAGCGTTCCCGCTCCCGGCTAGGGAGACGTCTCCGCGAAGCCTCCCGCCCGTGACCACGGCACGCACGACGGTTGCCGCTGCTCCTGCCGGCGCGGCGAGCCCGGGGTCGAGTTCGGCGAGGTAAGCCGATTCCGATTTAGAGGGCGCGGAGACTGAGGGCGGGGGCGCCGGCGGCGGAGGGCGCGCCGCGGAGGCTCCGTTGCCCGCGACCGTTGCCGAGGTGGTGGTGCAGGCTGGCGACACCGGTGCGGAGTCCTCGTCTCCGAGTATGGCCTTGGCGGGGCTGCCCTCCGCGGGAGCGTGTGGAGCGCCGCCTTTCTAACCGCAGCGGCTGAGGCCGAGTTGTCGCCCGCGGAGGCGGGGTTGTCTCCCGCAAAGGTGGGGGTAACCCCCGCGGAAGTCATGGGGGTGAAGTCCCCGACCTCTATCGTCGTAGCTGTGGAGACCCCTTCAACGGATGATGCAGCCGGAGGGGGCCCTTCTGTGGCGGGTATCGCGGTGGTATCTCCCGCCCAAGCGAAGCGGGCGCGCCTGCAGTCCTCCCTTCCGCGGACTTCGCGAGGGTTCGTTGTGGCGACCGGTGTTGGGAGCATGTGGGACCCTGCTTCGAGCATCGAGGTCCCTCCACCCCGCGCCCTCCCAGCCCCTCGGGCCACGGTGACCGTGGCGCAGGCTCGGTTGGTGCTAGGTCCGAGACAACACCGTCCGTTGGAGCTAGCGTGGAAGCGTTCCCGCTCCCGGCTAGGGAGACGTCTCTGCGAAGCCTCCCGCCCGTGACCACGGCACGCACGACGGTTGCCGCTGCTCCTGCCGGCGCGGCGAGCCCGGGGTCGAGTTCGGCGAGGTAAGCCGATTCCGATTTAGAGGGCGCGGAGACTGGGGGCGGGGGCGCCGGCGGCGGAGGGCGCGCCGCGGAGGCTCCGTTGCCCGCGACCGTTGCCGAGGTGGTGGTGCAGGCTGGCGACACCGGTGCGGAGTCCTCGTCTCCGAGCATGGCCTTGGCGGGGCTGCCCTTCGCGGGAGCGTGTGGAGCGCCGCCTTTCTAACCGCAGCGGCTGAGGCCGAGGTGTCGCCCGCGGAGGCGGGGGTGTCTCCTGCAAAGGTGGGGGTAACCCCCGCGGAAGTCATGGGGGTGAAGTCCCCGACCTCTATCGTCGTAGCTGTGGAGACCCCTTCAGCGGATGATGCAGCCGGAGGGGCCCCTTCTGTGGCGGGTACCGCGGTGGTATCTCCCGCCCAAGCGAAGCGGGCGCGCCTGCAGTCCTCCCTTCCGCGGACTTCGCGAGGGTTCGTTGTGGCGACCGGTGTTGGGAGCCTGTGGGACCCTACTTCGAGCATCGAGGTCCCTCCACCCAGCGCCCTACTAGCCCCTCGGGCCACGGTGACCGTGGCGCAGGCTCGGTTGGTGCTAGGTCCTGACTCGGTGGTCCCCAGGCCTTCCGAGACAACACCGTCCATTGGAGCTAGCGTGGAAGCGTTCCCGCTCCCGGCTAGGGAGACGTCTCTGCGAAGCCTCCCGCCCGTGACCACGGCACGCACGACGGTTGCCGCTGCTCCTGCCGGCGCGGCGAGCCCGGGGTCGAGTTCGGCGAGGTAAGCCGATTCCGATTTAGAGGGCGCGGAGACTGAGGGCGGGGGCGCCGGCGGCGGAGGGCGCGCCGCGGAGGCTCCGTTGCCCGCGACCGTTGCCGAGGTGGTGGTGCAGGCTGGCGACACCGGTGCGGAGTCCTCGTCTCCGAGTATGGCCTTGGCGGGGCTGCCCTCCGCGGGAGCGTGTGGAGCGCCGCCTTTCTAACCGCAGCGGCTGAGGCCGAGTTGTCGCCCGCGGAGGCGGGGTTGTCTCCCGCAAAGGTGGGGGTAACCCCCGCGGAAGTCATGGGGGTGAAGTCCCCGACCTCTATCGTCGTAGCTGTGGAGACCCCTTCAACGGATGATGCAGCCGGAGGGGCCCCTTCTGTGGCGGGTATCGCGGTGGTATCTCCCGCCCAAGCGAAGCGGGCGCGCCTGCAGTCCTCCCTTCCGCGGACTTCGCGAGGGTTCGTTGTGGCGACCGGTGTTGGGAGCATGTGGGACCCTGCTTCGAGCATCGAGGTCCCTCCACCCCGCGCCCTCCCAGCCCCTCGGGCCACGGTGACCGTGGCGCAGGCTCGGTTGGTGCTAGGTCCGAGACAACACCGTCCGTTGGAGCTAGCGTGGAAGCGTTCCCGCTCCCGGCTAGGGAGACGTCTCTGCGAAGCCTCCCGCCCGTGACCACGGCACGCACGACGGTTGCCGCTGCTCCTGCCGGCGCGGCGAGCCCGGGGTCGAGTTCGGCGAGGTAAGCCGATTCCGATTTAGAGGGCGCGGAGACTGAGGGCGGGGGCGCCGGCGGCGGAGGGCGCGCCGCGGAGGCTCCGTTGCCCGCGACCGTTGCCGAGGTGGTGGTGCAGGCTGGCGACACCGGTGCGGAGTCCTCGTCTCCGAGTATGGCCTTGGCGGGGCTGCCCTCCGCGGGAGCGTGTGGAGCGCCGCCTTTCTAACCGCAGCGGCTGAGGCCGAGTTGTCGCCCGCGGAGGCGGGGTTGTCTCCCGCAAAGGTGGGGGTAACCCCCGCGGAAGTCATGGGGGTGAAGTCCCCGACCTCTATCGTCGTAGCTGTGGAGACCCCTTCAACGGATGATGCAGCCGGAGGGGCCCCTTCTGTGGCGGGTATCGCGGTGGTATCTCCCGCCCAAGCGAAGCGGGCGCGCCTGCAGTCCTCCCTTCCGCGGACTTCGCGAGGGTTCGTTGTGGCGACCGGTGTTGGGAGCATGTGGGACCCTGCTTCGAGCATCGAGGTCCCTCCACCCCGCGCCCTCCCAGCCCCTCGGGCCACGGTGACCGTGGCGCAGGCTCGGTTGGTGCTAGGTCCGAGACAACACCGTCCGTTGGAGCTAGCGTGGAAGCGTTCCCGCTCCCGGCTAGGGAGACGTCTCTGCGAAGCCTCCCGCCTGTGACCACGGCACGCACGACGGTTGCCGCTCCTCCTGCCGGCGCGGCGAGCCCGGGGTCGAGTTCGGCGAGGTAAGCCGATTCCGATTTAGTGGGCGCGGAGACTGAGGGCGGGGGCGCCGGCGGCGGAGGGCGCGCCGCGGAGGCTCCGTTGCCCGCGACCGTTGCCGAGGTGGTGGTGCAGGCTGGCGACACCGGTGCGGAGTCCTCGTCTCCGAGCATGGCCTTGGCGGGGCTGCCCTCCGCGGGAGCGTGTGGAGCGCCGCCTTTCTAACCGCAGCGGCTGAGGCCGAGGTGTCGCCCGCGGAGGCGGGGGTGTCTCCCGCAAAGGTGGGGGTAACCCCCGCGGAAGTCATGGGGGTGAAGTCCCCGACCTCTATCGTCGTAGCTGTGGAGACCCCTTCAGCGGATGATGCAGCCGGAGGGGCCCCTTCTGTGGCGGGTACCGCGGTGGTATCTCCCGCCCAAGCGAAGCGGGCGCGCCTGCAGTCCTCCCTTCCGCGGACTTCGCGAGGGTTCGTTGTGGCGACCGGTGTTGGGAGCCTGTGGGACCCTGCTTCGAGCATCGAGGTCCCTCCACCCAGCGCCCTACTAGCCCCTCGGGCCACGGTGACCGTGGCGCAGGCTCGGTTGGTGCTAGGTCCTGACTCGGTGGTCCCCAGGCCTTCCGAGACAACACCGTCCGTTGGAGCTAGCGTGGAAGCGTTCCCGCTCCCGGCTAGGGAGACGTCTCCGCGAAGCCTCCCGCCCGCGACCACGGCACGCACGACGGTTGCCGCTGCTCCTGCCGGCGCGGCGAGCCCGGGGTCGAGTTCGGCGAGGTAAGCCGATTCCGATTTAGAGGGCGCGGAGACTGAGGGCGGGGGCGCCGGCGGTGGAGGGCGCGCCGCGGAGGCCCCGTTGCCCGTGACCGTTGCCGAGGTGGTGGTGCCGGCTGGCGACACCGGTGCGGAATCCTCGTCTCCAAGCATGGCCTTGGCGGGGCTGCCGACCGAAGGTAGGTTATGATGGTACTCCTTCGTTTTTTTTACGCCTCGTGACATGTGTAATTTCTCTTCGCAGCGACACTTATCCTGGAGGAGGAACCGTTCCTTGAGCGCGGGGGTCCAGGTGCTGGTGACACAGGTGCCGCGTGGCCAAGCCTGGCGGACTTCGTCCCTCCGCCGGATACTCTAAGGGCATGGCGCGGAATTGCGGAAGACACGGCCTCCAGCATCGGACAACAGGTGTTGCAGACCTACGGGTCAGGGCGCCTTGGAGATGCATTGGAGGTGTCGGGGTTGCGGGTAAGCGTCTGTCTTTTACACCCCCTTGCAGCCGCTTCGCGTTTGCTAACTCCTGCATCGCACAGACACTCGTGCTGGCCCAGGCCCTGCAAAGTGCTCACGTCCGCGAGGGAGCAGCGATGCGGAGCAGGCTGCAGGCGCCGAAGAAGAGCTGCAGGGAGCTGCGGAAGGGCGATCCGCCCAGGATGCTCGTATACGCTGCCTGGAGTTGGAGTGCACGGAGATGAAGACGCGCACCGATGGGCTCGTCACCGCGGCGCGAGCCTCGGCCGCGGAAGCAGTGCGGCAAGAGGCTGCTGCAGAACGGGACGGCCTTGTACAACAAATCGCTGCTCTGGATGGGAGAAACAGCGAGCTTGCTGCCTCTCTCGCGAAGCGAGATCAAGCCTTGGGCGACGCTTCAACAGCCGCCTGGGACGCCATGCTGGCCCTGGAAGACACTCTCAAGGGGCTTGTCGCCGAAGTGCCGGCGCGCTCCTTCGGGCCCGAGGACGTGTCGCGGTCACTCCGGTGGATTGGAGAGGCGGCCGGCGTTGCGCATGGCGCCGCGGCGATCTTCGGCAGCCACTGTGCATACGTGGCGTCGTGTCTAACGTGCGCGCTCCTGCGACACCGCGGTTGTGAGCACGTTGCGGGGTTAGTCGATCCTCGACTGGAGATGCCTGCGGGGGGCGGCCTAATGTCCGGCGCCGTGCGAGCTGTACGCCGTGCCGTGAGGTTCTTCCATGAGCAGATATGGGAATACTGCGGCGAGGCCGCAGCCCTAGTCGAGCTACGGAACAACTTGTACGGCGAGGGGAACCTTGGCCGGTTTCTGGACGAGGTCCCCCGGCGTGACGACGATGGCGCCGTGGCTCCGGAGGACACAGTGGATCCACAGGTGTGATAGGAGGTTGTCGCGTGTTGGTGTGCGTTGTAACCGAGGCCCGGGTTGTCTTCTTTGTTTTGTGTTTGCAAAAATACGGAGTTGTTTCCCGCTGTTCTGATTCCTGCCCCCTTGTCCCGAGCAGCTACCCAACCGGGGCGGCTGCTGATCTCCGACCTCGCGACCCGACGGCGTCTTCGGCGCTGGCAAAGAGCCGACGAAGCGTTGGATTTCTTGGCGAGTTGGGCGTCTTTGAGTGGGACCTCGGTACGGACGGTACGGGCGCATGTTAAGGATGAGCCTGCCGACTAGCAGCCTGGTGCGCGGGGGGTGTTTGTGCGCCTTTGTAAGCGTCCTTAGCGAATACAAAGAACAATCTTGACCAGATCTTGCCTTCGAAGTGGTGGCAGCGGGGCTGGTGCCTAGCCGAAGTAGACGCGCGAGCGCTCCGTCCCCTACCCTTCGGAGTGGTGGCAGCGGGGCTGGCGCCTAGCCGAAGTAGACGCGCGAGCCTTCCGTCCCCTACCCTTCGAAGTGGTGGCAGCAGAGCTGGCGCCTAGTCGAAGTAGACGCCGAAGTAGACGCGCGAGCGCTCCGTCCCCTACCCTTTGAAGCGGTGGCGGCGGGGCTGGCGCCTAGTCGAAGCAGACGCGCAAGCGCTCCGTCCCCTACCTTTCAAAGTGGTGGCAGCGGAGCTGGCAACTAGTCGAAGTAGACGCCGAAGTAGACGCGCGAGCGCTCCGTCCCCTACCCTTCGAAGCAGTGGTGGCGGAGCTGGCGCCTAGTCGAAGTAGACGCGCGAGCGCTCCGTCCCCCACCCTTCGAAGTGGTGGCAGCGGAACAGCCTCTGGTGCTTCTCGCTCGTGGGTGTGCTCGCGCGGGAACCAGCCTCTGGTGTTTCTCGCTCGCGGGTGTGCCCGCGCGGGAACCAGCCTCTGGTGTTTCTCGCTCGCCGGTGTGCCCGCGCGGGAACCAGCCTCTGGTGTTTCTCGCTCGCATGTGTGCCCGCGCGGGACCCAGCCTCTTAACACGTCGCCTTGGTACTTTGCAGGCGGCGCGTGGGAGTGGGCTCTCGTGGTGCACTGTAGGGACCCAGATATTAACATCCGGATTCCTCTGTGATTACTGCACTATTCCCTGGATCAGTAGATAGTGCTCACAGTTACAGTAATGAATATCAAAATACATATCATGCGGAAGCGTAAAATTTAATAGTAGACTTACTCATGGGCCGATTAGGCCGAAATCATTAAATTGCAGCAGCGAAAGAACGAAGCACACAGGTGGGACCTTCAAGACATGCCCACAGGCAGCCAACTGGAGGTTCGCGACCTAGCTCTTGACATCTTCATCTTCTCTGCCAGCTTGTCCAATCTTGTTGCTGTGGTGCAGTGACTTGATTCTTGATTCTGAATTTTGTCGCAAAAGCGAGCGTGAGCACTCCGACCCCGTGCTCCGCGAGCCAATACACAGAATGCAAATAAATAGTATGCATAGCTTAACAAAGGAGAGGCTCGGGCTATTTTATTTTGCGTAGAGTGCTTTTGAATACAATTAATTAAAAAGCCCTATGACTTAGCAATTTTGGAACAAATCATAATGTACAAGGAAATGCATTATTAATATCGATTCAGATTCCATCCACCGTTATATGGCATCTGAACCATATAGCAATTTCTTCAGCGTTATAGCCACTTAAATTACCACTGGGATGACACCCAGGACAACTCCAACTAGGGCCTTTCACTGCCCTCCACTTTTCCATCCCACCCACAAAACATTTTGAAATAGAACTATATCTGGTTAAGTTCCCATGTCCGCCCTTAACCATGGGCACGGCTATTCGAATAGTTTTGACTCTGCAGAGTTTGTACACTTTCACCACAAGAGACAATCAACTCGTTGCCCCACACGATTCCTTAGAAGTGTGGTTGAGCAGACCGTCACAGTGACTTTTCAAAGTATCTAGTCCCTTTTCTCATCTCACTTTATGGGCTTCTCCCACTTGCGGTGGGTCCCATCTATGCGCGGGATGTTTCCCCCAGCCACTACGCAGCTCGGGCTTCTCTCTTCCCGCAACGTAGGACAGCTGGAAAACTTCACCCTCCACTGGTGTCCCTTCAGGCCCCCTTGCCATAGCGTAGCCCCTTCACTCCCCTACCAGTGAGATGAGTCCGGGGATTTCGATAAGTTTACTTAGCCAAGTTGTATTTTACAGACTTGTGGTTGTACTGTTTTACATGGGTTGACAAGACAAGATTCGGTCCTTAGTGGTATCTGGGCGGTTCTACCACAAACCACACTCTCGTGCACACCTGCACCATACCCCCGAACCATCCGCCCAGATAATTAAGCAATTTGAGGTTTTGGGAATATAAAATAACCATATCCAACATACATCAGTCATTACCACCATGACTGCCAACCAGTTTTTCTCAGGATTAAAAGTGTTGCTTGGGCGCTCTCGCGCCCATGAGTATCTAAGCAATACTAAGCATGGCATATAATTACGGACTTACTTTTGAAAGGTTATTACTATAAATTTTGCTAGAGCGACAAGGTTCACACATTCAAATATTCCAAAGGAGGTGTAATATTATTCATGGTAAACAGTAGGCATGTAACTAGAATCTTAAATTATCATGTATTTGCATATAACAGAACAGCATGCAATTTGATAATTTAAACCAAAATAATTTGCAAAAATGTAGGTTCAACATGATCAAAGTATTGACTCGCCTGGCGTGGTGTACCGCAGGCTTGAGTTCACGCGATGCTTTCTCTTGAGCTTTTGGTCTCTATCTTCACTTCGAGCTTGATCTCGCTTGATCCATTGAATCTTCACGACTCCCAATTTCTAATTACGCGACAAACGACTGAATTTCAAATAAAAGCAAACAACTCAAAAGATTCAAATAAATCCAATTGAACTTGATAACTTTTACTATTATTAAGTAGGCGATTTGAGACAAGGTTGATCGCTGCGGAGCTCTGACGGAGTCAAATGAAGGGAAGAAATCTGCCAAGACAGATGTCATTGAGCTATCATGACAAGGGGAATATTCACGAGAATATTCCATCTAAGGATTTTTGGGTATGGCTAGGCATTGCCGACTTTTAGAATACCGCAGATTGACCCTTTTATCTAATAAATGCTGTTATTATTTTTATATTTATTTAGGCAGTTCCATGAGTCGAATTCGACCTATAGATAGATGTGAGACTTTTTTTTAATCAGGGTATCGAACATCATTCTATCATTATTATCTTTAAAGAGTCAGGGCATAAGTTTTATACATAATGTATACATTTTTACTTATGGAATTAATTCGTATTACTATTAATTTGATTTGCAGTATTTTATGAAGTCCTAACTATTCATGTTGCTAATCAAATGTTCACTTCAGAATATTTTTATATGTATTGGTTAGGTCATTTTAATATCCGGGGATCTAAGGCTACCATATTTTAGCCCCTTTACTTAGCTTCTAGCATAATTTAATCTTAATTTATCTATGACGGATCGAACCTGCTACAATGGATTATACTTTGTTATTGTTACTAAGTTAAAACTACCATTTAAGATTTCATGATCAGCAGTATCTTGATAATAATAGTGTCTATATCTTTAATAGGGCCTATGGTGAATACAAAATCTTTACTAATATCTATATCTACAAGGGTATATGTTTAGCAATTTATATGCCAGCAGCATATGTGCCAATATTCGAATTGAAGATGGGTATTAATGGTTTACTAATTATTTTCGAGGTTTACTATTCGTATGCCAGGAGACTTTAATTTAAATCTCAATAGTTAAGCATTATTGAGTAAGTGCTCACTTAATTTTTCATATGCCTTTAATAAGCAAGTCCTAAGTAAATGTATCATCTGCACGAGTTACTCGTAAATAACATTTATTCCAATTTTTAATCCTAAATAATCTCGGTTATTTCCTAATTAAGCTTTTATTGTCTGCCATGAATAAATTTCTAACTTGACTAACCCCTTTTTTTGGTAATGGAAATGGACTAAAGATGGTAAAAAGATAAGACGAGAAAATGGTGCGGCTGTGGTACTCGAACCGGAGACCTCAGGTGCAACGCTTTCAGCTGCATGAGCCAGCCAACTGGGCCTTCGGTTCTTCGTGACTTAACAGGGAGCGGCACTAGGGAAGAACGTGCGGGACTGGGGACTTCACAAAGGAGCCATCGGCTGAGAACAGGGGAGGCGGGCGGCGCACGGACTGGACGGTGGCGCCGGCGAGGGGTGGCTGGACAAGCCGGTGAAATGGAACCCCGGGAAAGCGAGGAGGCTAATGTGGGTGTGGCGCAGCTCGGGATGGTGGCGAGGCGGGCAGGCGACAGCCTAGAGCGGACGGCGTTGAGGTGGAGAGGGGTGGCGGCGCCGGAGGGGAAGGAGAGGGAAATCCATGTGCGCACGAGCTGTAGGAGGTCAAGGGGAGACTTACCAAGTGCTTGGCCGTGTTGGAGCAAGGTCGAGGTGAGCCGGCGTCGTGCGAGAGCGGTGGCACAGAGGAGCTCGCGTCGCCGGCGAGCTGCGGTGGCGGAGGAGCTTCGGCGACGATTGGAGGAGGTTTGTGGCAGTGAGGAGGTGCTCCACCGGCGAGGAATCGAAGGGATTCTTGCCGAGGAGGGAGAGGCGCTGGCGGCGGCGGTTTTTGGCCGGCGGTGAGGAAGATGGGTCGTGCGACGAGCTCGCTGCACAAAGATTCGATTAACCAGGAGGGGGAGTAGCTGGGGAGCAGAGGCATGCTGTGATGCATTCGGGGTGGTGGGGCGTCACTGGGAGGCCGGGGTCGGCGTGGAGGCGCCGGCGTGCGGTTCACGATTTGGGGCGGGAGAAAGAGCAGGGAGAGGAAAAGGGAGCCGCGCGAGGAGAAAAGGGGAAGCCAGTGGCGCTTATAGCTGCAGAGGGAAGGGGGAAGGCGCGGAGAACCGGGCGGCGGAGGGAGGAACTACCGGGTGTGTGGCTCGGTGCGCGGAGGGGACCCGTCGAGCAGAGCCTGGCGATGCAGCGCTTGGCAGGGAGGCGGCGATGGGACGAGGCGAAGCAGTGCAGCAGGGATAGGGCAGGGGCGCGAGATCCGGCTTGCCTGCTTGCAGGATTCGGCGCAGAGGGGAGATGGAAGGAGGGAGACGTGGAGGATGCGCATCCACTGAAGGGAGAAGGAAGAAGGAGAAAAGAATGGAAGAAGAGGCAGGGCTTGTGGCGCAGGGGGAACAGAAAAAGGGGAGGCGCACAGGGCTGGGGCCCAGCGGGCAGGGGGGAGAAGGAGGAAAGAGAGAGAGGGAGTGAGAGAAAAAGAAGGGGCCCACATGTAATAGAGAGGAAGAAGGAAATGAAGGAAAAGAAAAGAAAGGAGGCTTGAGCAAAATTTTATAATTTTGGATTTTCAATTTAAACTTTAGTTCTCATTAGGATTTGCTAATTTTAATTTGTGCATGATTTCTGATATTTGAATTCTAGCTCTAGTGTTAAGACTATTCTTGAATTTAATCGTATAGTTTATGTATGTATATATTTGGGTTGTACTTTTAATTCGGCTATTTCTCTTTAACTAATTTATAAACCAGATTTTGATTTCATAGATAGAATTTTGGAGTTACTTTCATAGGGTTAAATACTATGTAAATTATTTGTATTCACTTATCTAATTATTTATTTTTATGATTGCTATTTTGTGCTCAAGAATTGTTTTCAAATATTATTTGCTCAACACTAAACTTAGGAAAACCCAATTAAGATGTTGAACCAAAATTCAAATGCTAGTAAGATGCAAATAAAAGTTTTTAAATTACTCAAAATTTCAGACATCCAAAAATTCAGGATGTGACATGCACTTTGCCCACCGTAGAAATAACCGGGGTAAGCTGTGCTCTGAAGTACGTGGGGCCAATGCCCACGCCTTGTTGATACTCCGAAGAGTGCGCCGAGACAGCGTCCGCGCCTTCTTTATACTCCGGGGAGTGCGTGGGATTGGCACCCACGTCATATTTATACTCCGAAGAGTACGCACTGGGGCGACGCCCGTGCGTGCGCGGTGCTCGCGTCTTGTTTATACTCCATAGAGTGCGTGGGATCGGCATCCACGTCCTATTTATACTCCGAAGAGTACGCACTGGGGCGACGCCCGTGCGTGCGCGGTGTTCACGTCTTGTTTATACTCCGTAGAGTGCGTGGGATCGGCATCCACGTCCTATTTATACTCCGAAGAGTACGCACTGGGGCGACGCCCGTGCGTGCGCGGTGTTCGCGTCTTGTTTATACTCCGTAGAGTGCGTGGGGTCGGCATCCACGTCCTATTTATGCTCCGAAGAGTACGCACTGGGGCGACGCCCGTGCGTGCGCGGTGTTCGCATCTTATTTATACTCCGTAGAGTGCGTGCGGAGGCGGACCTCGACGCTACGTCTTATTTTAGAGTCCGTAGACTGCGCGCGGAGACGAGCCTCCACGCGTTGCGGGCGGTGAAATTGCGTGCGGAGGCGAACGTCGACGCTACGTCTTATTTATACTCCGTAGAGTGCGTACGGAGGCGGACGTCGACGCTACGTCTTATTTTAGAGTCCGTAGACTGCGCGCGGAGGCGAGCCTCCACGCGTTGCGGGCGGTGAAATTGCGTGCGGAGGCGAACCTCGACGCTACGTCTTATTTATACTCCGTAGAGTGCGTGCGGAGGCGGACCTCGATGCTACGTCTTATTTTAGAGTCCGTAGACTGCGCGCGGAGGCGAGCCTCCGCGCGTTGCGGGCGGTGAAATTGCGTGCGGAGGCGAACCTCGGCGCTACGTCTTATTTATACTCCATAGAGTGCGTGCGGAGGCGTCCCCCCGCTCGTCTTTGTTTATACTCATGCCCGTGTCTTTGACGGAGAGTGCGCGCGTGAACGCGTGTCTTTATTTATACTCATGCCCGTATCTTTGACAGAGAGTGCGCGCGCGAACGCGTGTCTTTGTTTATACTCATGCCCGTATCTTTGACAGAGAGTGCGCGCGCGAACGCGTGTCTTTGTTTATACTCATGCCCGTATCTTTGACAGAGAGTGCGCGCACGAACACGTGTCTTTGTTTATACTCATGCCCGTATCGTTCACAAAGAGTGCGCGCGCGAACGCGTGACTTTGTTTCAAAGAACAGAAATTTGTGCAAACGGTGAACTTTATTAAATTCCCATTTGCGCGGCTGAGCCATTACAAAAGGGGGAGGAATACCAACCACTAACTGCTATGAGGGCGGGGCGACCGCTGATGAGCCGCTGCTGCCGGGGCAACCTTGTGTGCGAGGAGCGCGGGACGCTCTCGGGGGTTGCCCAAGGGCTCCGCATCCGCCCTCCCAGCTTAGGTGCCTTGGCGAGCCGCGTGGCATGGACCTCTGGCGCCAAGCTCTATGCGCCGGGCCATGTCCTAGTCGCCATGAATGATGATGATGGCCCGCGGCCCGGGAAGCTTCATGCACAAGAAGCCGTTATGCGGGACTGCCCCGAGGGTGTTTAGGAGCGGCCGCCCTATTATGGCATTGTAGGGGTATACAATGTCGACCACGTCGAAGATGGCGTCCTCGCTCCTGACGTTGTCGTTTTGGCCGAAGGAGACTTGGAGGCATATCTGGCCTAACACGCAAAGGCTGCCCTCCAAATCCTTGCAGCGGGATGCTTGAAGGGCCCAATCGGCTCTGAGGGATCCCCATTTGGTCGAAGGCCGCAGCGAACAGGATCTTTGCGGAGCTTCCTCCATCGACTAGGACGCGCCTGACGTCGCACCCGGCTATGAGGACCCGGACGACCAAAGGGTCTTGGTGGGGGAACTCCACGCCCTCGGCATCAGCGGGCATGAATGTGACTTCATGTTGCAGCCTCCGCGCGTAAGCCTTTCGTTGTCTTGCCGAGGGGAACTCCAGTGAGGAGCCTCCGGAGATGACGTTGATAATCCTGCGCTGGGCTCCCTCCGGGGCTTGTAACTATAGGAGGCCTTCCCGAGGTTGCTGTACATGCGCCTGGATTCGCAGGAAGCCTTCCTGGGGCTGTGCTCCTTGGTCCTGGGGGTGTTGGACGTGAGCCACAACGGGCGCGCGTGCATCCGGGTTTTTGTCCCTGGCAACGCTCTGCCGTAGCGCTGCGATGGTGGCACAAGCACGCGTGTCGTGGTTGCCCCGGCCGTGGATTTCGCACCACAGCCCGTGGTGCTGGTCGCCGTACTCTTCGCAGGTCCGGTCGTCTCGACCCCGGTCGTCTCGACCTCGGCCACGTCCCCGTCCTCGGCCTCGGCGCCCTCTGCCTCCGCGACCTGCGGAGGCGTTGTCTTCAGAGCCGCCCTCGATGTCGAAAATGTAACGAGATTTCCTGGACTTGCGCTGGTCGCGCTTGGGCCTGTTGCCTGGCTGGTCATTGTGTTGGGGGTCCTTGCGTTCGGAGGTGCCCTTCGGCTGCTCTCGCTTACGCTTACCTTTCGAAGAGCCCTGTTTCGGTGAGTCTTCGCTCTTGACCGAGCCTTCCGCCTTGTTGGAGTCGGAGTCATCACCGTGTCGCCTCCGTGCGTCCTCCTTTGCGCGTCCTCCTCCGCTCTGGCATACTCTTCCACCTTGTCGAAGAGTTTGCCGACCGTCTTAATGGGCTTGCGCGCGTTGTACTCAGCCATTGGCCCCGGTCGGAGGCCTTGTATTGCTGTGTTGATGACCGTTGTTTCGTTGACGTCCTTGACTTGGCAGCGCACTTTCGCGAAGCGCTTGAAGTAGTCCCGGAGCCTTTCCTGGGGTTTTTGCTTGACTGCGAAGAGCTGGTCCGCATCGACACGCTCGATGTAGTTTCCCTGGAAGTTGTTGTAGAGTCGGTTGCAGACCTGTTCCCACGCGTAGATGGACTGTGGTTCAATGGTGAAGAACCAGGACAGCGCCACCCCTTGTAACGCGAGGGGGAGCCCTTTTGCCTTCGTGGTGTCGTCTCCGCCAGCGGCTTCGATTGCGGTCTCGTACACGCGCACGAACTCTCGCGGGTCGGAGTCGCCTTTGTAGGCCTCGATGACGCTCGGGAACTTGAAATCTTCAGGCCATGGCGCCTGCTGTAGGCCCGCAGAAAGCGGGGACTCCGGGTCTACGCGCCGTAGTGGGGCGCGGCTAGACGTGGGGGCATCGCGGCTATCCGCCCTTTCCGGGGCGGGTTCGGATGCCACTGCCGGAGGGGCATGTTGGCTCCGAGCCTCCTGCATGTCCCGGACGGCTCCGCGGAGGTCCGTTAGCTCCCGCTGAAACGCGCTGAGGGCCGCCAGCAGGGCTGTCTCTACCGTGGGCGTGGCCGGGGCCGTCGGTGCGCTTGGCAGTGCCACCGGCATGGTGGTGACCACGGCCTGCGCGCCCAGGCTGCGCGCCGCGTTGCCCCGGAGAGCCCTAGAGCCGGTGACGAGGTTTGCGTCGCTGCTGGGGTCATTCACCGTTTCTGCGCCTGCATTGCCATCGCCGGGGTTGGCCGTCGGAGTAGTGCTGGTGGGATCGGTCGTCGTGTCGGTGTGGGTCGTCGCGTCGATGGCGGGGTTGGTCGTCGCGCCGATGGCGGGGTTGGTCGTCGTGCCAGTGGCGGTGTCCTCGGTCGCACCTATACCATTGCTCATACCTGCGGCTGCTAAAGCCTAAGCCCTTGTGCTGACGCGAGACTTCGCCGCCTTCGCCTTCTTCTTCTTCGCCGCCGACGGTGAATCTTTCTTTGGTGCCATCCTCCTTCAAATCTGGAGGCTTGCTCTTGTCCTCCCCACGGACGGCGCCAACTGTTGTGGTTACAGACCAAATAGAGAGAGAGTGTAGTAGTGGAGAGTTGAGTAAATGAATGCCTTAGGCCCCTTTCCTTGTGGCCTATGTCTTATATTACATCCACATGGGGAGTGCCTTTACAATTATACCCTTATGTATGAGTTCCCCCCTCAGGGGTACCTATGTCACTATACATGTCCCATTCTGGGCCTTACACTTCCGAAACAGGCCTGCTGGGCTTAGGTGGGGGCCACCCCTACAACAGGCATGGTTATCCAGGATAGTTTATACACTCTACAGAGATTTTACAACTTTGCCCACAAAATATGATTAACTCAAGATGTCAACCACTACACGCTTCCGTAGGCATTCGACTGAGTAATCATAACAACGCTTTTACAAACTAAAGCTTTCAACCTGGCCAAGCCAACACTAAGGTTTCACCCCAGTAAAGAATCCACAGACTAGGACCCCCTCTTGCGCCGAGTGAGATTTCACATGGCCTACGCCACACTCACTTTTAACCTACGGCAAAACTCAGGTTGGGACCTGTAAATTAGTCAGTTAGGACTGTCCCATACCAGTCTTGTGGTAGTACAAAAAGGGCTTTGTAGCAGTAGCTCATAGACCAGCCCATAATTGACTTAGGCACTTTCCACATACCTCTTGTGTGTGGCAATCAACATTATGTCATCGAACAACAATGCATGTCAGTAAGCACCCACCACCTAATAAATTGCCTAAGTTAAAACTAAGTTTATATTTTATTTTGAAGTAATACATAGCCTTTCTTGACTCACCGAAGCAAGAGTACATTTGAAAAGCTTATCATTTTATGTGAAAAGTTATCCCAAAACAAAAATTATGTCTAAGCACGTCTAAGCATTCAATATAAAATTCTCTAGTCCATACTAGTGTACTAATCAGAGTTTTTTTTCTAGGATGACAAGGTATCTGGGAATCAATATCAAAGGAGGTATTAACAAGTAGGCAATAACTAAATATAAAACTGAATTGAAATACCTTGAATAAAAGTATGCATACAGAATAATTTAAAAACAACATAATTTTATTTGCAAACTGGGATCAACATGATCAAGGTGCGTGATTTGCTTTACTTTGTGAATTGGTGTGAATCATCGTTGAAGAATTCTCCTGAATCATCACAGTCTACACCTGAAAATACCCAAGCAAACTCAAATAAAATTCAAATAAACTCTAAATATTAAAAAAAAGGAGGGCAGAAATGGATAGATTGGAATTTTGATGAATTTAGAAATTTGAATAGGGTCAATCAGAGTTAGGATGAAGGCGAACGTGCTTCTAGAAGTCTAAATTTAGAGAAAATGGACAAAAGGAATTTCTGGAATTATTTTTCCAAAAGAAAAGAGATTTATGACATCAGTATGGGATTTTCAAACTTTGGTTGAATTATTTTTTTTAAAGGAAAGGGGAATAAGGACACCATGGATGGCTTTGAAGTTGATACGTGGGTTGGGTCTATAGACCAGGTCCATGGTTGGACTTTTGGGCTACGGTGGCAGCCATGGTGCTTATGTGGCCACCGAGGGGGAGGTGGCACACCGAGTGGCACCCACGTCAACGCTATCTGCTGACGTGGCTTGATTGGCGACGGTGGCGGCTAGGGAGTGGCGGTTGCCGACGCTCCAGCGGTCGGTGGTGGGTGGCGGGGCGCGCATTCAGGAGACGAGCACACGGTGAATGCACGGGTGCGCACGGGAGTTATCGAGGGGGCCGGAGAAGGGTTGGCGACGGCAGAAGGTGGCGGTAGTGTGTAGCACCAGTGGGAATGGTGTTCCAGCGATCAACAAGGGCGGTAGAGGGGCCAACGGGGTGAGTTGTAGTGCGGTGGAGCTTGCTCAGCCGACGAACAAGCCCTCGGGGCACAGGGTGGCTGGAATTTCTTGCCACTGTGCCACTGGTGCACAGGAAGGGAAGGCCACGACGCGGGAAGGCCTTGGGAACATGTGCCAAAGAGGGGGTGGGGGTGGTGTGGGGTGCGAGGAAGTGGTGTCGAGGGGCTCTTTAAATAGGGCTGAGGCAGGGAAGGCGTAGCTAGATTTCTAGCTAGATTTGGTGGCTGACGGGAAGGAAGGTGAGGGGGAGGAAGGAAAGAACCGGTGTGGAAGGAAAGGAGGGTGCGAAATCAAGGGGATTTGATCTCGTGCGAGGTTTTGTTTCCAAAACCGGGAAGGGCAATGAAGGAAGGGCAGCAACGACGAGGATTCGAGCGACCGATGCTCAAATAGGAAAGAGAAGGGGATAAGAAGGAAAGGAAGAAAGAAGGGAATGGCATGTGGGGCCGAGTAGTAAGAGAGAGAAGGAGGGAAGGGTGATGATGGGCCGACGTGGGGTGCGAAGAGAACTAGCCAGCGACTTGTTGGCCCAAGAGGGAGGGAGGAAGTTTAAAATTAAAATTTTTATTTTTGATTTACAGAAAACCCAAGAAAGTAAATAAAGGCTCAAAAAATATCAAATAAATTATAAAACTCTAAAACAATTCACAAAATTCTTGTAATAATATTAGACTTAGAAAAACATTTCCAACTTATTTTGGTTTTAAATTTTTGTACTAAAAATACTTTTTATTTTTAAAATTAGATTTTAAAGTCAAGAAATCACAAAAAATTCGAATAAAAGCTAAATAATTCCAAATAATTAATTTGAACTAGGGTTATTACATAAATTCAAAATATCCTTTATTTAATTATATTTTTATGTTTCTACTTTAAATTACTTTTCAAAATCAAGTCTTTTTAAAAGCAGAAAAAATAGGACAAATAAAATTCAAAACTCAATCAACCAAAACACTTATTTTATTTTAAACCAAATTAATTTAATTAATAATTTTTTTAAAATTTTTAGAATAAACAGCTGGGTTGTTAAATCTCACACCTCTGTTCCACTCCACTCATCCACGCTTCTATATCTCATCTGTACCTCTTATAAACTCTAACTCCTTATATAGTGGAGATTCACATAAAACCCTACACATGCACACTTAGTGGATATTATCCACTTTACCCTTAATGGGTTTTTCACTCACATATACACGCTTCTCAAAGGGCATCTTCCATTTGGCTCCAATAGCCCGATTCCATCAAACCGTCTCTACTTGCATCTGCCCTAGGTCACTTGGCACACCACAAGCACCAACTCATATCCTCATGATCTTTGTCTTTTTTGTGCCTCCCACTTGAGACATGTATAAGTTTCACCCGGACTTACACGACCGTATGAACCTTAGCTCTCCCACCTAATCTCGGTCTTGCCATTGACCATCACCGTTCTCCAAGCACCCTGCACATCCTAAGACCAATCAACCATCTCTAAGCACAAGTTCCAATGCATTTGAGTCACGTCAGTCAAAACATGCATCATACAACACAATACAACCACCCCATGACTCTCAAGCCATGACACAAACACACAACACCCAAACCTCACACGCACTGCTCTTTGATAAACACACACTGATCTGACTGTGCTCACCAAGCTGGTGAGACCACCAACCATCGGTCGGTCTGATCGCGCCTTCTTCTCCCTGGTAACAGGGAAGTATTTGTGGGGACCTCGGGTGTGAAATACCTGAAACTATCGTATGTGTTCTGTACTGGTCCCATGATCAGTAGCTAGTACACACATTTACAACATCGAGATCATATCCATACACATCACATACAATTAATTTATAACAAAAGGGGGCAATATGGTCCGCAAGCAACCGACTGGGGATTAGGCCCTAGAAAAACCCATCATCAAATTCCCCAGAGTTAGGGGCAAAGTACGCATCGTCTACCACATATCCTTCTTTATTTTCTGATCAACAATAATTTAAGTAAGTTTGAGTACATTATGTACTCAGAAAGGCTCATAGTGCATTGTAAAATTATACATATATGCAAGGTTAACAAAGAATGAGACTTTATGTTAAGTTATTTTCAGCATGAAGCAAGATTTATTTGCAATATCAATAAGTAGTAATTTGCAACAGAATTGTAAAAAGCATTTGACATGTAATAAAATAAGACTTATATAATCTTTAATAACAGTAGATCAAATTCATTCGCAGCCTTTCTCATCTATGAACATCGCACAATTTCCATCCATGGGTGCGGCACACAATTAGATGTACATGCCACCCCATTATTTTGGTGAAATAATTTTGAAAAGGAAAACTATACCCATTGTTGCTGCATCTAAGCATGCTCTTGACCATGAGCACGGTTATTTAAATAGTTTTTTTACACTCTGCAGAGTTGTACAATATTAGCCACATGAGATAATCAAATACATTGTCATCGATTATACGCTTTCTTTGGCGTGTGACGAAAGTGATTATCATATAGCCTTTATGTTATCTAGTCCTAACCTTGCACCAACCCGATGAATAGACAAACCCTGAACTTGATGATAGACCCTCACTTAGATGTGTCTATCCTCTAAGTGAGCATTTACTATTATATTAGCAATTTTTGGTCCCATCACTGTGGTATGGGAGCCCCTACGAGCAAACCTTAACTCGGAATACCCTTACTACTTATGCGCCTACCACAATGCAAGGCTAGATCTAGACAACTTTAATCAGCTAAAGCCAAAGCCCATATAGCACATGTGGTTATATGGTGTGACTTAGATGTGCGGCAACAGTGTTCAGTCCTTAATTGACCTAGGCGATAATCTTTCTCTATATACATGCGAGGTTCCTCATATTTGACAGTTTATCATATAACTTGCCCACATCTAAAAACTAGGTTTTTATTTTATTTTATACCAAATTAACAGAGGTTCCTCCTCTAAATCAACATTTTGAAATCACCCATATCCATGCGCAAGTTTTTTCCAAACTACAAGCTTAGTGAAAACTATTGTGTGGCCACTACGACAAGAAGCCTAATATTAGGCAGTACATCACAGATGGTTCCTAAAACCGTCAGTGTTAAATACAAGCAGAGATAGTTTTAGTTTAGAAACCGTCTGTGTTGCTGCTAGTGCCAAAAACCGTCTGTGAAGAGATAATATCATAGACGGTTCATGGTGAGAACTGTCTGTGAAGTATCACAAATAGTTTGTATTATAAATTGCATGTGATATTTGGCAATATCATGTGTATTAAAAACCGTTTGTGATAATGAAGTTATCATAGACGGTTTGTATGAAAAACCTTTTGTGATAATTCCACTATATTAACTGCGTGCAAACACGTCGACCCTTTGTCTTAAATTCCAGATCTAGCTGCTGCTTTGAGCTAGAGGCACGGGCTTTGAGGCAGAGATTTGGTGAAAGGAGACTATTTGGCAAGAGTGATTTTAGATCCATTTATTTCTTGACTACCTATGGTTAGCAATTTGTTTCTAATTGTGTTATAATTTAGACCTATGGCTTTTGGTGAAAGAAGAATTGAAGGTGGTTTAAATCAAGCTAGCTTTATCTAGAGAGAGGTTTATTTCCATCTAGAAAGAAGTTTATTAAACATAGGTAGTTTATTAACCATAGATTTTGATCTAGAGAGAAGTTTATTTACATTTAGCATGGTAGGGTTTAGTCAATTCATAGTTTATTCCTACTTAATTTAATTTAATTAATTATTCTTCCTAAACTATTAATTATATGCGTAACATAGGACCGAAGCTAGATGTACGCTGGGAACCTTGTGAGTGAAGAGTACATTAATGGCATGTCTAAAGATGTTTAAGAACCAAGCATAGATTGAAGCACACTTGATTTGAAGGGGTTTCAAAGAAGGTTATGCGCGTTGGACTAGTCATGGTGAAGAGCAGACTACATAGAAAGGTAGTAATAATGATATCGCCAACGAAGTCAATGATATGCCACCAGATGATGTCGATTATGGTTCTGATATGGATAGACTGCATAGTGACAATCCGGATCAGATGCTTTGCTATCCAGAAGGAAACTATGATGAGAGAGAGTATGTTAAATTCCGAGGCTTGATGGAGGACTCAAAGAAACGTTTGTTCGCATGTTGCAAGTCAAAATACACAAGGTTGTCAGCCATGTTCGAACTGCTAAAATTGAAGGTAAGCAATGGTTAGTCTGACAAGAGTTTCACATCACTATTAGATCTTTTAGCAGACATGCTTCCGAATGGAAACGAGTTGCCCAAAACCACGTACAAAGCCAAGAAGGTTCTTTGTCTATTGAGAATGGAAGTAGAAAGAATACATGCATGTCTGAATGACTGTATCCTCTACTATACAGCGTATGCAAATACGCATACATGTCCAGTGTGCAACATCTCCCGATACAAGCGTAAGAATAAATTAGATGATGGCGAGGGAATAGAAATGAAGAGAGGACCTCCTGTTGAGGTGGTGTCGGAACCCGCAGTAACAACTCCTGGATCCTCTGTGTAAATCGCACTAGTCCAGGATCAGCTAGTGCACACAGTAACAACAAAGATAAATACCAAGCACAAATGACCAATTATATTAAATAAAGGATACGGCCTTATGGCCAAGTCTTACATCAACGCCCATTGGCAAAGATAAATAAAGCAAATAACTGCAGAAGCAAACTGAATAGAAGCGAAGCCCAAGTCTGCCCACAGGCAAACAATAGTAAGACGCGGCCTACTCGTCCTGACCTTCACCGTAGTCGACGTCGTCTTCCTCTGTATGGAGATTGCAAGGTGAGTACAAACTTGTACTCCGCAAATCACACGGAGAGATGCAACATAATGATAAAGGCTTCAATGGAAGGCTTATAGGGTTAGTTTGCATCAAACAGCATTTAAAGAAATAAATAGATAGATTGAAATTGCTGAATTTAATACAGTAAGTAAAAGCATAACTTGTAGTAGAAAATAATACCGTTAGTGCAGGCTTCGACCAAACACCAACCTATCCACGGGCATCCCACCCGGACCATCTTTTCCAAAAGATCACGTATGGATTCCATCCATCCACACGTTTCCAAACACTCGTGGATTCCATCTATCCACAAGCTTCCAATCTTTCTCTCATGGGTTCCATCTATCCACAAGGTTTTCACTCTCTCATGGATTCCATCCATCCATAAGGTTTTCAAAAACATTTTGAAAAACAAAATCTAATCCATGAAAAACTTTTACTCAGCATGCCCATGACCGTGGGCACGGCTATCTAGGATATATTATACACTCTACAGATGTTGTACAGCTTTACCTACAAGACACGATCATCCCATATTTCCACCGGTTTACACACTTCCTCAGGTGTGCAGCGAGGAGTCGTGACAAGGCCTTTACAATGCAAAGCCTTCAACCTGGTCG
Organism: Dendrocalamus latiflorus; assembly: GCA_017311315.1. Taxonomy (NCBI): domain Eukaryota; kingdom Viridiplantae; phylum Streptophyta; class Magnoliopsida; order Poales; family Poaceae; genus Dendrocalamus; species Dendrocalamus latiflorus. The sequence goes on along the minus strand of CM029650.1, from coordinate 12,255,007 downwards.
AGCCAACTCTAAGGTTTCACCCCGGTAAGGAATCCACCAGACCGGGACCCCCTCTTGAGCCTGAGTGAGACTTCTCATGGCTACAACCACGCTCACCCAAGTGAGACTTCACATAGCACCAACCACGCCCACCTTCAACCTACGACTTGACTCAGGTTGGGACTTCGCAAATTATTCAGCCAGAGCTGTCCCATACTAGCCATGTGGTAGTACGATAGGGCTTTGCAACAGTAGCTCATAGATTGGTCCTTAATCTGACTTAGGCCCAACCACATACCCCTGTGCACGACAGTCAACCACTACGGCTCCAACCAACAGGGCATGCCTGCACCCACCAATCTAGCCAATAGCCTAAGTCTAAACCAGTTTTGTATTTTGTTTTCAAAATAATTCCATAATCTCCCTTGACTCACCAAAGTCAAGAGTACATCTCAAAAGCATATCATTTTTTGTAAAAGGGTTTGTCATTTTATATGAAAAGTATCCCAACCCAACATTCTAAGCAGGGCTAAACATTTGATTTAAACCCTCTAGCCAACACTAATGTATTAACTAGAGTTTTAATCTAGGGTTACAAGGTATCAAGATAATTCAAGGTCAATAGAGATAATAACAAGTAGGCAATAGCTAAATTCAAAACTGAATTGAAATAATTGAGTAAAAATATGCATGCAGGATAATTTAAATCAACATAAGTTTTGTTTTAAAAACTGGGATCAACATGGTCAAGGAGTGTGACTTGCCTTGCTCTTCAACTTGGTTTGAATCTTCGTCGAAGAATTTTCCCGAATCTTCAAAGTCTACATGTGAAAATTACCCACCAAATTCAAATAAATTCAAATTGACTTCAAATATTTGAATTGAGGCTAGAAATGGATAGAGGGCAATTTTTGATGAATTTAGAAATTTGAATGGGCAAAATCGGAGTTAGGACGAAGGAGAACAGGCTCCGGGAATTTTAAAATCAGAGAAAATGAAAAACTGGGTTTTTGGGAAGTATTTCCTAATGAAAAATCTGACTTATTGCGTCAGCATTGAATTTATTTTTCAGCTGAATTATTTTTCAACTGGAAATTCGAATTATTGCGTCGGCATGATGTCAGCACCTTCGAGCAAAGGCTGACAGGTGGGCCCCGAGTGTATGGACCGCGTCCACAGTTCATGGGGAGGCTGAGGTGGCGGGGTGGTGCTGACCGGGCGAGGAGCGTCGAGATGGCAACGACGTGGCGCTAACGCGGCGCCACTCCAGCTGCCACGCAAGCGCCCGAGGTGGCACCGGCCGGAGGCAGCTCGGGGGCGGCGGCTCGCCGGCGAACAGCGGCTGGCGGTGAGGTGGGGAACGGGGAGAGGGGCGCACGGGGAACACGACGGTAGAGGCGGCAGTTACCGGGGGTGGCTGGAGACGGGCCGGCGACGAGGCGGGAGGCGGCGGCGCTCGGGTCCACGCGGCAGCGGCGCTCGAGTCGGGCGGAGGGGCGGGGGACGTCGGCAGAGGCGTGAGGAAGGCCATGGTGGCGTCGGCTCGGCACGGGAGGGCTTAGATCGGCCGCAATTCCTCACCAGAGGGACTTCGGCGTCGACAGCGGCGCAAGCACAACGCGGGGCGGAGGCGCTCGGGAGGAGGAAATGGAGCGAAGGGGAGGGTGGAGCGAGGAGAGGCAGTGCCGGGCGAGGGTTCTTATAGGGGTGAGGGGGAGCGGGGCGGCGCGGATTTGTCGCCGGAGTGGGAGATGGGTGCGGCGGTTGCGGGGAGGGGAGTGGGAGGTGGGCGGCGGATCCGGCGGGGTGGGGGCGCGCGGGTCCTGCGGGAGAGGTGGCGGGGAAGTGGGGGGCGGTTGGGCTGAGGAGTAGTGGTGATGGCTGGAAAGGGCGGCGGCGGCGCTAGGAAGGAGGATGCGCGGGGTAGGTGATGAGCCTGACAGGCGGGCCCGGACTGTCAGCGGGAGAGGGGAGGGAGGGGCGGCTGTCGGGTGGGGCCAGAGAAAGAGAGAGGGGGCGGGAGCGGGTGAGATCGTGGGTGCGGGGATCGGACGGCCAAGAGAGGGGCGAGGCGGGAACGACCGGATGGGGGTGAGTGGGGTGGCGTGGCGCGCATCGAGCCGGCCACGTGTTGGCCTGAGGGGAGGGGAAGGCGGGCTGGTGGACGGCAAGGAGGGCAGCGACGTGGGCGATATCTAGCCGTCCATGTGGCGACCGGAGGGGGAGGGTTGGGGTTTTTAATTTTTGATTTTTGATTTCAGCTTTTGAGAAATTGCCAAAAATCCAAACAAGCTAAGAAAAATATGAAATAAACTCCAAAATTTTCAGAAAAATTCAGAGAACCTCCTGGAGACATTTTGGACTTAATAAAATTATTTACAACTAATGTTGGTATTTAATTTTCATACTTAAAGTACTTTTTAATTACAAAAATAGGTTTTAAAACTCCAGAAACTCAGAAAACCAAATAAAATCCAAATAACTCCAAATAATCAATTTAAAGTAGAATTTTCATAGGAAATCAAAATATCATTTTATATGATAATAATTATTTTTGGTTTTACCCAAAATACTTTTTTAAAATCTAACTTTTTCAAAAACAAAAATTCAAGGCAAAATCCAAAATTTAAAGTTTAGGCACAAAAATACTTATTTTAATTTAAATAAATTTTATTTGTTTATTTATTTTTTAGTAAAAACCTGGGCTGTTACAGGTGGCATGGTACCTTCCTATAATTCCCCATTTGAAGCGATTTTTTGTGAACCCAAAGGAGGCAAAACTGCTGCATTGGCACTCAGAGGAGCGTAAAAATGTTGGAATGCTAAGACACCTTGCTGATTCCGCCTAATGCAGAAACATCGACAAAGACCGATAAAGGACGAATTTACCTTCCCCCTGCTTACTACACTCTGTCCAAAGCTGAGAGAACTGAACTGTGCCAGTGCTTGCATGGTGTGAAAGTTCCATCTAGTTACTTCACCAACATGAAAAAACTTGTTTCGATAGAAGATTTGAAGTCTCAAGATTGTCATGTGTTGATGACACAGATGTTCCCTATTGCAATTAAAAATATTTTGCCGATCAAGGTCCGATAGACAATCATGAGGCTGTGTTATTTTTTAACACAATTGCTCAGAAGATCATCGATCCCGAAGGACTAGATGCTTTGCAGGACGAGGTGGTGATGACTCTATATCATCTTGAGATGTATTTCCCTCTATCATTTTTTGACATCATGGTCCATCTCATTGTTCACATTGTGCAGGAGATAAAAATGTGTGGGCCCATATTCCTACGTAGCATGTACACATTCGAGAGGTTCATGGGAATTCTCAAGTCCTATGTACGGAATTGATCTAGGCCCGAGGGCAACATCATTGAAGGTTATGCAACCGAAGAGGTCATTGAATTCTGTATCGATTACATAGCTCAGATTGAACCAATAGGTGTATCTCGATCTTGCCATGAGGGGAGGCTCAAGGGTACCGGGACTATCGGAAGGAAAGCAATCACTTCAGATATGGATGCATATGGTCAAGCCTACATGCGATAACATGCGTTGCTAGCGGCGTGCAAAGCGTGGAAGAACTTCAAGAGCCTGCTTATCAAGCAATATGTGAAAAAGGATCTGACACCCTTCTACAAGTATTCATTCCTGGAACCGCAATGAGACGAGTTTGTGCAGATGAAGATGACAGATAATTTTAGGAGTGAAAGTGCAGCGCACTAGACCCTTCAGGCAAAACACACACACCCACACATACTTGGCACTGCTAGACATGCGGGTAAAATCCCGCTATGGAGGAAGGAGAACGAGTAGGCAATCCTGTGCGACACTGCCCCGTCATTTGCTAGGATCCCTGATGAGCATGCCCGAAACTGGATATGAGCAAGGTCATCTACCGTGTTGTCGGGGGCCATCTCCTTTCGAAACCCTATAAACGAGGAAGTGTCTCACCGTCTGGTAAGATATCAAACTACCTAGTTTGCAATTACTCCATAACTTCGTAGGAAGTGAAATGACATGTCGGGCTCTTACAAGAAGCGCTGAGTGTAGAATCTTCCGAAGGCTAATTCCAGGTAGTCAGGGAGAGAGATATACTCTCTGCAGCCCTGGGAAACTAAGAGCACCTGGGTCGCACAAGAGGCCTTGGTCTTTATGTTCCTTGGAAACATGGTTTTTCAGAGGACTCGAAGCATACCGAAGTAGGAAGAGAGCCAAAACCAAGCGTGAGGCACGGTTATGAGAGGACATTATAGCATCCCTTGGAGGTGATATGCAAAGGTATGTTAGAGATTAGATGGAAAGATACAGCATCTCAAAAACTCAAAAGGAGGCCCCCGCCGCTCTTGTGGTAGGTAGCCCCCAACCGTCAGAGTAGCTACGCATCCAACCCTACCTCGGAGAGCGACCACTGATTTCTGTTGATGACATCCTAATAATAATTATTATCTCTGGAATTCTCAATCCAGTGATAGGCCTGTTGGAGTAGCTAATTTTGTATCGTTATGTAGGTGGCTACGAAGTGCAAGCTCCAAGTGAGATATGCCTCTGTTGCCCTGTGGGCTACTTGGGGCCAGGTGTATATATTTGGGCCTGGGGCCTTGGTGCACGATGTATCTCTAGCACCAGGTTTCACAAAAATAAATGTGGATGGTATTCATAACAATTGCGAGGCCGTCCCACTGTAGATACCCTGAAACGATGGGGTCGTAATTCTAGGGCAAACCATTGGAACATTCATCCAGTGGTCCAAGAGGGATATCTGCCTAGAGGCTCCTGCACCGGTGCCAAGTCCACAGGAGCTATCTGCACTGGTGCCAATTCCACAAGAGCGATCCGCATCGAAGCTACCTGCACTGGTTCTAAGTCCATTGGGCTATCCACACCAGAGCTACCTGCATAGACACAGCAAGGGTGTCATGCATCTACATCTCATGCCCAGTCGACTACTACAAAGTTGACCTACAGTTGAGACGGCAAGGGCAAACTAAAGAAGACCGATGATGAGATGCCCTACTTGCCATTGGCCCGAAAATTCGTGTTAGGTGAGCCACTGGTCGTCCCGAAAGAGTGCCTCCTAACCCTAGGACTGGCTTGCTAGAGATTGTATGCATGGTACATGAAACAGGCCAACAAGCCAAAGGAACAATGGTGCTCGGGTTTCACCATCAATTTCACGCCAGATCATTTTTAGCACAATATCCATGATTGTGTCTTCACGGTGACTTTCGAGGACTTATGCGATCTCTACACACTCAATGCCCTCGATGCCTCACTCATTCGATGCTGGACACTGTAAGTGTGCACAATCAAGGTCTACATTCATGTAATACTGATAAATATCATATATAACTCATTGCTTTTGTGTGTGTATAGATAAATGGTGATTAAAACCAGAGTAAAGAAATCACTAATTGGTTTTCTCGACCCACGCTTGGTCGCCATGGATACCATCAACGAGGATGCATCATTCGTCGAGAATTACATCACGAATGCATTGGAGGCTTACCACAACAAGGAATTCATACTTATGCCCTATAACCAGGGGTAAGTGTTGCACTAGTGGCTATACTTGTTGATTTGTACATTATAAGCAACACGAACGGTAACATCCTAAATTTCAAGTGTTTAAAAATATGGAACTTTTAAAACTTTTCTTGCGTTTAACTACATTCAAATTTCTTTTGAAGGTTTAATTTAAATCTTTTGAGTTTTGTGCAAATAAATTGAGAAATAGTATCCAAGTAAAAAACTAGGAATAATTTCAAAATGCAAGTAATGAGCCTAACAAAAAATAATAATAATAATAATAATAATAAAATAATGAAAATAAAATTTTGAAATTCAATTTAACTAGATAAAGAAAAATAGGGGCCAAAAGAATAGTAAAAGCTCGCATTTAAATAACTAAACTAAGAATTCAAAATTTGTGAACATCGTGCAAAATTTAAAACTTAGCACATCCAGGTGTGGATAAAAATCTAAACTAACAATCCAAAAATTAAATGCAAAACTTAAATAAAAATTAGTAAATCCTAATGCAAATTATAATTAAAATTAAAAAATCTCAATTTTCAAAATAATGCTTGAACCCTTTTTCCCTTTTTCTTTCCTTTTCTCCCTCTCCCTTACATGTGGGCCCAATCTCTTTCTCTCTCCCCTCTCTTTTTCCTCTCTCTCTCTAACGTGTGGCCCAAGCGCCCTGCCTCCTCCCTTTTTCCTTCTTTCTTCTCCTTCTCTCCCCGTTCTTTCCTTTGCACCGTGCTGTCTCTTCTTCCTTCTCGCTCCATCGTCATGGCAGCCATGCGCCCGCGCCGCCCACAACTTTCCCGCCGTTGCCCATAGTTCTCCCGCGCTGCCCATAGTCTCCATCGCCATCATGTCGCGTGTCGTCTTGCCATCACTTTCCACCATGTGCCCCATCACGTCGCCATCCACTAGCACCATGCCGTTGCCCACGTCGCGTCCTGCCCTCGGTCATCTGCAACAGCGGCGCCACAATGACCCCTCCACCGCTATAAGTAGCAGTTTGACCCTTTCCATCGCACCTGCTCTTCTTCCCTCCCTCCCTTGTTCCTCCTCGTATCTTCGCCCATGCACTAGTTGCCATGTGCTACCGCTGCCCCGGCCTCTCTGGCGACGCCCCAGCCACTCCGACCGTGTCACGGCGTGTCCCCGCTTCCCATCTACTTCCCCTCCGAACCAATTGGGATTCTACGAACCGAAGCTCGCCGCGCCGCCCTTCTTCCCATTTGCCGGCCAAAACCGCCGCCGCCAGTGCCGCTCTCCCCTCGACGACCCCCGATTCGATTCCTCACGCTGGGAGCAACACCTCGGTACCCTGAACCTCCTCCAACCGTCGGCGGAGCTTCTTGTCGCTTGAGCTCCTCCCTCCATGGTGGCCTCCCCACGCCACCCATCGTCTCTGCCGCCGGCCCACCTTGGACCTTCTCCGGCACGGCCAGTCACTCGGTGAGCATCCCTGTACCTTCTAAATACTCGTGCTCACCTCAATTCTCCTTCTCTTTCACTCCGGCGTCGTCGCCCCACGGCCACCTCACCGTCGCTCTGGCCAACGCGCTGCCACCCTTAGCTTCCCCAACCCTAGAGGAACCCATTTTGCCAGTTGCGCCAGCTTCCCCGACTACCGCCTACCGCCGGCGAGCTCAGCGCTGAAAGCCGCCTGAGTCCTCTATTTTGGCTCCAGCCAACCCACACCTCATCTATATAGCTGCACCTCGTCTATTAGCCCAGGGCTTCCGCCCAGTTGGCTAGTCGAGCGCGCGTTAAACACTCCGGCCTTAGGTCCCGAGCTCGAATCCATCGGTTGCACCCTTTTTCATCTCTTTTTATTTTATTTTCTCTAATCCTTTTCAATTAAGAAAAATTAAGGAACATTAGGGAATAATCCAGGGAAGCTAATAAATTTGGTTGGGATATAAAATAAGATTATTTAAGATTTAATATTGTATTAAATGTCATATATGAGTAGCTAATGTAGTTTAGAACATTTAATTAGAATATAATTATTAATTAAAGGCATTAGTAAAAGATGACCTTGGTTAAGTATCCAAATAAAATAAAGATATTGGATATCATGTTTAACTATAAAAGCAAGGCATTAAATTAAAAAGATTACCCCTAATTATAGCTAAAATATATGCCCTGAATGGCTTTTCCACCACCCACCTTGGGCCCAATCAGCCCCTGAGGCCCAGCCGCTCCCCCTTGGCCCAGCCGCACCTTTCCCCTTTTCCCCCCTAACCCTAGGCCCTCTCTCCCCCCTTGGCCGCCACCCCCACCCCCAAGTCGCACCCCCATGCTTGAAAAGCATGGGCTTAGGTCCCATTACTTGCGGAGTATGGGCAATTGGTCCCTGTACCAGATGGTATAGGCATGGGTGTGCATCGACGGATGTGCACTTTGCATTACCGGTAAAATGCAAAAGAGAAAGAGAAAAGATAAAGATCTTGTTGAGCATATTGCATAGCATGTGTTTGTAAAGCAACTGTTGAGTGTTTCTAATGGAGTTGTGTACACGTATGCTATTGTTACCGTTTACTATATTTGCTGAGTCTTTGGATTCACTCTTGTTGTTTGTTGTGTTTTAGGTACATGAGCTACTTCTGGAAGACGCCTTGGGGTAAACTGGGGACGAAATTGTTATTCAGCACAACTTGTCATCCCCAAACTGATGGTCAAACCGAGGTGGTGAACCGCACATTTTCGATGCTACTCCGGACCATGATCAAGAAGAATCTGCGCGAGTGGGAGGATTGTTTGCCGCACGTGGAATTCGCTTATAATCAGGCCTTGCATTCCACTACGCAGATGTGTCCATTTGGAGAAATTTCGATATTTGACACTGAATACGTGCGCCTCTCAACTTTTAACCCCCAATTCGCACGCCTTTGGAAATTTAACCCTGTCACTGCGAATTCTTTTGATTCAAGGGATTATCCTCATTTTCTCTCCTTTTCTATTTTGACACTTGTCACTACGAAAATAGAGAGAATCCCTTGAATCAAAAGAATTCGCAGTGACAAGGTTAAATTTCCAAAGGCGTGCGAATTGGGGATTAAAAGTTGAGAGGCGCACATATTCAGTGTCAAATATCGAAATTTCTCGTACATTTGAGGTAGTTTATGGTTTCAAGCCCTTTACGCCGCTTGATTTGTTGCCGCTTCCTAGTCAACACCATACCCATATGGAGGCGTCCAAGCGAGCTGAATATGTGAAGAAATTGCATCTCAAGACAAAAGAAGCGATAGAGCGCAAGGTCAAGTACTATGCTGAAAAGGCGAACAAGAAAAGGAAGAAGATAGTTTTTCAACCAGGTGATTTAGTTTGGGTACACTACCGGAAGGATCGTTTTCCAGAACGTCGCAAGTCTAAGTTACTACCGCGCGGTGATGGGCCTTTCAAGGTGCTTGCGAAGATCAACGACAATGCCTACAAGATAGAGCTTTCCGGCGGTGACTATGGCGTGAGCTCTACGTTCAATGTCGCTGATTTATCACCTTTCTTTGGTGGTGACGATCCAGCATCGAGGACGACGCCTTTTCAAGAGGGGGAGGATGATGAGGGCATCCCAAACACTTATACATCTTCTCCTATTGGTGGTCATGCACATACTGATGAGGACATCCCCATTACATATGCATCTTCCATTCCAAGCATGCATGAGAATAACCAAGAACGAGAGGGCCCAATGACGAGGGCAAGAGCCAAGCGTTTAAACAAACAGACTTAGGAGAGCAAAAGGGAGGAGACCAAGGACTTAAACTACAAGTTTTGGATAAGACTTTCAAGCCAAATTCGGACTTCCCACGTGCTCAATCCAATTCAAACTCGGATCAATTCGGATTCGGTTCGGGACAGCCTGACAGGCAGTTACTAAAAAGGCCATAACTTTCACAAACGGAGTCTGATTCAGGTGTTCTTGTACTCGTTGGAAAGATAATTTCACGGGATACGCAATGGATCTGGTCCCACATTCAAATTAATCACGGATAAAAAGTTATGACCGAAACAAGATGACGGGTGAAAAATATAGTTTCCTTCTTGTGAGAGTTCGTATCCAAAACCATATAGGGTTGAGTTGTAATTGGTTTGGGGACCATATGGACATCCCAAGGGGCTATATAAGCCTTGTATTGGAAGCCTTTAGAAGGGGACCAACTTTATGCATAAGATTGAAACATAGCTATTGCTTGTTCTTTCAACACCAGAGTTCATGCGAGGACTTTGAGAAAGAACTAGGCGATCCATTGTTCGTTCTGCAATTCAAGGTCAAGCCGTCGTTCCATTGGGAATTGGGGACTTGGCGTTCGTCGTTTGTGGTCTCGCGACGAACAACTACCCGGTGTGTTTTGGACGTATTCCGAAGAGTTGAGGGTTCGTGCATTGGCGCGAGAGTTCAACTAGCGACATCGTCTACTTCGCATCAACTATCCATGTTTCCTCACCGAGAAGATCGGGACCCCCCCCCCCGTATCATGTGGTATTAGATTCTAGGTTTACTCGGTGAGAATTTCTTTACCCGTAGTTAGTAGATTGGTTTTTATTTCCTATAGTCCAGAAAAAAAATTGCCCTACAAAAAGAGTTAATTTCCGCTGTCCAAACCCCGTTGTGCCTTTCAATCTGTTAGTTTTGGTTTGCTAAATTGAATTTTTGTCCGTCTTAGCATTGTCTAGTTGCTGGTCATATCTTTGTTCCATTAAAAATCCAAACAAAAAAATTCCCCACCCCAGACCCTAATTCCAATTCGGCTGATTTTTCCTTTCTCTGCAACCGCCACCACAAACGCCATAACTTTTGATTCCGAGATTATTTTTGAGTGAGACCACCGACATTGGATTCAAAACTGCATTGTCCATCTATCTGTAAAATTTCACGTCATTCCAACAAGTCAGTTAAGAGATATATGCGGTGAAAGTTGACCCCAAAACAAAAGTTATAGAAAAAGCCGTCAAGAAACAGATAAAAAAAGAATCATTGAAAAAAAGACAACTGACAAAAAGTTACGGCCGAAATACCGACGTGCTGTCCAGAAGACAAATCCTCAGTTTTCAAGTTTTGGGTCAACCCTTGTGTTCTTCAATTCCATATTGCATTCGAATGAATTATCTTGTATTTACCACACCCATACATTGCCACACACTTATTTAGCCTTCTTCCATCCTTGTGTGATCAGCAACATAGGCTAAGTGCTACATACGAACTATAATTCAATTCTGTGCAATTTCTGAAATTAATTGATTTTTTCCCTTGCTACAAAATACATTATTGTCCAAGCTCCACCTACACCCGTTTGTGTACTCCCTTGCTCTTGGTTACGCTCATACATTACCGGGTTGAGGTCGTTCGCTGTCACAATTGTCGATTTGCCGTCCTTGATTCACTTTGGAACGGTAAGCTTGTCTTGTTTTTAGGACAGTGAGTTGCAAGCATAGAGAGAGTTTTTGTTTTACTAACCCGAATATAACCTCGTTTTTGCTTGTGAGTCGTTTCCATGATAGGTCACGAGGAGGATCCACCTAATCCGGAGGCGCCGGTTACGTGGACCGAGTACACTCGGTTGCGCGAGATGCTCCAAAAACAACTTCATGACGGTGACAATGGCGTGCGCGATGAACTCGGGGAAGTTCAGACTGGACTGAACACCCTCGGGGAGGAGGTCACACAATTGCGTACGACCATCAACAATAACTTTCTGGAGCTGCGTGCCATGTTCGCACACCACAATCTACGTGGGGGTGCACCAATTGATGACACAAGTGTGCACGGCCCTCCGGTCGTTCCGCACAATGAGACCGAGGAGGAGCGTGCTATTTGTCTGGATGAGGAGCGACGTCATTGACAAGCGCGTCGCATGGCAGTGCCGCCAAACGTCGAGATGGCAGCCGCAGCACGCCCTTCGGCACATGGGCCTGGCCGAGGCAACGGCGGCCAGGGTGGAGGTGCGCCACAAGGTGGCCACGGAGGAGGTGTGCATCGTGTACCTCGCAGCTGGGCTGATGCGGATGAGCACTGGGATGACGATTTCCCCATTGACAACTATGATGATCGACAGCGCCACCACCGCAACAACGTGCAGCGTCCTCGCAACGACGACGCCGAGGATTGTGTTGCTAAGCCCAAATTTAATCTTCCTATATTTTCAGGTGGTACAGATGTGGAACAATACCTCACTTGGGAGTTGAAAGTTGATAAGTTGTTTCGGATGAACAACTATTCCAATGAGAAGAAACTGTTGCTTGCGTCCAATGGTTTGGATGATTATGCCACACATTGGTGGGAGCAGTTCATCCGTAAGCGCATGGAGCGCCATGAGTTGCCGATTAACACCTGGGAGCAGATGAAGCAGCATTTGCAGGTACGCTTTGTACCTCGCCACTACAAACGCTCACTATTTGAGAAGTTGACAGGGCCGCGACAAGGTATGAAATCAATTGATGAATATCATAAAGAAATGGAGACTATCATGATACATGCAGATGTCCGCCAGAATGACGAACAGACCATGGCGAGATTTCTAGCTGGCATGAATCATGCTGTCAAGCGCATTGTCAATCACCATCCCTATAATGATATGATTGAGTTGCTGCACCAAGCACGTGAAGCTGAGAGACAAGTGATTGAAGATGCACGGTTCGCTGCCCGGTCACGTTCTTCAGCTAGTCCGGGACAGCCATATAACAACAGCCAACCAAACAGGAGCACTTCGGCTGCAAGCAATTCGGCGACGCGCAGTTCAACAAATAAGAAGCCGGAGAGTACACCACCACCAGTGCGTCGACCTGTGGTGCCCGCTCCTAGTGCGACCTCGTCTATGGGGTCCACAAGCTGTTCACGTGACATTATTTGCCACAAGTGCATGGGTGTTGGCCATTTTCAGAGGGACTGTCCAAATGTCAGAACTATGCTTATCACAGAGGATGGTGGTTATGTTTCAGCTAGTGATGATGAGTCACCTGATGCACAGGCAGTCTTGCACACTGGCGACATAGAACAATATGAGTGCGATCCTGAGTTTCCTAACACTGAGCAGTACTCCATTGTTTGCACGCCCAAGGTGCTTAGTGTGATGCCATCGCCGTCACTCGAACAGCGGTGCAACTTGTTTCAAACTTGGGCAAAGCTTGATAAGGGTAAGGTGTGCAAAGTGATCATTGATGGCGGGAGTTGTCACAATCTGGCTAGCAAGGATATGTGCCATAAGATGGGTTTGAAATATTTGCCGCATCCGCGTCCTTATCATGTGCAATGGTTAAGCGACAAAGAGGAAGTGAAGGTGAACTATATGGTGCGTGTGACGTTTTCTATTGGGAAGTACACCGATACTATGGACTGCGATGTTGTGCCTATGACGGTGTGTCACTTGCTCTTGGGACGGCCATGGCAATATGACCGTTCCACTGTTCACGATGGGCGTACAAATCGCTACACATTTTGATGGAACAATTTGGATGTCATCTTGAAGCCACTTACACCACAACAGATTGTCAGTTCCTCCATGCAGAAAATTGAGATACACGTTGAGAGTGCACAAGAGCGAGAGAACCATCGGAGTAGTAACAAGAAACAAGAGGGAGAGAAGAATTTAGTAATGTTAGCCACCAAATCAGAGATGAGAGAATTCAGCGAGGATCCTAATTTGGTGCACGTTGTGCTGCTGTACAAAGACGCATTACTTTCAACTAATGACATAACTTCTCTTCCTAGTGGTGTTGTTTCTATTTTGCAGGATTTCAGCGACGTCTTTCCAGAGGAGGTACCAGCTGGGCTACCACCAATATGCGGGATAGAACATAAGATCGACTTGATTCTAGGAGCGTCGCTACCGAATCGACCACTGTACCGCACCAATCCCGAGGAGACAAAGGAAATTCAGAAACAAGTACAAGAGCTTCTGTCCAAAGGGTATGTCCGTGAAAGTTTAAGCCCTTGTGTTGTTCCTGTTATTTTAGTTCCTAAGAAAGATGGTTCATGGCGTATGTGCGTAGATTGTCGAGCGATTAATAATATCACAATTCTATATCGTCATCCTATACCTCGCTTAGATGATATGCTAGACGAATTGAGTGGTGCTGTTATTTTCTCTAAGATAGATTTGCGCAGTGGTTACCATCAAATTAGAATGCATGAAGGGGATGAGTGGAAAACAGCCTTTAAAACAAAATTTGGGTTGTATGAGTGGTTAGTCATGCCTTTTGGTTTAACTAATGCACCTAGTACATTCATGCGATTAATGAATCATGTTTTAAGGTATTTTATTGGTAAATTTGTGGTTGTGTACTTTGATGATATTCTGATTTACAGCCGCACTGAATCTGAACACATAGACCATATTAGACAAGTTCTACATGTTTTGCGTGAGAATAGGTTATTTGGTAACTTAGAGAAGTGCACTTTTTGCAAAGATCGTGTCATCTTTTTGGGCTATGTTGTTTCTGCACAGGGAGTTGAAGTAGATGAGTCTAAAATTGAAGCGATTAAAAATTGGCCAACTCCTGTGAACGTAAGTCAGATTAGGAGCTTTCATGGTCTCAGCTGGTTTTTATCGGTGTTTCGTGAAGGATTTTAGCACCGTTGCTGCCCCTTTGAATGAACTTACTAAAAAGGGTGTTGAATTTGTGTGGGGGGTAGCGCAAGAGAATGCTTTTGCTGAACTTAAGAGACGCTTGACTGAAGCACCGTTGCTTGTTTTACCTGATTTCACTAAAAATTTTGAAATTGAGTGTGATGCTAGTGGATTGGGTATTGGCGGTGTTTTAATGCAAGAGGGTAGACCGGTAGCTTATTTTAGTGAGAAACTGAATGGTGCTCAATTGAATTATCCGGTCTATGACAAAGAGCTTTATGCGTTAGTGTGTGCGTTAGAAACTTGGCAACACTATTTATGGCCTAAAGAGTTTATTATTCATTCTGATCATGAGGCTTTGAAGTATTTAAAGAGCCAAGCAAACCTGAACCGTAGAAGGGAAAAGAAAATGTGGTAGCTGATGCTCTTTCTAGGAAAATTGTGCTTTTAACTCAATTAGGAGTGCACGTTCCTGGTTTAGCGAGTGTGCGTGATTTATATGCTCATGACCATGATTTTTCTGTTCCTTATGCACGTTGCAAAGAGGGAAAAGGCTGGGATAAATTTCACATCCATGATGGGTTTTTGTTTCGCACTAACATATTATGCGTTCCAGAATCCTCCGTGCGTTTGCTATTACCGCAGGAATCACATGCAGGTGGATTGATGGGACATTTTGGATGTGAGAAGACGTTGTCTATGCTGAGCGATCACTTTTATTGGCTTAAGATGAGGCGAGATGTGGAGAGGTATGTGCAGTGATGCATTACATGCCACAAAGCGAAATCGAAGTTGCATCCACACGGTTTGTATACCCCTTTACCTGTTCCCAATGCCCCATGGGAGGATATTAGGACTGCCTAGAACTAAGAGGGGGAGTGATTCTGTTTTTGTCGTTGTGGATCGTTTTTCGAAGATGGCACACTTTATTCCGTGCCACAAGAGCGACAATGCGTCGCATATTGCTGACTTGTTTTTCAGGGAGATCGTGAGGCTACATGGCGTGCCACGTACTATTGTGTCGGATCGCGACGTAAAGTTCATGAGCTACTTCTGGAAGACGCTTTGGGGTAAACTGGGGACGAAGTTGTTATTCAGCACAACTTGTCATCCCCAAACTGATGGTCAAACCGAGGTGGTGAACCGCACATTTTCGATGCTACTCCGGACCATGATCAAGAAGAATCTGCGCGAGTGGGAGGTTTGTTTGCTGCACGTGGAATTCGCTTATAATCGGGCCTTGCATTCCACTACGCAGATGTGTCCATTTGAGGTAGTTTATGGTTTCAAGCCCTTTACGCCGCTTGATTTGTTGCCGCTTCCTAGTCAACACCATACCCATATGGAGGCGTCCAAGCGAGCTGAATATGTGAAGAAATTGCATCTCAAGACAAAAGAAGCGATAGAGCACAAGGTCAAGTACTATGCTGAAAAGGCGAACAAGAAAAGGAAGAAGATAGTTTTTCAACCAGGTGATTTAGTTTGGGTACACTACCGGAAGGATCGTTTTCCAGAACGTCGCAAGTCTAAGTTACTACCGCGCGGTGATGGGCCTTTCAAGGTGCTTGCGAAGATCAACGACAATGCCTACAAGATAGAGCTTTCCGGCGGTGACTATGGCGTGAGCTCTACGTTCAATGTCGCTGATTTATCACCTTTCTTTGGTGGTGACGATCCAGCATCGAGGACGACGCCTTTTCAAAAGGGGGGGGGATGATGAGGGCATCCCAAACACTTATACATCTTCTCCTATTGGTGGTCATGCACATACTGATGAGGACATCCCCATTACATATACATCTTCCATTCCAAGCATGCATGAGAATAACCAAGAACGAGAGGGCCCAATGACGAGGGCAAGAGCCAAGCGTTTAGACAAACAGACTTAGGAGAGCAAAAGGGAGGAGACCAAGGACTTAAACTGCAAGTTTTGGATAAGACTTTCAAGCCAAATTCGGACTTCCCACGTGCTCAACCCAATTCAAACTCGGATTCAACTCAGGATTCAATTCGGATTCGGTTCGGGATCGGACAGCCTGACAGGCAGTTACTAAAAAGGCCATAACTTTCACAAACGGAGTCCGATTCAGGTGTTGTTGTACTCGTTGGAAAGATAATTCAAGGGATACGCAATGGATCTTGTCCCACATTCAAATTCATCTCGGATAAAAAGTTATGACCGAAACAAAATGACGGGTGAAAAATATAGTTTCCTTTTTGTGAGAGTTCGTATCCAAAACCATATAGGGTTGAGTTGTAATTGGTTTGGGGACCATATGGACATCCCAAGGGGCTATATAAACCTTGTATTGGAAGCCTTTAGAAGGGGACCAGCTTTATGCATAAGATTGAACACATAGCTATTGCTTGTTCTTTCAACACCAGAGTTCATGCAAGGACTTTGAGAGAGAACTAGGCGATCCATTGTTCGTTCTGCAATTCAAGGTCAAGCCGTCGTTCCATTGAGAATTGGGGACTTGACGTTCGTCGTTTGTGGTCTCGCGACGAACAACTATCCGGTGTGTTTTGGGCGTATTCCGAAGAGTTGAGGGTTCGTGCATTGGCGCGAGAGTTCAACTAGCGACATCGTCTACTTCGCATCAACTATCCACGTTTCCTCACCGAGAAGATCGGGACCCCTCCCCATATCAGGCGGTGTCGAGGTCAGAACGGTCGGATGTGTCGAAGACGGCGGAGATTCTATGTGGTTGCGAGTCGTGGACGACAAGAAGCGCGGAAGCTTCCCGGAAGGTGCAGGAGGGCGAATTGATAATTTCGCGAGGCTGCACAAGCGGGAGTGGGTTCCGTTGGATTTAGCGGGCGTAACGGGCTGCAGACTCGTTAGCCAAGGGCTATATAAAGGAGGGAGTGGCTGCATGCCCCCTCATGGCTTTGGGAGAGAGTTAGGGTTTGCCTTGGTCAAAAGAATCTTTAGGAGGTGGTTTTGCCTTTGCTCTTTAGTGGTTGGAAGTGGGTAAGAAGGGCAGGGCTGTGTCCCCTCTGTGAGTGTCTCCCACGTTGTGTCTCCTCTCCAGGATGTAGAGTTCTTGTGAGTTTCTTGACTTTGGAGAGGGAGAGGATGAATGAGACCCATGCAATCACTCCTCTTGTTCTAATGTCCATGTGTATGGGGACTCCTTGTAATCCTTGTTGATTGGAATGAAATTTCTGAGTTTTTCTGTTCGTGCCTATCTGTTCTTCGTTTCTCCTCATTTGGTGATTTCTTGACTTTTTGAGTTTCTTGTTGATTCTTGTTGGGAAGGCCCAAAATGGGTTGCTCTATGATAGGATAGTGCCTCAAGGTCATTTGATCGATTCTCCCGAGAGCAAATCAAGTTTAATTCCAGTTCTTGCATTTTGGCCTTCTCTGTTCAACTTCCTCATTTCTAGGGTTTTGGTGGATTTCGTGTTTCCCCTCTTGAGATGGCGTGAGATTTGGTCTGGAGAATCCTGTGACCAATGCTAATCCAGCTGCAAAAGCTCATGATCAAAGTTGCAATGATTAAAGAGGAATTAGGATTTTGTTTTTGCCTCTGCAAGTTTTTTAGTTCTTTCTAGGGTTTGGTGTAAACTTTTGATTTCCTTCATGAAGTGGGCGGAGATTTGGACTCTCTAGTCCTGTGGCTATTGCTAATATATCTGCAAAGTTTCTTGGCCATAGGATCTAAGGTTGAATGGGAATTTGAGTTTTTGGGGCTGCTCTCTGTTATTTTCAGTTTAAGGCTAATTTCTGGAATTCTTGTGTATTTGTTTGCTTCCCTTGTTGGTTAAGGCCTCTGTAATATTTGGAATAGTTCCCTGGTGTTTTGGGCTGAAAAGAATGGAAGTTTTTCCTTCATTCCTTTAATTTTGGCAAGAATATGAATTTTCAGAAATCTTGCGTTGCTGTCTGGTCAGAGCATCTGGTCTGATCGGATCCCTCAAGGCGGTCTGACCGGCGGCCGTTAACCGCTCTGACCGGCCAGACAGTGGCGGTCTGACCGCCGGCTACATAGCGGTCAGACCGGCCTCTCAGCTGCGGTCAGATCGCCCTCCTGCAAGTCTTGTATTTTTAGTGCTTGGTTTTCATGCCTTGTCCTCCCTGTTGTTGCTCTTGGTCTTTCTCTGGTGTTTGCATGTTGGTCCTATAAGATTTTTCAGTGAACTTAAATCATTCTTTTCATAGATTATATATCTATCGGAGAGAAGATTTGAGTCGATCCTTTTGGGGGCAAGTTTTTAGAGTCGACATTCACCCCCCCTCTGTCGCCATTCCGGTCCAACAATTGGTATCAGAGCTGATTAGCTCTTTTCAATAGATCTTAACCGGTCTCTAGAGCCATGGCGACGAACAAGTACTCGACCAAGCCCCCGGTCTTCGTTGGGATTGACTATCCCTTCTGGAAGAGCCGAATGGAGACATACATCCAGGCTCAGGGGTATGCCATCTGGCGTAAGGTCAAGGTCCGGTTTGTTGTTCCTGCCGATGAGAACATCAACGCTGGGAATATGGCTGATGTTGAGGCAAACGCTAAGGCAAGGAACATCATAATCCAGGGCTTGAGTCGTAGCGAGTTTGACCGCATATCTCATCTTTCGTCCACCTTCGATATTTGGTAGACCCTCGATGCTTACCATGAGGGCACCACCCAAATAAAGACGGTGCGACAGGACCAGTTCAAGCGAGATTACAACAAGTTTGAATTGCTCGCTGGCGAGTCCCTCGATGAGTGTTTTGCGCGTTTTCACAAGATTCTGAGCAACCTACGAGCGGTCGGTCTCACATACCCCGACTCGGATAACGCTCGACAGATGCTCGCTGCACTCGACCTTCGTGTTTGGGAGATGAAGGTGACTACCATCAAGGACACCACAGACCTCTCGACTTTGACTCTTGATGCGCTGTACTCGCGTCTCAAGACTCACGAGATTGACAACCCAAGAGTACCTCGAGAAGTCATCGACCACGAAAAGGACATACCACTTCCCTCCTGCTGACTGCACTCGAGCTGGTCCAACTGTGTCCATAAGGAGCAGCTGTCTTTGTGCATCGGTCATGGTAACTGTGATCGGAGGATGAGAAGCGGCTACCATCTTGCCGTGCCGGCAAGGAGCACAAACTAGATCTTTGGCCATCTTGAGTTTCGGCAAACCACGAATGAGGTCGCGGCCGCTAACTCGGGTCAAATGGTCAAATCCAATATGACCAAGTCTCCTATGCCAGAAAGAAAGGTCGCGGGACTCAGAAGCAACTAAACATCTGACAGGATCACCAGAAGACTCAAAAAAATCAGCACGAAAGATCCTCCCAAAACGAGAAATCCTGCAAACCAGACTACCTGAAGAATCAAGAATTTTGCAAGCATTTTTCTTGAAGCTCACCTCGAAACCGTTATCGGTAAGCTGAGAAACGAAAAGCAAATTATACTGCAGCTTACTAACCAAAGCAATATCTTTCAAAATAAAAGAATCATTAACACGCACTGTACCTTTAGCGATGACACGCCCAGATGAAGCATCTCCGAAGGTGATCGTCTCATCACCTGGAGCACGAGCAAGGGAAGAAAACCAACGGGAGTCTCCGGTCATGTGTCGCGAACACCTGAAGTCTACGAGCCAAACCTTTCCCTTCCCTGCCCGGCGAACCTGAGTCAAACAGAGAGTAAAGTCTCAGTACTGGGGTAAATCAAGAGTGATTTTGGCACCCAATATTGAGTAACACGTCGAGCAGATGAAGTAGTCAAACACGACTGACCTCTATCTACCCTACGCTCTCTGTCACTCAAAGAAGCAGACGGTCTCTGTGTAGACCTTAAGCTACCCTACGCTCTCTGTCACTCAAAGAAGCAGACGGTCTCTGTGTAGACCTGAAGCTGTTGCTGGGTCCGACTGCTACGGGCGAGCGAGTCGGAGCACCGGCAACACGCTGAACACGCCGCGGGTAGTCATCTCGACGGGGAAAATGAGATCTACCCTCAGAACCGTGGAAGTCACGACCAAAGGGAGCATGAGCACAAAAACCAGAAAACTCAGAAAAACTAAGTCCTCGATGCTGCCCAAACCAATCAGCTGAAATAACCTAGACCTCGTGTTGTTCTTAGGTGCACTCAAGGTCTGGGGCTGACCCTGAATACGCCTAAGAGACTCAACATGGTCTCTTCGCGCGATCATGACGTGCCTGAAGCATCGATCGATCAGATGTCCATCCTTCTAACAGAAGGTGCAATGATACTTCACCTTCTGAGAGGTAGAAGTAGCATGATGAGGCTTCGCCTTCTGAGAGGCCGAAGCTGCAGGTGGAATCACCTTGCTGGCTAGAGATCCCTTGGACAAAGCCCGTAGACTTAAATTGGACTTTCTCGGTCCTGGGCTTAGTCTTGATCACACCTGGTGCTATGGGTCTGAGCACGGCAGGTGGATGCTTCCTCATGTCCTCATAAAAATCATATCCTAGACCCTAATTAAATCTGCAAATCTTGGATTGGTCTAGAATAAGATTAAGCTTCTTCTTGCCTCCTACAAATCTCTCGAGAGTGTTCATAAGATACTGACACTCCCGAAAGAGAGAGGTGCAAAAAGAGCAGGGAGAAGAAGAGACAGCAGAAGGTAAGGGAGCAGAAGAAGAACCAACAGTAGAGGAAAGCATGGCTTGTGCACGCACAGCCGACTCTGAGAGGACAGTCCTACTACTAGCCAGTTGGTTCACGTCGCTAAGCGTCTCCACCTTACCCTTGGGCTCCTCCCCCTTCTCAGCAATCACATTACAAGCAGAAAGTGGCTTCTCTAGAAGGTCCTTAGTTAGCTTCACATATTTTTCATCCAATACAATCAAGTCAGATTTTAGTTTGTTACAATTAATGCATGGTGAGTTAACAGGGTCCTTAGAAGCAGATTGAGCCAATCTATTATTGTCATCAACTAATTCTTGAAACTGTTTGGAGACAGCTTCAAGCTCAGCAGTAAGCTTGGGACAATTCACACAAGAAGTAATAGGCTCAAGAAGAAAAGCTTGTAATTCAGCAATTTTATGATCTGCCTGTTTTAGGTTCATCTTCAAATTATTGTAGTTTTCACAAGTCTCGGGCAGATCGAACAACATGGTATAAAGACCTCTAAATGCGTTGTCCTTATCCTCACATGAGGTGCATGCACAAGTCTCAACATTAGTAGATGAAACAAGAACTACCCTACTCATCTCACGCTCAGCCAAGAGACTAATATTCTCCATCTTAACAATATCAAATTCAGAGTGTCATGCGAGGTCCTTAGTTTCTCCATGTCACCCAACAGAGCACAGCATGTATCACAATCATCACAGGAGGAAGCAGATGTAAGTGAAGTAAGCTCCTATGATAGTCTATCTATTCCTTCTCCAACTCGCTACACCTAGCTCTAGATCTAGCATGGAATCTACCTAGCTTAAGAAAAGCATCATTAAGTTGGTCGTAGGTGGGAGATACCTCGTCGGAGTCAGAGTACAGCTCGATGTCGCTCAGTTCGCCCTCAAGGGCCATGAAGCACATGCCGGAGAAGTCGTTGCCGCCCTTGGGTTCTTGCTCATCCGTTCCATCGTCGTCGCTCCACCCCTCCACCTCGCTGAGATCGAGGTCGTCGAAGGTGGTAAGGACACGGTGGAAGAGCTTCTTGGCTTTGCCAAGGTCGCGGAACTTCTTCTTGCCTTGTGAGGGAACTGAGGGCTTCTTGTTGCGGTTCTTGTCGATTTAGTCGTTCTTGCCCGAACCGCCGTAGTCACCTTTGCCCTTCCTCAGCTTGGGGCAGTTTGCCCGAATGTGGTTGGGGCCACCACACTCGAAGCAAATCACGGGTCCTCCTCTCTTTCCATCCCTCCTCCTCTTGTAAGTATGGGAGAATCTCCGAGCTAGGAGGGCTAACTGCTCATCCGCAAGCTGCTCTAACTGATCATCAGTTATGTCACAGAGAGCAGCAAGGGAGAATCCACACAGCGAATCAGAAGAAAGACTAGAAGCCGAACTGGGATCGGTGACTAAGGCCATCGACTTTACATATTTCCAAGGTCTTTTCAGTAGGCTTTCTATTGAGCCTCCGGGTGCCTTACGAGCGATCCGCAGTGACAATGGCACGGAGTTCAAGAATTCCTACTTCGAGAGATTCTGTGATGAGACAGGAGTAGAGCACCAGTTCTCTTCTCCGCACGTCCCATAGCAGAATGGCGTTGTGGAGAGGAAGAACCGTACCTTGGTCGAGATGGCCAGGACGATGCTCGATGAGTACTCTACACCGCGGAAGTTTTGGGCTGAGGCTATAGCTACCGCGTGCCATGTTTCAAATCGAGTTTTTCTTCGGGCACACTTGCACCGCACTTCTTATGAGTTGAGATATGGGCGAAAGCCCAGTGTATCTCATTTTTGTGTGTTTGGTTGCAAGTGCTTTATTCTGAAGTCCAGGAAACTAGACAAGTTCGAGTCACGTTCTTGTGATGGGATCTTTCTAGGTTACTCGACTTCTTCGTGGGCTTATCGGGTTTGGAACTGCAAGTCTAGCAAAATGGTACAGACCTGTGAGGTGACCTTCGACGAGGCCAGTCCGGGGACTAGGCCCGATATCTCAAGTTTTTTAGAGCAGTCCGAGCCCATCTTTGTGGATGATGAGGACGATGGAGATGAGGGTTGTTTACCCGATCCAGTTCCTTATCCTCCACCCGAGGTGCTGTCTTCCACCGCACCTCGAGGCGATCAGCCCATGCCTTCTGCTTCTTCTGGAGCTAGTGGCTCTGTTCCTACCTCGTCAGCTCACGAGGTAGAGGCCACTTCTTTATCTCATCGTGGACTTCCTAGACACATTCAAAAGACCATCCTTCTAAGCAGATTATTGGAGACCTGTTTGAGCGAGTCACTCGTTCAAAATCTGGCATGTCTCAATTCTGTCTTCATTCTACCTTTGTTGCCTCATTCGAGCCCAAGGGCGTTTGTCATGCTCTCTCTGACGAGTCTTGGGTCAATGCCATGCATGAGGAATTAGAGAATTTCGAGAGGAACAAGGTCTGGTCGCTTGTTGAGCCCCCTCGAGGTCACAATGTTATTGAGACTAAGTGGGTGTTCAAGAACAAGCAGAGTGAGGATGGGGTGGTTATTCAAAACAAGGCTAGACTGGTAGCTCAGGGGTTCTCCCAGGTTGAGGATCTAGATTTCGAGGAGACCTTTGCCCCTGTAGCTAGACTTGAGACCATTAGAATCCTGCTTGCCTTCGTAGCTTCTAAGGGTTTCAAGCTTTACCAGATGGATGTCAAGAGTGCCTTCCTCAATGGCTTTATTGAGGAAGAAGTCTATGTGAGACAGCCTCCAGGTTTCGAAAACCCTAAATACCCAAACCATGTCTTCAAGCTTTCCAAAGCATTGTATGGACTTAAGCAGGCCCCCAGAGCTTGGTATGAGAGGCTTCAGTCCTACTTATTGAGTCATGGTTTTGAGATGGGTAAAATAGACAAGACCTTGTTCATTCACCGGCATGGCACTGATCTTCTGGTCGTCCAGATTTATGTGGATGACATCATCTTTGGCGGCTCTTCTCATACTCTTGTTTCACAGTTCTCGGATGTCATGAGCACCGAGTTTGAGATGAGTATGATGGGTGAGTTGACCTTCTTCCTTGGCCTCCAGATTAAGCAGACTCGGGAGGCTACTTTTTTGCATCAGGGCAAGTACACTCGTGATCTCCTGAGACGCTTTGATATGAGTGATGGTAAGCCTGTGTCAACGCCCATGGCATCTTCCGCAACTCTTGACCTAGATGAGGACGGCGAGCCAGTTGATCAGAAGGAGTATCGTAGCATGATAGGCTCTCTCTTGTACCTCACCGCCTCGAGACCGGACATACACTTTGTGTTCGCTTTCAGGCTTCTCCTCGCGTATCTCACCGCCAGGCGGTGAACCGCATTCTTCGGTACCTTCGAGCTACCATTGACTATGGTATCTGGTACTCTTCCTCGTCCTGTCTTTCCTTGAGAGCCTATTCAGACGCATACTTTGCTGGCTGTAGAATAGATAGGAAGAGCACTTCTGGCACCTGCCAATTCATTGGCACTTCTCTCGTTTCCTGGTCTTCTAGAAAGCAGTCCGGTGTTGCACAGTCCACCGCAGAGGCCGAGTACGTTACTGTAGCCAGTTGCTGTAGCCAGGTGCTCTGGATGGTCTCGACCCTACGGGACTATGGGTTAGTAATCGACAGTGTTCCACTCTTTTGTGATAACACTTCTGCGATTAACATTGCTAAGAACCCAGTGCAGCACTCTCGGACCAAGCATATCGATATTTGCTATCACTTCCTTAGAGACCATGTAGAGAAGGGTGACATCGTGCTCCAGTTTGTGAAGAGTGACCACCAGTTGGCTGATATCTTTACCAAGCCATTGGATAGCTCTAGGTTTTCAGCTCTGCGGGGAGAGCTTGGGGTGGTCTGTCCTTATGGACTGTTGTGAGGGGGAGCTTTGTGCTTTACTGTTTTATCATATTTAT
Source organism: Dendrocalamus latiflorus (assembly GCA_017311315.1). Classification (NCBI taxonomy): domain Eukaryota; kingdom Viridiplantae; phylum Streptophyta; class Magnoliopsida; order Poales; family Poaceae; genus Dendrocalamus; species Dendrocalamus latiflorus. The sequence continues at coordinate 12,230,464 of CM029650.1, read as the reverse complement.
TATGCTTTTGCTCCTATCTGTTGCATTGCATTCGGGGTGCATTGTGGTTAGTCCTTCTAACATAGGTTAGAGTGCTTCTCTTGCCTAGCTGCTTAGACTTCTTGCTCTTATCTTGTGATTCTAGGATGCTGCTTATTAGTTGTTTCTCTTCTCACTAGGTTGAGCTCACTCACTGCTTATAGGTTCTAGCGAGGGTCGGGCCACTCTCGGGTAGACAGGGTACGCGTTTGCTCCTTAGTTTGTTAGATGATCAGTTGGTAGTCCTAGAGTCATATGGGGCAGATGAGAGTCAGCCTGAGCCATAGTATCCTCTATATCGTATCTATGCTTTAAGGACTGCCTGTTTGGTTTGCTTTGCCAGCTTCTCGATTTTATTGCTTTGGTTCTGGGGGAGTTCATTTGGGAGCTTCTGGAGCTTAATATTGACATAACTCAACTTGAACTAAAAGTTGCATCTCATGTTGAGGGGGAGCTGGATTTTCTTGCATTTTCAGCATTCTGCATTGTAATATAACTACATTGAGCCTTGATTATTATCCTGTTATGACATGTTTACAATGCTCTACACCTTGCCATGACTTGTGCTTATTTGCTAGATTTATCATGACTTCATATGTGTAAACTAGCTTTTGCCATGATAAGTTGATTAAACTTGCTCAAATTGAACTAAAACTTGTCATGTTAGCACTCGAGACTAGTCTTTCTTGAGTTATCCTTTTATGATTCATGCCATGTCAAATAGGCTGAGTTGAGCGTTGAATCTCTATTGAGCTTTAGATTGAGCTATGTTAGTTCTTGATGATGCATAAGTTAGTGCAATCTTTTATGAAAGCAAAAAGATCTCTTTTATGCGAAAAAACTGATCTCACCAATTCTTTCTCATGAGACGGCTTGCCATTGCACTAGGCATGAATTCAGGGGGAGTTTTGGACGACCTAGACCATCTTCTTAAGCTTCTTGCTTGGAGTGGTCGCATAAGGCTTGAGATCTAGCACTTGACAAAACAAAAAATCGGGTTGGCAACAATCATGAGATTTCTAAAGAAAAACATGTCAAATGTGCTCAATTTGCTAAAATTTCAAAGGTTACAAGTACTTACACAAATGTTTCACTCTTGAGCTTGTAGCACTCTAATTTGACTCAATACTAGCTTCTTGGTTCCGCTTAGCTTATTGACATGGTTTGCATCATCCTTGGATACCTCTAGCTAGACTATGATCATGGATGACTTGACATGCTCACAAATTGCACTAAATTTCAGATTATCATCTATTTGGTTTAGCTGGCTTATATATATCCTGTCATGATCTAGATAGCATTGTATTGAGTTATGGCTTGATGTAATACTTGTTGGTCATCTTGGATAATTCTCATGGCTCTACATGCTTAAAATAAACAAACTTCAGGCATTTCATCCAATACCATGTCATATTCTCTCTTTTGCATACTTGATGTGTTTATTGCCAAAAGGGGGAGAATAGTGGTAGAAAAAGCCATTTTGGGAGCTTTGAGGAAAATTTACTCTTTCTTGTGCTCCTTGTGTCGACATGGTCATTAGCTTCATTTCCTTCCTTGGACCATGTTTGACTTCTTTCTTGCATTTCAAACTCAACTTTGTGCTTTTTTGGGGTTTGTCAATATACTCATCAAGGGGGCGATTGAGAGACCATGTGGAGGTCATCTCATATGTGTGATGAGTAATTGACATCGGTTTAGGAAAGTTGAGTTTAATTTGGTTGGTTCGGTCCTTGACGTTGCGTGGTGCAATCGGGCTGGTCGGACTTGGTCAAACCTAGTCAAAATGGTTAGGATGCATATTATGTCGACTTGTCAGGTTTGGGCTATTTCATTAATACATTTATGCTTACATATATCGAGCGGTGCTATTTGATGTGTTTCTTGTCTGTGTTGGCTGCAGGACATCGAGGCGGAGTCGTGGCGAGACACGAGGTGACCAGACTAGACACGGGCGGTGTCGAGGTCCGAACGGTCGGATGTGTCGAAGACGACGGAGATTCGATGTGGTTGCGAGTCGTGGACGACAAGGAGCGCGGAAGCTTCCCGGAAGGTGCAGGAGGGCGAATTGGTAATTTCGCGAGGTTGCACAAGCGGGAGTGGGTTTCGTTGGATTTAGCGGGCGTAACGGGCTGGAGACTCGTTAGCCAAGGGCTATATAAAGGAGGGAGTGGCTGCATGCCCCCTCATGGCTTTGGCAGAGAGTTAGGGTTTGCCTTGGTCAAAAGAATCTTTAGGAGGTGGTTTTACCTTTGCTCTTTAGTGGTTGGAAGTGGGTAAGAAGGGCAGGGCTGTGTCCCCTCTGTGAGTGTCTCCCACGTTGTGTCTCCTCTCCAGGATGTAGAGTTCTTGTGAGTTTCTTGACTTTGGAGAGGGAGAGGATGAATGAGACCCATGCAATCACTCCTCTTGTTCTAATGTCCATGTGTATGGGGACTCCTTGTAATCCTTGTTGATTGGAATGAAATTTCTGAGTTTTTCTGTTCGTGCCTATCTGTTCTTCGTTTCTCCTCATTTGGTGATTTCTTGACTTTTTGAGTTTCTTGTTGATTCTTGTTGGGAAGGCCCAAAATGGGTTGCTCTATGATAGGATAGTGCCTCAAGGTCATTTGATCGATTCTCCCGAGAGCAAATCAAGTTTAATTCCAGTTCTTGCATTTTGGCCTTCTCTGTTCAACTTCCTCATTTCTAGGGTTTTGGTGGATTTCGTGTTTCCCCTCTTGAGATGGCGTGAGATTTGGTCTGGAGAATCCTGTGACCATTGCTAATCCAGCTGCAAAAGTTCATGATCAAAGTTGCAATGATTAATGAGGAATTAGGATTTTGTTGTTGCCTCTGCAGGTTTTTTAGTTCTTTCTAGGGTTTGGTGTAAACTTTTGATTTCCTTCATGAAGTGGGCTGAGATTTGGACTCTCTAGTCCTGTGGCTATTGCTAATATATCTGCAAAGTTTCTTGGCCATAGGATCTAAGGTTGAATGGGAATTTGAGTTTTTGGGGCTGCTCTCTGTTATTTTCAGTTTAAGGCTAATTTCTAGAATTGTTGTGTTTTTGTTTACTTCCCTTGTTGGTTAAGGCCTCTGTAATATTTGGAATAGTTCCCTGGTGTTTTGGGCTGAAAAGAATGGAATTTTTCCTTCATTCCTTTCATTTTGGCAAGAATCTGAATTTTCAGAAATCTTGCGTTGCTGTCTGGTCAGAGCATCCGGTCTGACCGGATCCCTCAAGGCAGTCTGACCGGCGGCTGTCAACTGGTCTGACCGGCCAGGCAGTGGCGGTCTGACCGCCGGCTACATAGCGGTCAGACCGGCCTCTCAGGTGCGGTCAGACCGCCCTCCTGCAGGTCTTGTATTTTTAGTACTTGGTTTTCATGCCTTGTCCTCCCTGTTGTTCCTCTTGGTCTTTCTCTGGTGTTTGCATGTTGGTCCTATAAGATTTTTCAGTGAACTTAAATCATTCTTTTCATAGATTATATATCTATCGGAGAGAAGATTTGAGTCGATCCTTTTGGGGGCAAGTTTTTAGAGTCGACATTCACCCGCCCTCTGTCGCCATTCCGGTCCAACAAATTCCGACCTAGGTAACTTCACAAAGGAGGTTCTACCGAAATTTGGGTGAGGTTAATGTAGTTTATCTTTGTTTCATTACTTAGTAAGGTAGCATTCCAGGCCATGGTAGGGCTGGGTTGTTACACCTAGTCATCCTCAAGTCTAAATCGGAATATTCCTATATCCTGAACCCTCCTTGACATCTGTCTTGGCAGATTTCCCCGTTGTCATCTCCTCACTTCGCTCGAGCTCTGTTTGACTTCGTTAATGCTCCGCGCTCCATCGACCTTGGTTCGGATCACCCGAATCACCCATTAACTCATAATAAAGCTAAATTGAGTTTATTTGGATTTATTTGAACTTTTTGAGTTATTTGCATTTATTTGGATTAAGTTGTTTAACGTGTAATTAGAAATTGGAGTCCTGAGGAATCAAGGGATCAAGCGAGATCAAGAGCGAAGTGAAGATAAGGACTAGAAGCTCAAGCACATCGAATAAGACAACTTTGAGGGAACTCAAGACCGTGGTAAATTGCGTAAGGCGAGTCAATACTTTGATCATGTTAGCCCTATATTTTCTACAAATTTATTTGTGTTTAAATTATCAAACTGCATGCTGTTATTTCATATACAAATATATGTTTGTTTTAAGATTCTAGTTATATGCCTATTCTTCGACTTGTTAGTAATACACCTCCTTTGGAACATTTGAATATCTGAGCCATGTCACCGTAGCAAAATTATAATAGTAAAACTTTCAAAAATAGGTCCAAAATTAAACGCCATGCTTAGCACTGCTTAGATACTCGGGGGCACCAGAATGCCCCAAGCATCACTTTTAATCATGAGAAACTGATTTGGGAAGTCGTTGTGGGAATGACTGATGTATTTTGACATGATTATTTTATGCTCCCAAAAACCTCAACTTGCTTAAACTATCTGGGCGGATGGTATGGGGGCTGGTATGTGGTGCAGTGGAAGAACGGTGTGTGGAATGTGGTAGAACCGCCCAGATACCATTAAGGAATGAATCTTGTCATGATCTCCTTGGTAAAACAGTACAACCACAAGGGGATGAAAATCTATCGAAACCTCCGGACTCATCTCACCGGTAGTGGAATGGAGTGGATTATTGCAAGGATAAGGGGAGGCCTAAAGGGACACCGAGAGGAGGGTGAAGTAACTAGCCGTACTAGCATTGTGGAGAGTAGAGTCCGAATGCGCTAGTAGCCATGGTAACATCCCGCGCAACGTATAGGATCCACTGCCAGTGGGAACAGCCCATAGGGTGAGATGACAAAAGGGGGTAGATATTTTGAAAATTTACTGTGATGGTCTACTCAACCACATGACTAAGGAACCGTGTGGAGCAACGAGTGGATTGTTTCTTATGGTGAAAGTGTACAAACTCTGCAGAGTAAAACTATTTGAATAGCCGTGCCCACGGTCAAGGGTGGACATGGGAACTTAACCAGGTATAGTTCTATTTCAAAAACTTTGCGGGTGGGATTGGAAAAGTGGAGGGCAGTGGAAAGCCTTGATTTGTGTTGCCCTGGGTGTCACCCCAGAGATAAGGTAAGCGGTTATAACGCTGAAAGGTTAGCATATGGTGCAGAAGCCATGTAACTGTGAATGGAATCTTGATCGCTATTATTATTGCTTTCTTTCACACATTATGTTTCAATTCAAACTACTAGGTCTCAAGAGATTTCTATGTATCATATTTTAAAAGCAATTTAAGCCAAATAAAACAACTCGAGCCTTTTCTGGATAAGCCATGCATGTTATCTACTTGCACCCTGCGTATTGGCTCGCGGAGCACGGTGGTTTATGCTCACCCTCGCCCACTCAATTAATCCAGAATAAAGAGACAGATCACACGCTTAAGCAATACAACTGGACATGATGGCGAAGAAGATGAAGGTGTCAAAATCTAGGTCGCATACCCCAGTTGGCTACCTGTGGGCACGTCCTGAGGGTCCCACCTGTGTGCTTTGTTTCCGCTGTTGAATTTTATTGATTTTGGCCTACTCGGCCCATGAGTAAGTCTACTAATTATTTACGCTTCCGCATGATATGTATTTTGATGTTCAGTACTGTATCTGTGAGCACTATATACTAATCCAGGGAATAGTGCAGTGGAATCACAGAAGATTCCGGATTGTAAAATCTGGGTCCTACACGAACTTAGGTTTAATGATCATAACATACTTGTGTAGGTTCGACTGGATTTTAGTTGTAATTATGTCAAAATGAAACAAGGTAATATACCTTGATTCCCTAAAGAGGACCAAAACCAACTTCACAGTTATCACGTAGGTCATTCGCCACGTACGTTGCAAAGGTACAAAAATCCAAAAGGATGGATGCCCTATGACACGATCTACATTTCTCGGTATTCGCTTGTACACATTTATCCTATATAGTACTTTACAGTAATGCCTGTCAAACTAATAAATTCTATTTTTACAGTGCCACCAGCAGCTGCCAGGCAACACCTGTGGATTCTATGTTTACCACAACATGCAACTACTCATCGATTCTACGAAAATCAATATTGATCCTTAGGTTAATTTGTCAATTTTGCGATAATTATTTCATACTTACGAATTTACATACGCATTACATTGATCTTCCTACCAACAAGTTTTGTCCATCGCTACAACTCCGTTGGAACAGCTCGACCTCTTAGAGATTCGAGGACAATGTGCGTACTTCTTGTTGTCTAAAGTCACAAAAGAAGATGGGGAATTCCACAATATATAACAAATTTCATTGGGATAGGATTGAGCTTAATTATTCATGTGTACATGTATTTGTTCATGGACGGACAATTTATTTCATTACAGTTAATTGATTTGTGAAATGGATTTCTTCTTTCTGAAATAAATAAATGTGATATATATATATATATGAAGGATTGCGCGTAGGCTACGAAAGCAGAAAACAAAACATTTCTACCGCGCACACAAGGACATCATGCTTAAGGAGGGGTCATGGATCGTTACCACTAGACGCGCAGCGCAACGGAAAAAGAGTTGGAGAAGCCAATCCAACCACGCGCGTCGAGGTAGTAGTGGAAGTAGCCGATCGTCCCGAACAGATCGTCTCCTCCACGCGATCAACCACACCACGAGCAGATCCAATCTGTAGGTTGTTGATGCCGATCAACGCCGCAACGAGCAGCGCCTCCACCGGTATCCACACGTCCGGGGCTGGAACGCCGATCGCGAGTGTACCAGCACTCGCGAGCGGCTATGGTTTGGCTCGGGAGGTGGCGGCTAGGGTTTGGCTTGGGATTAACAGAAGCATGCACCCCACAGCCCCTCGCCTCCATATATATAGACCTCCTCACTTGGGCCTCGTGGACCGAGGCCCAATAGGAGTCTATCCGGATCTCTATCCGAATTGAGCCCACATTCGAATTAGTGTTCCAACCCGTTAAGTGTGCGACCCTGTAGGTTCACGTATACTTGGTCGCGACCCGGAAACGCCTTTCCGGTCACCCTGTTAATAGCGGCCTCTAGTAAGACATATTAACCCCAAAGTATACGTAAAGATCATATCGGCTGAACCTGTAATGTTCTCATGTACGAATCCCTTTGCCTCACGATATAGATTAAACTCAAGGCGAGACCTGTGTCATCCTCTTAATAGCTCAATCACCCTCTCGATTCCGTGATGGATTATAAACTCGTGATTGACTCCTCAATCACCTTGGCATGGCCATGCACTTTCATAATCCATTACATCGAGAGGCCCAGAGATATATCTCCCATAAGGAGGGGCAAATTCTATCTTGATCATTCACATCCCACTACATGTTTCATGGCAAACCCAAAGACTACTTTTATGACTACCCAGTTACGGAGTAGTGTTTAGTAGTCCCAAAATAAGCTACTACGTGTGTTGGAAACCATGATGATCTCAAGTCTAAGGATTCCACATAAACACTACTTGAGACCAACTGATGACACATGGAATCTCTGCAGTGTCTCATGGCGGGTCTATCCAACATATGTTCACTAACACATGTCCATATTATTGATTTGGTATCTCCATACCATGATCCATGAGACATGATCATCAATCAATACATATGCTGATCTTTGAATCATATTTGTTCCTCATATGATATATAATCAGGGATCATTTAGAAATAGCAACATTTTGGCATTAAGAGTCTCATGAATAAGTCACATACTCATTGATCAATAATGATAATGTCTATTTCAAGGAACAAAGCAATGTATCATAAACATAGTATGTAATATATTCAACATCTCCATGTTGCCTCTAGGGCATATCACCAACAGTCTCCCACTTGCACTAGAGTCAACCATGTAGGTATCTAATACCCATTGCCCTAGTGTGAGCCTCATGCTTTGGCTGGGGAAGCGGCTTTGTCAACGGATCTGTAATGTTCAAATCCGTTTGTACTTTGCATATCTTCACATCGCCTCTCTCCACAATCTCGCGGATGAGATGAAATCGCCGTAGAATGTGCTTGGACTTCTGGTGCGATCTAGGCTCCTTGGCTTGCGCAATGGCCCCACTATTGTCACAATAGAGGTCCATTGGGTTGGAGGCACTAGTCATTACACCAAGCTCAGAAACAAATTTCTTAATCCAAACAGCCTCTTTAGCAGCTTCAGAAGCTGCTATGTACTCGGCTTCTGTTGTAGAATCAGCAACCGTCTCCTGCTTGGAACTCTTCCAACTCACCGCACCGCCGTTCAGGCAGAATACAAATCCAGATTGCGATCTGAAATCATCTTTGTCAGTTTGGAAGCTAGCATCGGTGTAACCATTTACAACGAGCTCTTCCTCACCCCCATAGACAAGGAACACATCTTTAGTTCTTCTCAAGTACTTTAAGATGTTCTTTACGGCAATCCAGTGACCTTCACCTGGATCTGACTGGTATCTACTCATAGCACATAAAGCATACGAGACATGTGGATGTGTACAAAGCATGGCATACATAATGGACCCAATAGCCGAAGCATATGGAATCGCATTCATTTTATCCCGCTCATCAGGTGTACTAGGACACTGACTCTTGCTAAGATTTATACCATGTGACATAGGTAGGAAGCCTTTCTTGGAATCCTGCATGTTGAACCTTTTCAACACCTTGTCAATGTACGTATCTTGGCTTAATCCAATTAGCCTTCTTGATCTATCCCTATAGATCTTGATGCCCAGAATATATGCCGCCTCTCCTAAGTCTTTCATAGAGAAACTATTTTTCAATGAAGACTTAACAGATTCGAGCATAGGAATGTCATTTCCGATCAGTAATATGTCATCCACATATAAGACCAGAAATACGAGTGCGCTCCCACTAACCTTTTTGTAAACACAAGGCTCTTCTTCGTTCTTGATGAAACCAAACCCTTTGATTACTTCATCAAAACGAATATTCCAACTCCGAGATGCCTGCTTTAATCCATAAATGGATCTTTGCAGCTTGCATATCTTTCCAACTGATTGCGGATCGACAAAACCCGTGGGCTGTGTCATGTACACATCCTCACTCAGATTTCCATTAAGGAAAGCTGTTTTGACATCCATTTGCCATATTTCATAGTCGAAATATGCAGCAATCGCTAGAATGATCCGAATAGACTTTAGCATTGCGACGGGCGAAAATGTTTCATCATAATCAACACCTTGAATTTGTTTGAAACCTTTGGCCACCAATCGCGCTTTATAGATGTGAACATTTCCATCTATGTCCATCTTTTTCTTGAAAACCCATTTGCACTCAATGGTTTTAACACCATTAGGAGGATCAACCAAGTTCCAAACTTGATTACTGTGCATGGATTCAATTTCGGATCTCATGGCTTCAAGCCATTTCTCAGAGTCTGGTCCCACCATCGCTTCTTCATAGGTCTTAGGCTCATCGTTATCTTACAACAATATGTCCTGTTGTTGAGTAGTCAAGAACATGTACCTCTCAGGTGCACGACGTGACCTCTCTGACCTACGTGGTGCCGGTGTGTCCACAACAGGTTCTTCAACAGTTTGTTCATCCTGTTGTGGTTCTGTAGGAGCTGAAACGTTTTCAGGTGTTTCTCTAATTTCTTCAAGTTGCACCATGCTCCCACTATCCCTTCTTGAGAGAAACTCTTTCTCTAAGAAGACACCATGCCGGGCGACAAACACTTTGCCTTCTTCTTGATTATAGAAGAAATATCCTTTTGTTTCCTTAGGATACCCGATAAAGAAGCATTTATCAGATTTAGGACTGAGCTTATCAGATTGTAAACGTTTTACATAAGCCTCACATCCCCAAATCTTAAGAAAAGACAAGCTAGGACGTTGTCCTGTCCACATCTCATATGGTGTCTTTTCTACTGATTTTGATGGAACCCTGTTTAGTGTGAAAGCGGCTGTTTCAAGAGCGTACCCCCAAAAAGACAACGGAAGATCACTTTGGCTCATCATGGTGCGCACCATATCTAATAAGGTGCGATTTCTCCGTTCAGATACCCCATTCCATTGAGGTGTTCCTGGTGGAGTCAATTGTGGAACAATTCCACAATCCTTCAGATGATTGCCAAACTCATGGCTCAAATACTCGCCTCCACGATCAGATCGTAGAAACTTGATTGTCTTGCCTAAATGATTTTGCACTTCATTTTGGAATTCTTTGAACTTTGCAAAGGATTCAGACTTATGCTTCATCAGGTAGATATACCCATATCTACTAAAGTCATCAGTAAAAGTTATGAAGTACTGAAAACCACCTCTGGCTGTTGAGCTCATTGGTCCACATACATCAGAATGTACGAGTGCCAATAAGTCACTTGCCCGTTCACCTTGACCGGTGAAAGGTGCCTTTGTCATCTTGCCAAGTAAACAAGATTCACATGTCTCAAATGATTCAAAATCAAATGAGTGCAGAATACCATCTCTATGGAGCTTCTCCATGCGTTTCTCATTTATGTGACCTAAGCGACAGTGCCAAATAAATGTGGGTTTCAAATCATTCGAACGTTGCCTCTTTGCATTAATGTTATAGACCGGTGACTCTTCAAGAGTAAGAACATATAACCCATTCACCAATGGAGTATGACAATAGAACATATCTTTGAAATAAAGAGAACAACCATTGTTCATAGATCTAAAGTCATAACCTTCTACTTGTAAACATGAAGCAGAAATAATGTTCTTGAAAAGAGATGGAACACAATAACAATTATTCAATTCCAAAACTAATCCTGAAGGTAAAGACAATGGCATGGTGCCAACAGCCACCGCAGCAACTTTTGCTCCATTGCCAACGCGAAGATCCACTTCGCTCCTCATCAAACTTCTACTTCTTCTTAGCCCCTGCAACGATTTGCAAATGTGAGCAACCGATCCGGTATCAAATACCCAAGAATCAGTGGATGAAGTAGCAAGATTGATCTCTATAACATTTATACCTGGAGTGGAAGTCGTACTTCCCTTCTTCTTCTCAAGATCCTCCAAGTACTTTGGGCAGTTCCTTTTCCAATGTCCTGATTGCTTACAGTAGTAACAATCTGCATTAGGAGCAGCGCCCTTCTTGACTTGCTTGGCCTTAGAACTGTTCGCGATCTCATCGGGAGCTAACTTTCTTTTGACCGCGCCTTTCTTGACATTGGGCTTGCCCTTGCCTTTCTGCATCATCATCACATGATTGCTGCTTTTCTTAATGCTTTCCTCGGCAGCTTTTAGCATCCCATGCAACTCTGCCAGGGTCTTGTCCATGTTGTTCATGTGATAGTTCAGTATGAATGGCTCAAAGCTCGAGGGGAGCGACTGGAGAATCACATCAGTAGCCAACTCTTGGCTAAGGGGAAAACCAAGCTTTTCCAGACTCTCAATGTAGCCAATCATCTTAATCACATGAGGGCTGACGGGATTCCCTTCTGCAAGCCTGCACGCAAACAAGGACTTTGAAGTGTTGAACCTCTCAGCTCTTGCTTGGTTCTCAAACATACCACACAACCCCACAATGATATTGTAGGCATCTGTGTTCTCATATTGCTTCTGAAGCTCAGAGGACATTGTGGCAAGCATGAGACAGCTCACATCAAGGCAATCATTCGTTTGCTTCTCATAAGCTCTCCGTGCAGCCGCAGTAGCATTATCAGGCAAGTCATCAGGATAAGGAGACTCAAGGACATACTCCTTGCGCTCTTGCTTGAGAACAATTCTCAAGTTGCGATACCAATCCATAAAGTTCGTTCCATTGAGTTTTTCTTTCTCAAGAATAGATCGCAAATTAAAAGAACTGGATGCGGCATTAGCTGACATGATCTACAACAAAGAATATGCAAAGTTTAGCACTATGTTTATGTTCATCTTTTATTAAACTATTTAACAAAAGACTCCCACTATGTGTTTTGCAACAAAACTCCCTCTAAGTTACATAGTGGGTCAAGATCCTCATTTCACTAATTCCTAGTGAGCTTTGGCATCACGGCTAGAAAACTAGTGACATGGGTAAGCAACACCTTGCTAATCACATCCCTATGTGACTCTTGCTTGTTGGGTGACATCAATATGCCCCGGCCCCAACCTATGCCCCAAGGTCCAAAACTGTTTTGATAACCTTGTTAAGTAAACTAAATGCTTCCGCATGTAGATGTCCGACATCTATCCCAAATAATGATGATAACCGACGGCACTCTACTTTGGTAGACCTACCATGCGGTGATCATTATCTTTTGGTGCAACATATGGAAGGGCATTAACACCTAATTTTTATGAGGGATTCTATCCTACCAAAGCAACATATCACATATATCATTGCATAAGAATAAGATAGATAACATCACAGATAAACACATTTAACTGTGAAGTAGTATGGCCCAAAAATGGTGATATCCATCTCCATGTAGGTGTAGACGATCTCCATCCTCCACATCACTCCTTTAGGCCACCATGCTTGAAAGCCTGTAACCTCAAAACTAGGCTACTATCTATAATAGCTAGAAATTGAAGATTACAAAGATAGATTCAAGCATTAAGGTCGACACGCAGGTCGTTAAATACAATATAGACAGCTAACAATAGCTGAAATAATCATGACATGCAAGCCATGAACGAATGTTACATGCATCACATACATCTCATACATTCCAATAAGCTATCGGGCCATACTATTCACATCATCCCCTGCAAAAACAAGTTAGACGTAGAATCGCATTCTACCTAACGATATGAACCCATGATGCTATACAGGGGGGTACGCACGGACGCTAGTTTTTCCACTGGGCCGAGGCTATCAGATCCATAACCTACTAGTATTCGACATAACCACCTTATGCCGATCCGAGACAATCTCTAGGACACTAGTTTTTCACTGGCCCGAGGCTATCATTTTCATATCCTACTAGTATTCGACATAACCACCTTATGCCGATCCGAGACAATCTCTAGGGCACTAGTAGTGATACAATCTGCGCCTCATCTAACCCCTATTCACCGATTGATCTCATCAACCCGTGCTACCATCGATTCATCACATGAACCGACTGATCTAGACTGTAATAGATCCAATCTACTACAACCGCATATCAACATATGCGCTGATCCAGATCGCAAACTAAGCAAGATGGCTCTGATACCACTTAAGGATTGTGCGTAGGCTACGAAAGCAGAAAACAAAACTTTTCTACCGCGCACACAAGGACATCATGCTTAAGGAGGGATCATGGATCGTAACCACTAGACGCGCAGCGCAGCGGAAGAAGAGTTGGAGAAGTCGATCCAACCACGCGCGTTGAGGTAGTAGTGGAAGTAGCCGATCGTCCCGAACAGATCGTCTCCTTCACGCGATCAACCACACCATGAGCAGATCCAATCTGTAGGTTGTTGATGCCGATCAACGCCGCAACGAGCAGCGCCTCCACCGGTATCCACACGTCCGGGGCTGGAACGCCGATCGCGTGTGTACCAGCACTCGCGAGCGGCTAGGGTTTGGCTCGGGAGGTGGCGGCTAGGGTTTGGCTCGGGATTAACAGAAGCATGCACCCCACAGCCCCTCGCCTCCATATATATAGACCTCCTCACTTGGGCCTCGTGGACCGAGGCCCAATAGGAGACTATCCGGATCTCTATCCGAATTGAGCCCACATTCGAATCACATTTGAATTAGTGTTCCAACCCGTTAAGTGTGCGACCCTATGGGTTCACGTATACTTGGTCGCGACCCGGAAACGCCTTTCCGGTCACCCTGTTAATAGCGGCCTCTAGTAAGACATATTAACCCCAAAGTATACGTAAAGATCATATCGGCTGAACCTGTAATGTTCTCATGTACGAATCCCTTTGCCTCATGATATAGATTAAACTCAAGGCGAGACCTGTGTCATCCTCTTAATAGCTCAATCACTCTCTCGATTCCGTGATGGATTATAAACTCGTGATTGACTCCTCAATCACCTTGGCATGGCCATGCACTTTCATAATCCATTACATCGAGGGGCCCAGATATATCTCTCCCATAAGGAGGGGCAAATTCTATCTTGATCATTCACATCCCACTACATGTTTCATGGCAAACCCAAAGACTACTTTTATGACTACCCAGTTACGGAGTAGTGTTTAGTAGTCCCAAAATAAGCTACTACGCGTGTTGGAAACCATGATGATCTCAAGTCTAAGGATTCCACGTAAACACTACTTGAGACCAACTGATGACCATGGAATATCTGCAGTGTCTCATGGCGGGTCTATCCAACATATGTTCACTAACACATGTCCATATTATTGATTTGGTATCTCCATACCATGATCCATGAGACATGATCATCAATCAATACATATGCTGATCTTTGAATCATATTTGTTCCTCATATGATATATAATCAGGGATCATTTAGAAATAGCAACATTTTGGCAATAAGAGTCTCATGAATAAGTCACATACTCATTGATCAATAATGATAATGTCTATTTCAAGGAACAAAGCAATGTATCATAAACATAGTATGTAATATATTCAACATCTCCATGTTGCCTCTAGGGCATATCACCAACAATATATATATATATATATATATATATTGTGTAAATAGAAATAGATTTGTAAATAGAAAAGAATACCACAGACTATTTGTAGCTAAAACCGTCTATGATATAATATTTATCACAGACAGTTTCAATAACGAACCGTCTGTGGTATTTAAATATCATAGACAGTTTGTAGTTGAAATTGTTTGTGATAAATCTTATATCACAGATGGTTTCAACTACAAACCGTCCATAAAATACTGCATCATAGATAGTTCGAAAGCTGGCTGTGATGATCTCATACTATTATTGACCCATAAAATTAGACGGCTAACAAAACTATCTGTGACTACATTTTTGAAGCATCTGTGATGACATATTCTGCAATGGTGGGCTAAGCATCTAGACCACATATTAATGCATTATACCCAATTTGACATTAGCTATTGCTTAAACCATGTTCTAAAGGTTATAACAATGAAGATACCAAATTTGCAAGGAGGTGTAATGTATACAAGCAGTTGTAACTACCATTTCCCATAGTATAGCAATTTATTTTAATGGAACATACACGTATGCATAATACATTTTGAAAATAATATATAATAGTTGAAATATTGGAATGAACATGGTCAAAGCCTATTAAATTTATCTTGCATCGACGTGAATTCTAAGATTCACAATTCAACTTTATTCTTGCTTTCTTATAAAAACCAATTTATATTAAGTCATATTATTATTTTCTCCAATATTCTCATTTTGCATGAAATTTTACTTTTTTTTAAATTATATACCATTATATTTTTATTTTCGGCTTTCTTAATTGCAGAGCATTGAATACACACAAGAACTGAGTCACAGACATCCTCGAGGTCCTTGGGCGCACCTGTCATATAATAGAAAGGGAGAGCTGAGAAGAATCGACAACAAAGAAATAAGCCGGCCAAAACAGGGGAGGCAAGGGGCGGAATCGCCGGTGGCGGTTGGCCGGAGGGGTGGTAGAGACCGGAAAAATGGGAAGCCCGGGAGGCGGGAATGCCAAGGGTGGCAACGGCTCAGGCCAGGAGGTCACCACGGCTAACGGGCGATGGCGCTCATCGGGTGGATGCGGAGGCTGAGCATGGCGGCAGCGCTGGAAGGCAAGGGAAAGGAAATAGGGAGAGCATGGGCAACAAGGAGGTAGCTTATCCGAGTGATTGGTGGAGACGGGGAGGCACCGAGGCGGCCAAGCGGTGGAAGCCGAACGTGGCGCGGGGGAGGTCCACGGTGGTGGCTTGCCGGAGGGCCAGAGAGAGAAGGCGGCGCTGGTGACGGCTTAACGGGGTCCCAGCGGTGCCTTCGATGCAGCCAATTGCCAAATGGCGCGGTGAGTGGCGAGAATCGCTCTGGGTGGCAGTTCGCTAGAGTCAGAGGCGACGGGAGCTCGGGGACTCTAGAGCCCAATTGGAGAGGAGGGGAACTGTGAGGAGAAAGGAGGAACATGGTGCGGGGCTTTATAGGGGCGGAGAGGGCCCGGTGCTGTGGGCGCCATGATTGTATTTGTCGGTCAAGCAGCGATTTGCAGGGAATCCAGCGAGGGCACAATGGTGGTTGGCGCAGAGCAGCCTTGGGGCAATACTCAGGCACACGGCACAAGGTGACGCTGAGTGCAAGCATGGGCGAGATGGTGGCGATGAGACGCTGCAGCACGGGCAGGATTTGAGAGGTGTCGCAGCAGAGAAGAAGGGAACCGCCCACGGGCACTGGGTGCAAGGGGCGGCGAGGTGATGGCTCAGGCGACACAGGGCATGGCACAAAGCCAGGATTTGCGGAGCAAAGGATCGACATAGGGCCAGGACACGTCGGCGCGACGCTCGGGGGCAGTGCAGCTGGAGCGCGGGATTGGGCGGCGAGGCGGCGTGCGCGCCGTGCTCGGGATTCGTGGTGGCAGGCTTATCAGATGTGCATGGCGCGGAGCAAGGAGTAGTGCACGGCCAGGATGGGCGAGCTCGGTGGTTGCCACACAGGGGCAGCGCGAGGAATGTCCACGTCAGGCGTGGCAAAGGGCGCAGCGTGGGCGTGAATGGCGCAGCGCACAGGATTGGGCTGGCCGGGAGGCGCAATGGCTGGCGCATGCTTGGCACAGTCCTGGGTGTGGCAGAGCCGTGCGTGGCGCAGAGTGCGGCCAGCTGGGGCGCAGCGCACGGGCATGGCGAAGGCTTCGCGACGCAATGCAAACCTTCAATATTATTTTTCTCTTGATGTTAATAAATTTTGATTTTATTATAAAGACAAGTTTGAAATTTGATTTTGAAATCTTGGCTTGGATTATTTGGAGGCAAGTTTTATTATTGTTTTGCTTTTAAAATTTTTAATTTGCTTAATTTCTTTTCAAATAGCCATTCCCAAATTGAGTTTTCAATATGATGGGCTTCAAGTAACATCAAAAGAAATAACAAGTTTTAAAATTTTTATATTTTTGTTAATTCCCAAATCAAGAATATCAAATAAATGCTAAAATTTCGAATAACACTGAAATGCAATAGGGAGATTTTAATTTTTTTCCCACGATTCCCAAATTTGGGATGTTACAGTAGTCTAGACGCCGACCACTAGCCGATGTAGGATCAAGGATAACTGACTAGAATGGGATGAATAGGAGGTTTTAAAAATTCTTGCCTTCTAAAACTAATTACCACAAATTATAACTTGGCAAGATTTCAAAGTAATTTAAACCTACACAATTCTAGTATACCTAAGACACCGTAAGCACTAATCTCTACAAATATATATATTTAGAACATGTAAATTAGATAATCACAATGATCACAATATGCTAGAAATACAAGTGTGGAAACATGAGACAAAGAAATAACCAATTGACACAATGTTTTACTGTGATGTTCGAAAACTTGCCAATTCCCCTAATCTACATTGAGGAAAGCCTAAGCAACTTGTATCGGCTCCACGAATTAAGCCTCAACTCCTCAATCCACTAATGGTTGTCCTTCCTCCACTCTGGAGATGGTGGACACCAAATCACTCACAATTCGGTGCGGGCTTGTCCAAAACGTTCTTGAAAAAGTCACCTCACAACCTCCACCAAGCCGTCTAGGTGCCGGTAAGCACCAAGAGAAATAAACCACAACTTCGTTTGATAGTGATCAAGTACCAATGGATCAATATAAGATGAATGCACTTGATTTTGGCTCAACTATCTCAAGTGAATGGAATTAATCAAATGAGTGTGGAGTGAATGCTCTATGTTCAAGGATGTTGCAATAAAGTGTTTTACTCTGTCCTTGAGCTGGTGGGGGAGTATTTATACCCCCACTAGCCAAATCTAGCTGTTACAAGGCAATCTCCAAAAAATCAGGGTAACCAGAAGTACCACTGTTCATCGGCTGGTACTACCGCACCTGTTCTAACACAGTAGTAACGGCTATTTCAGAGCTTCTAAACTACCTATTTAAAGTCGACGCAGTACTACCGCCGTTATAACTGCGGTAGTTCTGATGTTCAGTGGTTCTGAAATTTCAACGCGGTACTTTCGTTTGCTTCGAGGCTAAAAGTTAGCGCTCTTTGGAAAAATCATACCACCCAAATTTTTGGACCTCGGAACTTTCGAGTTCTAGTAGTTCCGCTC
The DNA here is from genome assembly GCA_017311315.1 of Dendrocalamus latiflorus. Lineage (NCBI taxonomy): Eukaryota > Viridiplantae > Streptophyta > Magnoliopsida > Poales > Poaceae > Dendrocalamus > Dendrocalamus latiflorus. The sequence continues at coordinate 12,212,281 of CM029650.1, read as the reverse complement.
AAGAAGTGCGGTACTTTCGCTCTGCAATAGTTCTGCCGTTAAAACTTCGGTACTTCCATTTTCCAAGAGACAAATGTGATTCTAACAGTACTCTCTCGAAAAACGTACCACTCATTTTGTTGAAACTTCCAGAATGCGGAACTACCACCGTTTTCACTCCAGCACTTCCAATTTTCTTGACAGTGCACAGTTTGGCTATCAATTTTAGTTTTAAGTGCATGGATGGTCCTAAATTTATCCAAATGGTACAAGAATATGCTATCAAGTAAAAGGGATCCTAAACTACTTATATCTTTGTCTTGAGCCACATTGATCTTCATGTTGACCCTTAGCATGTATCTCACATTCATTGTCGGGACTAAACCTTTAAAATACTTAGTAAACATGTTAGTCCTATATTCACATAATGTCATTAATTACCAAAATCATTTTTAGGGGCCTAGATACTTTCAATCTCCCCCTTTTGGTAATTGATGACAACACACATTATGTTAGAAGAATAATGTTTTGAATATACCACTTGTTTGAAAGACAAGTTGTATATTCTTTTGTGACTTTGAAAAGACAATTAATTTTTGCAATAAGCTCAATTAAGTTTGGAGAATTAATTGCTTCTAAAATCAATACAAGGAAAAACTCCCCCTAAACATATGCATATAAATGACAAGACACATTGTAAGCACGTGTTAAGATTTTAGAAAAATTTAGCGGAGTTTCCTTTGTTTGTTGAACTTGAGGGAATGAGTAATTGATAGACCATGTGGAGGTGACCCCGTGTGTGTGATGAGTAATTGATATCTATTCTAGGAAAGTAGAGTTTGGATTGTGTGGTTTGGACCATGTCGTTGCACGGTGCAATTGGTTTCGGTCGGACTTGGTCAACCTTAATCGAAGTGCTTAGGATGCTTATTCTCTTGATTCGATAGGTTTTGACTATCTCATGCTTAAGATTACATTATGTCGAGCGGTGCTATGTGATGTGTTTCTTGTCTGTGATGACTACAGGACGTCGAGACAGAGTCGTGGCGAGGCACGGGATGACCGGACTAGGCGCAGGCGGTTTCGAGGTCAGAACGATCGAGGTGTGCCGAAGACGGCGAGGTCTCGAGGTGGTTGCGAGGCGTGGACGGCAAGAAATGAGGAAACTTCTCGGAAGGTACAGGAGGGGCGTTTTGGTGAATACGCAAAGCTGCACTAAAGGAAGTGGATTTGGTTAGAGTTAGAAGCCCAGATGAAGCATCTCCGAAGGTGATCGTCTCATCACCTGTAGCACGGGCAAGGGAAGAAAATCAACGGGAGTCTCCGGTCATGTGTCGTGAACACCCGGAGTCTACAAGCCAAACCTTTCCCTTCACTGCCCGGCGAACCTTGTCGGAGTCGGAGTACAGCTCGCTGTCGCTCACTTCGCGCCTCAAGGGCCATGAAGCATATGCCGAAGAAGTCGTCGCCGCCCTTGGGATCTTGCTCATCCGTTCCATCGTCGTTGCTCCACCCCTCCACCTCGCTAAGGTTGAGGTCGTCGAAGGCGGTGAGAACGCGGTGGAAGAGCTTCTTGGCTTTGCCAAGGTCGCGGAATTTCTTCTTGCCTTGGGTGTGAGCAGTAGGCTTCTTGTTGCGGTTCTTGTCGATGTAGTCGTTCTTGCTCACACCGCCGTAGTCGCCTTTGCCCTTCCCTAGCTTGGGGCAGTTTGCTCGAATGTGGTTGGGGCCACCACACTCGAAGCAAATCACGGGTCCTCCTCTCTGTCCGTCCCTCCTCCTCTTGTAAGCATGGGAAAATCTCCGAGCTAGGAGGGCTAACTGCTCATCCGCAAGCTGCTCTAACTGATCAACAGTTATGTCACAGAGAGCAGCAAGGGAGAATCTGCAAGTTGACTCGGAAGAAGGTCCAGAAGTGGGATTGGTGACTAAGGCCATCGACTGCGACTTCGACCTACGAGAGACTATGTCAATCTCGTGAGTCTTGAGGCGTGAATACAACGTGTCAAGAGTCAAGGTCGAGAGATCGGTGGTGTCCTTGATGGTAGTCACCTTCATCTCCCAAACGCGTAAGTCAAGAGCCGCGAGCATCTGACGAGCGTTATCCGAGTCGGGGTATGTGAGACCGATCGCTCGGAGGTTGCTCAAGATCTTGTGGAAATGCGCAAAACACTCATCAAGGGACTCGCCAGTGAGCATTTCAAACTTGTTGCAATCTCGCTTTAACTGGTCCTGTCGGACTGTCTTGATCTGGGTGGAGCCCTCATGGTATGCATCGAGGGTCACTCAGATGTCGAAAGCGGACGTAAGATGAGATATGCGGTCAAACTCGCTTTGGCTCAACCCCTAGATTATGATGTTCCGTGCCTTTGCATTTGCCTCAACATCATGCATGTTTCCAGCGTTGATGATTCATCGGCAGGAACAACATACCGTACTTTGACCTTCCTCCAGATGGCATATCCTTGGCCCTGGATGTAGGTCTCCATCTGGCTTTTCCAGAACGGATAATCGATGCCATCAAAGATCGGAGGCTTGGTCGAGTACTTGTCTATCGCCATGGCTCTAGAGACTGGTTAAGATCTACAAGGAAGAGCAACCGGCCCTGATACCAATCGTTGGACCGAAATTGCGACAGAGGGGGGGTGAATGTCGCTTCTTCCAAATATACTCCCTAAAGTCTCCACTTAAAAATCGCCTCTCCAATAGCTATGAAAAGCTATGAAGGGGAAAGATTTTACTCTCTGGAAACTGGAGCAAACAGAGGAAATGAGCACAGAAAACAGAGAAACCAAGGAGCCAAAAACTCACAAAAACAGCAGGCAAGAGAGGCTGCCAAAGGGGGCCGGTCAGACCGCCACTTGAGGGCCGGTCAGACCGCTCTCTGGCCACCGGTCTGACCGCCCTTGAGTGGCCGGTCTGACCGCATAATGAACGCCGGTCAGACCGCTCCCCTGATACCAGGTAGCCCAAAAACTGAAATTTCAGAGGCAAATTCAGATCTCCATACTGCAAGGAAATCTGGGACTATCCCTTGAAAATTCCAGTCCAGAACTGAAAAACCACCTCCTAAATAACATAAAGAGCCTAGAGGGACAAGAGAAACCAACTCAAAGGAGAGAAATTCAGAAATGAAAGAAAAACTGAAAAACTACAGGAAGCAACACGAAAATCCAAATTCCCCTCCAATCCTTGATCCTTTGGCCATGAAACTTTGAGGATAGCTAATTAATAGCCTCTGGACTCTACATGCCAAGTTTCATGCCATCTCAAGAAGGGAAACACAAAATACACCATAACCCTAGAAATGAGAGGAAGAACACAAGGGGGCTTGAACTGAGATTCTTGCAAATTAATCAAGTTGCTCATGAAACTAGATGACCAAAGGGTCTAGAAATGCAATTCCATCATAGAGCAACCCATTTTGCCACTCCCCAGCAAGAATCGAGCCAAAACACAAAAACTCAAAAATCAAGCATAGAGAACATCGAAGAAAAAGAACAGAGAGTCAGTCCATCTCAAATAAAATCTTCTTGGATTGATCTTGAGGAAGAGAGATACATGATTGCATAGAGTATCAACTCATATCATCCCTACAACCCCATACATGCTTGAATGGACATCAAACCATCGTCTCCCACTCTCAAGCTCTCATGAACACAAGCACTACATGTTTCTTGGAGAGGGGACACAGAGAGCTAAGAGGCACACACCCTCTCCTGCTCTCAACCACTAAAGCCTAAAGCCAAAAACCACCTCTCAAAGGCTCTTTTGACTAAAGCAAACCCTAACTCTCTCCGAAAGCCATGGGAATACATGCAGCCACTCACTCCTATTTATAGCCCTTGGCTAACGGGTCTCCAACCCATTACGCCTGCTAAATCCAACGGAACCTGCTCCCGTTTGTGGAGCCTTGCAAAATTACCAATTCGCCCCTCCTGCACCTTCCGGGAAGCTTCTGCGTCTCTTGTCGTCCAAGCCTCACAACCACCTCGAGTCTCCACCGTCTTCGACACATCCCGACCGTTCTGACCTCAGCGCCACCTGCGCCTAGTCTGGTCACCTCGTGCCTCGCCACGACTCCGCCTCGACGTCCTGCCGCCATCACAAACAAGAAACACATCAAATAGCACCGCTCGACTCATGTAAGCATAAATAGCATCAATAAATCAAACATAGGCACAAATTGCCCAAACGACCAATCGAGAGACATAATATGCAATAAGACCGTCTAAACAACCCGACTGCGCCAAATGCCGACCTGGCACACATCACTCAAACCAAGCTCAATCTTTGCAACATACTTGTCAATTACTCATCATAAACATGTTGTCACCTCCACATGGTCCATCACAGTAGTCTGTTGCTTTTTGTCTCCTCGTGCATATGTTTGGGTCATTGTATGAGTTCTTGATTCTTCTTGAGTTTGTGTTTTTGGTGTTAGAGATGGCTGTGAACAATCCTTTGTAAGCATTCATGTCTCCGTATCTATTTCAATTTGAGAACCTTGTGCTTTGGATTGCTCTTCTGTGTTGAATGCCCTCTGTTCTTATTTCTATTTTTCTTGCTCGTGAGTTAAATCCTTGAATCACTTGCTGGTTCTTGATCTCTCTGTGAGGTTAAAATACACAAGGCCTTTTGATCATCCCATTTTCAAGAGCAAGTGAAGGATTCAATAGCTTTTGTGATTTCTCAAGCCTTCGTCAACTTTTTCTCTGCTTGTGCAAAATTAGGGTTTCATGTCAGGGGAGAGTTGATTCTCTTGATCCCTTTCATAAGTTGCCATGAAATTTAGTTTGGAGAACCCTGAGTTCATTGCTAAATCGACTGCAAAAGATCTTGAGCAAAGAATGGGTAAATCTTGATCAATCTGAAATTTACCATCTCCATCCATTTAATTTTCAGATTATGACAGAAAACTCAATTCCTTGCTTTTGGGATGAATTAGTTTGTCTCCTGAGATCCTTTTGTTATTTAGAGCTTTTTCTTCGTCTTTAGGCCTCTCGAGAACCGTTGAGAATCATCAGTTTCATTGCCTTTTAGAAGTCTCAGTAAATTCAGTCTCGGAGCCTGTTTGTTTGTGCTGCCAGTCAGCATAACCGGTCAGACTGGTTATGGAACCGCGGTCAGACCGGCCGACAAACACCGGTCAGATCGGCCGTAAGCTGTCAGACCGGCTAGGGCTGAGCGGACTGACCGGTGTGTTAGGCGCGGTCAGACCGGCCACCTGAGACTGAAGCCACTGCTCGTTTTGTTCCATTCTTCCCTGGTTTTGATCTTCTTTGTTTTTGTCTAGCTTGAATTTTCAGAGAGCATAAGATATTTTTCATCATAGCTTTTATAGCTTTTGGTGAGAAAAGTCTTAAGTGGATACTTTTTGGGGATAATTTTTTTAGAAACAACATTCAACCCCCATCTGTTGCCGATTTTGATCCAACAATTGGTATCAGAGCCGGTTAGCTCTTCCTCGTAGATCTTAACCGGTCTCTAGAGCCATGGCGACAGATAAGTACTCGACCAAGCCCCCGGTCTTCGATGGGATCGACTATCCCTTCTAAAAAAGCCGGATGGAGACCTACATCTAGGCTCAGGGCTACGCCATCTGGCGCAAGGTCAAGGTCCGGTATGCTGTTCCTGCCGATGAGAACATCAATGCCGGAAACATGGCTGATGTTGAGGCGAATGCTAAGGCAAGGAACATCATAATTCAGGGTCTGAGCAGAAGCGAGTTCGATCGCATCTCTCATCTGACGTCGGCCTTCGACATCTGGGTGACCCTCGATGCATACCATGAGGGCACCACCCGGATCAAGACGATTCGACAGGACCAGTTCAAGCGAGATTACAACAAGTTTGAAATTCTCACTGTTGAGTCCCTCGATGAGTTTTTTGCGCGTTTCCACAAGATTTTGAGCAACCTTCGAGCGGTCGTTCTCACTTACCCCGACTCGAACAATGATCGACAAATGCTCGCAACTCTTGATTTGCGTGTTTGGGACATGAAGGTAACTACCATCAAGGACACCACCGATCTCTCGACCTTGACTCTTGACATGTTGTACTCACGCCTCAAGACTCACGAGATGGACATAGTCTCTCGTAGGTCAAAGTCGTAGTCGATGGCCTTAGTCACCAATCCCAGTCTGGTTTCTGGACCTTCTTCCGAGTCGATTTGTGGATTCTCTCTAGCGGCTCTCTGTGACGTAACTGATAATCAGTTAGAGCAGCTACCAGAGGATCAGTTAGCCCTGCTAGCCAGAAAGTTTTCCCACGCGTACAAGAGGGTGAGAGATCGAAAGAGGAGTGGCCCGATCATTTTCTTCGAGTGTGGTGGCCCCAACCACATTTGGGCGAATTGCCCTAAGCTGGGGAAGGGCAAGAACGACTACAGCGGCGTGAGCAAGAATGACTACATCGACAAGAACTGCAACAAGAAGCCCCCAGCTCATGCCCAAGGCAAGAAGAAGTTCCGCGACCATGGCAAAGCCAAGAAGCTCTTCCACCGTGTCCTCACCGCCTTCGACGACCTCGACGTCAGCGAGGTGGAGGGGTGGAGCGACGACGATGGGACAGACGAGCAAGATCCCAAGGGCGGCGACGACTTCTCCGGCATGTGCTTCATGGCCCTTGAGGGCGAGATTAGCGATAGCGAGCTTTACTCCGACTCCGACGAGGTATACCCCTCTATGCTTAATGATGCTTTTCTTAAGCCAGGGAAATTCCATGCTAGATCTAGAGCTAGGTGTAGCGAGTTGGAGAAGGAAGTAGATAGATTGTCATGGGAGCTTACTTCACTTATATCTGCTCCCTCCCGTGATGAATGCGATACATGCTCTGTCTTGCTTGATGACATGAAGAAATTAAGGACCTCCCATGATAGTCTGTCTTCTGAGCTTGACATGCTTAAGGTGGAGAATGTTAGTCTTTTGACTGAACTAGAGATGAGTAGGATTGTTACTCCTTCATCTACTATAATTGAGACTATATCTTGCACCTCATGTGAAGATAAGGACAATGCGTTTAGAGGTCTTTATACCATGCTCCTTGATCTGCCCGAGTCTTGTGAAAATTGCAATAATTTGAAATTGAACTTAAAAAGGGTAGATCATAAAATTGTTGAGTTGCATGCTTCATTACTTGAGCCTATTGTCTCTTGCACCAACTGTCCAAAATTAACCCTTGAGCTTGAATCTGTTTCTAAGCAATTCCAAGAAATGGTTGATCATAACAACAAATTGGCTCGGTATGTGACTAAAGACCTTGTTAGCTCACTGTGTAACAATTGTGAAAAACTAAAATCTGAGTTGATTACTTTGGATGAAAAATATGTGAAGCAAACTAAGGACCTTCTAGTGAAGCCTCCAACTGATTGTGATGTGATTGCTGGTGTGGGGGAGGAGCCCAAAGGAGTAGAGATGCTTAGGCACGATGACCAAACAGCTAGAGGTAGGATTGTCCCTCCTAGTCCTTGCGAAGACCTCAATGTTGAGGCGGCTGTGCGTGCACATGCCATTCTTTCTTCTGCTGTTGGTTCTTCCTCTTCTCCTACTGCTGTCTCATCTTCCCCCTGCTCATCTTGCACCTCTCTCTTTCGGGAGTGTCAGTACCTTATGAACACTCTCGAGAGGTTTGTAGGAGGCAAGAAGAAGCTAAATCTTATTCTAGACCAGTCCAATATTTGCAAATTCAATCAAGGTCTAGGATATGATTTTTCTTGAAGATGTTAGGAAGCATCCACCTGCCGTGCTCAGACCCATAGCCGCAGGTGTGATCGAGGTCAAGCCCAGAACTGAGAAAGTTCAATTCAATCAGCGGGCTTTGTCCAAGGGATTTCTGACAGCAAGGTGATTCCACCTGTTGCTTCAGCCTCTCAGAAGGCGAAGCCCCATCGTGCTACTTCTACCTCTTAGAAGGTGAAGTATCATTGCACCTTCTGTCAGAAGGATGGACACCTGGTCGAGCGATGCTTCAGGCGTGCCAAGATCGCACGTAGAGACCGTGTTGAGGTTCTTAGACATATTCAGGGTCAACCCTAGACCTTGAGTACACCTAAGACCAACACGAGGTATAGGTTTGCTTCAGCTGATGGGTTTGGGTAGCATCGAGCACTTGGTTTTTCTGGTTTTTCTGATTTTCGTCCTCGATATGCTTTTGGTCGTGACTTTCGCCGTTCTGAGGGTAGATCTCATTTTCCCAGTCGAGATGGCTACCCACGGCGTGATCAGCATGTTGCTGGTGCTCCGACTCGCTCTCCCGTAGCAGTCGGACCCAACAACAGCTCCAGGTCTGCTCGTGGACCTTCTGCTTCTTTGAGCGACAGAGAGCGTAGGGTAGATAGAGGTCAGTCGTGTGTGGCTACTTCTTCTACTCGGCGTGTGACTCAGTATTGGGTGCCAAAATCTATGTTGATTTATCCAAGTACTGAGCCTTTACTCTCTGTTTGACTCAGGTTCGCCGGGCTGGGAAGGGAGAGGTTTGGCTTGTAGACTCCAGTTGTTCCTGACATATGACTGGAGACTCCCGTTGGTTCTCTTCCCTAGCCCATGCTCCAGGTGATGAGACGATCACCTTCAGAGACACTTCGTCTGGGCCTGTCATCGCCAAAGGTATAGTGCGTGTTAATGAGTCTTTTATTTTGAAGGATGTTGCCTTGGTTAGTAAGCTGCAGTGTAATTTGCTTTCTATTTCTCAGCTTACCGATGATGGCTTTGAGGTGAGCTTTAAGAAAAACGCTTGCAAAATCCTTTATTCTTCGGGTAGTCTGGTTTGCGGAATTTCTCGTTATGAGAGGATCTTTCGTGCTGATTTTTTTGAGTCTTTTGGTGATCCACTCTGGTATTTAGTTGTGTCTGAGTCCTGTGACCTTACCTTCTGCATAGGAGACTTGGTCATATTGGATTTGACCATTTGACCCGAGTTAGCGACCACGATCTCATTCGTGGTCTGCCGAAACTCAAGATGGTCAAAGATATTGTTTGTGCTCCTTGACGGCACGGCAAGATGGTTGCCGCTTCTCACCCTCCGGTCACAGTGACTATGACCGATGCACCAGGACAGCTGCTTCACATGGACACAGTTGGACTAGCTCGAGTGCAGTCAGCAGGAGGGAAGTGGTATGTTCTTGTCGTGGTCGATGACTTCTCAATGTTCTCTTGGGTCTTTTTCTTAGCCTCGAAGGATGAGACGTTTACGCATTTCCGAGGTCTTTTTAGTAGGCTTTCTGTTGAGCTCCCTGGTGCCTTACGAGCGATCCGCAGTGATAATGCCACGGAGTTCAAGAATTCCTACTTTGAGAGTATTTGCGATGAGATAGGTGTGGAGCACCAGTTCTCTTCTCCGCACGTCCCATAGAAGAATGGCGTCGTGGAGAGGAAGAACCGTACCTTGGTCGAGATGCCCAGGATGATGCTTGATGAGTATTATACACCTAGGAAGTTTTGGGCTGAGGCTATAGTGACCGCGTGCCATGTTTCGAACAGAGTTTTTCTTCGGGCACACTTGCATCGCACTTCCTATGAGCTGAGATATGGGCGAAAGCCCAGTGTCTCTCATTTTTGTGTGTTTGGCTGCAAGTGTTTCATATTGAAGTCTGGGAACCTAGATAAGTTCGAGTCACGCTCTTGTGATGGTATCTTTCTAGGCTACTCGACTTCTTCACGGGCGTATAGGGTTTGGAACTGCGAGTCTAGTAAGTTGGTAGAGACCTGTGAGGTGACCTTCGATGAGGCCAGTCCGGGGACTAGGCCCGATATCTCAGGTTCTTTAGAGCAGTCCGAGCCCATCCTTGTGGACGATGAGGAGGATGGAGATGATGGTTGTCTACCCGATCCAGTTCCTCATCCTCCACTTAAGGTGCCTTCGTCCACAGCACCTCTAGGTGATCAGCCTATGCCTTCTGCTTCCTCTGGAGCTAGTGGCTCTGTTCCTACCTCATCAGCTCATGAGGTAGAGGCCACTTCTTCATCTCATCCAGGACCTCCCCGACATATCCAGAAAAACCATCCTTCCGAGCAGATGATTGGAGACCTCTTTGAGCGAGTCACACGCTCAAAATCTGGCTTGTCACATTTCTGTCTCCATTCTACCTTTGTTGCCTCATTCGAGCCCAAGGACGTTTGTCATGCTCTTTCTGATGAGTCTTGGGTCAATGCCATGCATGAAGAGTTAGAAAATTTCAAGAGAAACAAGGTCTGATCGCTTGTTGAGCCCCCCCGAGGTCACAATATCATTGGGACTAAGTGGGTGTTTAAAAACAAGCAGAGTGAGGATGGGGTTGTCATTCGGAACAAGGCTAGACTGGTAGCTCAGGGCTTCTCCCAGGTTGAGGGTCTAGATTTTGAGGAGACCTTTGCCCCTGTAGCTAGACATGAGGCCATTAGAATCCTGCTTGCTTTCGCAGCTTCTAAGGGTTTCAAGCTTTACCAGATGGATGTCAATAGTGTCTTCCTCAACGGGTTTATTGAGGAAGAGATCTATGTGAGACAGCCTCCAGGTTTCGAGAACTCCAAATACCCAAACCATGTCTACAAGCTTTCCAAAGCCTTGTATGGACTTAAGCAGGCCCCTAGAGCTTGGTATGAGAGGCTTAAGTCCTATCTGTTGGGTCATGGTTTTAAGATGGGTAAGGTAGATAAGACCTTGTTCATTCGTAGGCATGGCACTGACTTACTGCTTGTTCAGATTTATGTAGATGACATCATCTTGGCGGCTCTTCTCATACTCTTGTTTCACAGTTCTCGGATGTCATGAGCACCGAGTTTGAGATGAGTATGATGGGTGAGTTGACCTTCTTCCTTGGCTTCCAGATCAAGCAGACTCGGGAGGGTACTTTCTTGCATCAGGGCAAGTACACTCGTGACCTCCTGAGACGCTTTGACATGAGTGATGGTAAGCCCGTGTCAACTCCCATGGCGTCCACAGCTTCTCTTGACCCAGATGAGGACGGCGAGCCAGTTGATCAGAAGGAGTATCGCAGCATGATTGGCCCCTCTTGTACCTCACTGCCTCGAGGCCGGACATACACTTCTCCGTGTGTCTGTGCGCTCACTTTCAGGCTTCTCCTCACGTATCTCATCGCCAGACGGTGAAACGCATCCTTCGGTACCTTCGAGCTACCATTGACTATGGTATCTGGTGCTCTTCCTCGTCCTGTCTTTCCTTGAGAGCCTACTCGGATGTAGACTTTGCTGGCTGTAGGATAGATAGGAAGAGCACTTCTGGCACCTGCCAATTCATTGGCACTTCTCTTGTTTCGTGGTCTTCTAGGAAGCAGTCCGGTGTTGCACAGTCCACCGCAGAGGCCGATTACATTGCTGCCGCTAGTTGTTGTAGACAGGTACTTTGGATGGTCTCGACCCTGCGGGACATTGGGTTAGCCATAGACAGTGTTCCACTCTTCTGTGATAACACTTCTGCCATTAACATTGCCAAGAACCCAGTGCAGCATTCTCGGACCAAGCATATTGATATTAGATATCATTTCCTTCGAGACCGTGTGGAGAAGGGTGACATAGTGCTCCAGTTTGTGGAGAGTGACCACCAGTTGGCTGATATCTTTACCAAGCCTTTGGATAGCTCTAGGTTTTTAGCTCTGTGGAGAGAGCTTGGGGTGGTTTGTCCTTATGGACTATTGTGAGGGGGAGTTTTGTGCTTCATTGATTTATCTTATTTATTATGCTCTTACTCTTTTCTGTTGCATTGCATGCGGGTGCATCTGGGATAGTCCTTTTAGCATAGGTTAGAGTGGTTCTCTTGCCTAGCTGCTTAGACTCCTTCCTCTCATCTTATGATTCTAGGATGCTGCTTATTAGCTGATTCTCTTCTCACTAGGTTGAGCTCACTTACTTCTTATAGGTTCTAGCAAGGGTTGGGCCACCCTTCGGTAGACAGGGCACGTGTTTGCTCCTTAGTGTGTTAGATGATCAGTTGATAGTCCTAGAGTCATATGGGGTAGATGAGAGTCAGTCTGAGCCATAGTATTCTCTATATCTTATCTATGCTTTAAGGACTGCCTTTTCTGATTCTCTTGCCAGCTTCTCAATTTTATTGCTTTGGTTCAGGGGGAGTTCATTTGGGAACTTCTAGATGTTAATATTGACATAACTCAACTTGAACTAAAAATGCATCTCATGTTAAAGGGGGAGCTGGTTTTTCTGCATTTCATCATTCTGCATTGTAATATAACTACATGGAGCCTTTATTATTATTATCCTTTTATGACATGCTTACAATGAATTACATCTTGCCATGATCTGAGCTTACTTGCTAGATATAGCATGACTTTATATGTGTAGTTTAGTCTTTTCCATGATAGGGTGATTAAACTGCTCAACTTGAACTAATTCATGTCATGATAGCTCTTGAGACTAGTCTCTCTTTAGTTATCTTCTTATGATTCATGCCTTGTCAAATAAGCTAAGTTGAGTCTTGAATCTATATTGAGCTTTAGATTGAGCTATGTTAAGTCCTTGATGAAGCATGAGTTAGTACAACCATTTAAGAAAGCAAAAAGATCTCTTTTGTGCGAAAGAACTGATCTCACCAATTCTTTCTCATGAGACAGCTTGCCATTGCACTAGGCATGAACTCAGGGGAGTTTTGGATGACCAAGATCATCTTCTTAAGCTCCTTGCTTGAAGTGGTCGCATAAGGCTTGAGGTCTAGCACATGACTACACAAAAATCTAGTTGGAAACAATAATGAGATTTATAAAGAAAAACATGTCAGTTGTGCTCAATTTGCTCAAATTACAAAACTTATAAGTACTTGAACAAATGATTCATTCTTGACCTTGTAGCACTCTAAATTGTCTCAATACTAGCTTCTTGGTTCCACTTAGATTATTGACATGGCTTGCATCATCTTTGGATACCTTTAGCTAGACTATAATCATGCTTGACTTGACAAGCGAAGCAATTCGACTAATTTTCAGATTCTGACTTATTTGGCCTAGCATGTCTATACATGCATTGTCATGATCTTGATAGCATACTTATGAGTGCTTAATATGAATAAAAGTGCGGTACTTTCGCTCTGCAATAGTTCTACCGTTAAAACTTCGGTACTTCCATTTTCCAAGAGACAATGTGATTCTAAGAGTGCTCTCTCGAAAAACGTACCGCTCGTTTTGTCGAAACTTCCAGAATGCGGAAGTACCACCGTTTTCACTCCAGCACTTCCAATTTTCTTGACAGTACACAGTTTGGCTATCAATTTTAGTTTTAAGTGCATGGATGGTCCTAAATTTATCCAAATGGTACAAGAATATGCTATCAAGTAAAAGGGATCCTAAACTACTTATATCTTTGTCTTGAGCCAAATTGATCTTCATGTTGACCCTTAGCATGTATCTCACATTCATTGTCGGGACTAAACCTTTAAAATACTTAGTAAACATGTTAGTCCTATATTCACATAATGTCATTAATTACCAAAATCATTTTTAGGGGTCTAGATACTTTCAATCTCCCCCTTTTGGTAATTGATGACAACACACATTATGTTAGAAGAATAATGTTTTGAATATACCACTTGTTTGAAAGACAAGTTGTATATTCTTTTGTGACCCCGTGTGTGTGATGAATAATTGACATCTGTTTTAGGAAAGTCGAGTTTGGATTGTGTGGTTTGGACCATGTCGTTGCACGGTGCAATTGGTTTCGGTCGGACTTGGTCAAACTTGGTCGAAGTGCTTAGGATGCTTATTCTCTTGATTCGATAGGTTTTGACTATCTCATGCTTAAGATTACATTATGTCGAGAGGTGCTATGTGATGTGTTTCTTGTCTTTGATGACTACAGGACGTCGAGACAGAGTCGTGGCGAGGCACGGGATGACCGGACTAGGCGCAGGCGGTGCCGAGGTTAAAACGGTCGAGGTGTGCCGAAAACGGCGAGGTCTCGAGAGGGTTGCGAGGCGTGGACGGCAAGAAATGAGAAACTTTCTGGAAGGTGCAGGAGGGGCGTTTTGGTGAATACGCAAAGCTGCACTAAAGCAAGTGGATTTGGTTAGAGTTAGTGGGTAAAGTGAAAAGCTTAGTGGGCAAAGCATTTTTGCACCCACTAGTGCAAAGAGTATATAAGGAGGAATGTCTCTTGCATGTTTGATTACTTGTGGGCTTGAGAGATGATTTGAGGGCTGAGGAGAGGGGTTAGAGGCTGTTGTTGCTTTTGTGCTTTAGTTGTTGGGGAGTTGTTGGTAGAGATGGCAGCAGTCTGTTGCTTCTTGTCTCCTCGTGCATATGTTTGGGTCATGGTATGAGTTCTTGATTCTTCTTGAGTTTGTGTTCTTAGTGTTAGAGATGGCTGTGAACAATCCTTTGTAAGCATTCATGTCTCCATACCTATTTCAATTTGAGAACCTTGTGCTTTAGATTGCTCTTCTGTGTTGAATGCCCTCTGTTCTTATTTCTATTTTTCTTGCTCATGAGTTAAATCCTTGAATCACTTGCTGGTTCTTGATCTCTCTGTGAGGGGAAAATACACAAGGCCTTTTGATCATCCCATTTTCAAGAGCAAGTAAAGGATTCAATAGCTTTTGTGATTTCTCAAGCCTTCGTCAATTTTTCTCTACTTGTGTAAAATTAGGGTTTCATGTCAGGGGAGAGTTGATTCTCTTGATCCCTTTCACAAGTTGCCATGAAATTTGGTTTGGAGAACCCTGAGTTCCTTGCTAAGTCGACTGCAAAAGATCTTGAGCAAAGAATGGGTAAATCTTGATCAATCTGAAATTTACCATCTCCTTCCATTTAATTTTTAGATTTTGACAGAAAACTCAATTCCTTGCTTTTGGGATGAATTAGTTTGTCTCCTGAGATCCTTTTGTTATTTAGAGGTTTTTCTTGGTCTTTAGGCCTCCCGAGAACCATTGAGAATCATCAGTTTCATTGCCTTTTAGAAGTCTCGGGAAATTCAGTCTCGAAGCCTGTTTGTTTGTGCTGCCAGTCAGCATAACCGGTCAGACCGGTTATGGAACTGCGGTCGGACCGGCCGACAAACATCGGTCAGACCGGCCGTAAGCGGTCAGACCGGCTATGTAACACCCCAGTCAAGCAATGACCTGGAATGCTACCAAACTAGTAGTATAACATGTTGAACTAAATATGCTACACAAAATTTCGATAGAACCTCCTTTGTTTACTGTCTAAATCAGGGGTTTTAATAAGCATAATTAAAAAGAAATGAATAACATCAAGTAATATAATCAAGTCTAAGCAAAATTGGCTTAAGTTTACTAGAGCATCCATAGTTATAATATTTAGAAAAAGAACGGAAGCATCATAAAAGAATTCTAATCCTTTATTACAATTTAAATCCGACAATCAATAGTCATCTTCTACTTAAGTAATTCATGCAACTAGTATTTAAATTTCTTCCTTTCTTTCATTGTGGGTAGAATGTGCAAAGTGCAATAGGACTAATCTTTCTTTTTCCCCATGCATGCCGGTCTCATAAAGGTACCTAAAAAAACACAACAACAGCAAGAGTGAGTCCAACGACTCAACAAATATAATAGAAGGCAACATGAACATACATGAGCATCACTTCATAACTCAACCAACAGCCGTATAAATAAACCATGCAATGCAATATGATCAACAATATCTTTATGTCTTTCTCTTTTGCATTTTACCGGTAATGCAAAGTGTGCATCCGTCGATGCACACCCATGCTTGTACCATCTGGTACAGGGACCAATAGCCCATACTCCACAAGTATGGGGACCTGTAGCCCGTCATCAACATGACAGGGATCTCAGCAAATGCTTGGTCATTACATGACCAAGCCTTCAATATATCGACATGATGCATATGTGTGAAGGTCTCAGTTTAATACAACTTGCATCCATATTAACTATGCACAAGGAAAACTCATAAAAAACATAACTTGCAAACAAGCATGAACATCACTGGTACGCCTTCACCACATCCATGAACGCAAATACTCACAACATAAATCAAACATTGACATTCCACTATCTCAATTAAAACCATCATTATACTTGTCTTAACCGCGAGAAAACGAGGGACGTGCAGAAGGTGCTGCCCTTGGGATCAATCCACCACCTGAATAATAATTATAATATATACTAAGATAACAGTAGTGGACCTTAGACCAAATAAAAACACTTACAAACTAACAAAACATTTAACTTGGTTCCAATCCCTAAATCCTATAGGTCCTCCTACCCCCTCTGTGGACAGTCAACTTCAAAAATTCATATCTATTGGAACAAGAGTCCGAATAGGGTGTTCTTAGACTTTCTGGAAAGATAAATAAGTTATCTAACTAAACCTAGTTGGTGAGCCTCCCTGAATCGACCATCTTCTACCCGCACCATCCAATTTGCTAAAACATCAATTTCACGTCGGGTTCTCTGGACAGAGCACTATAAAAATACCATAACTTTCAGCACGAGGGTGCAAATCATGATTTCGTGACCTTCCTGGAAATCTAAGACAATTATCTACAACTTTCATAATATGGTGATCCTCTGATTCTCCCGTTTTTTAATCGCCCAATCCAATCTACCAAAACCTGACAAAAACTCCCAATCTGCAGAACAGTCCTACTAGAAAAATCATAACTTCTGACGTGTTCTAGCACTTCACGGAAAGATAACGATGTCCTCTACAACTTTCTAGGAGAAGTCCAGACCTAAGTCCCCATGAAACTACCCCAAAACAGCCGTCCAGCGAAATCTGTCCTAGCAGTCCAGAATACCGACATTGCTACCACAGCTAAAATATACATCTAATTGGGGGAAAACAGGGGTTACCCTTGACGAATCGCTATAGAACACGACGAACACCCCACGAACTCCTTCTCTTTTCCTTTCCCCTTTGTCCCTTCCTCTTCCCTTCCTCCAGATCCAAACGCCTCGCTGCAATTGATCTCCTTCCTCCACTCGACTGGCAGCGAATGGAGAACTTTTTCACCGGTAGGGGCTTCCATGGAGGAGAGGGGAGGAGGAGGTGCTGCTGGACATGGGAGGCGCAAGGGGCAGAGGGGGTGGCGGCCACAAGGGGAGAGGAGAGGGGGGAAAGGGAGTGGCGGCTAGGGTTTGGGGGAGGGGTGCCTCCCCCCTTTTGGCCAGCCACCTCTTGGGCCAAGGCCCAGGCCCAGGTTGCCAGGATTTTCAGAAATTCCCCCTCTAAAAATCTTTATTTAACTCTTTTCTATATGGTCCTTCCCTCCAATTAATCGATTAACTCTCGAATCACTTTTGGGATATTAGAGGCCAGGGCTGAGCGGTCTGACCGATGTGTTAGGCGCGGTCAGACTGGCCACCTGAGACTGAAGCCACTGCTCGTTTTGTTCCATTCTTCCCTGGTTTTGATCTTCTTTGTCTAGCTTGAATTTTCAGAGAGCATAAGATATTTTTCATCATAGCTTTTATAGCTTTTGGTGAGAAAAATCTTAAGTGGATACTTTTTGGGGATAATTTTTTTAGAAACAACATTCACCGCCCCCCCCCTCTGTTGCCGATTTCGATCCAACAATTGGTATCAGAGCTGGTTAGCTCTTCCTCATAGATCTTAACTGGTCTCTAGAGCCATGGTGACAGATAAGTACTCGACCAAGCCCCCGGTCTTCGATGGGATCGACTATCCCTTCTAGAAGAGCTGGATGGAGACCTACATCCAGGCTCAGGGCTACGCCATCTGGCGTAAGGTCAAAGTCCGGTATGTTGTTCCTGCCGATGAGAACATCAATGCCGGAAACATGGCTAATGTTGAGGCGAATGCTAAGGCAAGGAACATCATAATTCAGGGTCTGAGCAGAAGTGACATGCATGGCCTCTTATGGCATCATAATTCGCACTGTTGGGAAGAATGGTATGGTTAATAATCTGGTTGACCAAGCTAGGAATGGGGAGGAGGCCAACAAGTTTGCCTAGGATAGATGTAGTACTTTGATCATAATACTCAGATATGCATGGGAGCTCAAGTGCAGCCCTGTCATACACCTTCTCATATGCACTTAACTCAGTCCTAAGAGCTAGCTCAAACTCATGTTTGTCGGAGTCCAATACTGAGTTCTAGTCATCCATGAGATGTACTTGAAATAAGGAGAAATATATAAGTAGCATAAAACTGCTTGATTATCTCATCATTATAATCTGATTTGAGAGCCATAAGATTTTGTATACCGGCCCTCTAAAATAGTCAATATGTCCCATCATACTTGTCAATTGTGTCAAGGTGGTCCCAATCAACACACTTGTGGTCTGCAAAAAGTATACTTGGACCATACAGCTGCTCATACACTTGCTCCTGAAATTTGGTGTGAAATCTTGGATTGATAGAATTGTTGGGGAGCACAAACTAACTTCTGTGACATAGGCGTGCATACTCATCAGCTGTGATTATTCTAAGGTCTATTTGAGGCTCTTCTAGATCATTCATCTCCTCATCTGACTGTTCAAGGGGTAAGCTCTCTTGCTATTATGTATCAATCTTAGAGTTAGAGGCTATTGCCTTGCCTCTGTCGTCTCTGGTCTTTTGGGCAGACTCTGAGGTGCTTTGAGTAGAATGGGGAGGAAGCTCAGCTCTAAGAGATCTCCAAGACTCAAAGAAATCCCGAGGAGATATGAAGATCTGAGGATTGGATTTGAGGTTTCTTATGGACGAGAGACAGCAAGGGGGTACGATCACGAGCGGCTGGGAGTAGGACTGTTCGTTCGTTTTTTTTGGTTTATACGATTCAAAAAATATGGTTTGTTCGGTAAATACAGTGTTGGTAATTCGGGAAATACGACACTTAATAGAATATGGTATGGTATCGGTAAATACCATCTTATTTTGGTACGGTATCGGTAAATACCAATTTTACCAAAGTGTGCGCGAATTGCTAAACGTTAATCTCATCTCCAATTCTCCATTGCACAAGCAGAATGGCAGTCCGCAGTCGGCACTCCGAGTGGCCGCACAGACACCACTACACCATTGGTATTAAGTAGCATCAACTTCAATACTATTATACTAACACAAGATAATTATATCATACCTGTGCTAGCAGCGAGCACGATCGGATTGCCAAACAAAAAAGCAGACGTGGAAGCAAACAACCATATTTCACTTTCTTTCTAGAAGACCCAAAACCAAGCCTTACATAACAACCATATGAAGATATTATCTGTATGGCAGCTCCAACTCAGCATAGCAAAATTACATTACTAGAGAAAGCAAGAAATGCTGAAATGGCCATTGGCCTTGTAACACACAGTCACAATATCACAACTCACAAACGAAGACTTCCAAAACCAGAAGTCCAGCCCAAATCATCTAATCGAACATATCAAACCAACCTATTCTTCTACGCTGATCTGTATCACATTATAGATTTGCACCAAGTTCTTGAACTAACAAACTCAGAAAGTAAGCAAGAAGCAGCAAATCACCTGCTTGGCGAGCAAGCACGCACGGTCCGACGAGTTGAGGATCTCGTAGTAGAACACGGAGAAGTTGAGCGCAAGGCCCAGCTTGATAGGGTGGGTCGGTGGCAGCTCTTTCATGGCTATGTCCTAGAGAAAGGAACCCCCCAGATCCAACCTTTTTGAGTCAATCGTTCGCCAGAGGAGAAGAGAAGCAAGAAAAAGATGCGGATGCTGGTGGAACAGGGGGAAAGACCTGGGCGGCCTGGTAGGTGGCGAGGGTGGAGTCTGTGGCGTCCTTGCGCTCGGTACCGGTCTTGAACTCGGCGAGGTAGCAGTGGTAGTCGCCCTTCATCTTGAGGTAGAAGACCTTGGCGTCGACAACCGCTGCGGCGGGGACGAGGCGCTCGTCGAGGAGGCAGATGATCCCTGCGCAGATGTTGGTGAGCTCTGCCTCGACAAGGGTGCGGTACCCTCGCGCCACCGCTCCTCCCTCGCCCCTCCTCCCGTTGTCGTAGCCATCTCTCTCTCCCCCCCTGCGTGTGCGCACGGGCGTGATTCCGACGGCTATGGGGTAAAGCGCGTTTGCCACGTGCATCGGGCCGTCGGTGCCTGGTGGGCCGAGACCAGAGTTGGGCTGTTCGGTAATTTCGGTTTTCACTCGGTTTATACTGGAAATACCGAATCAATGATATGCCACTTTTTCAGATACTGAACTGAATACTGGTCACACCGAGTTGACCGTTTCGATTCGGTGTAAAAATGCATAGTCCTAGCTGGGAGAGACAGAGCTTCTGGAGGAAGGACAGAGAGAAGAATAAAAACCCATGTGGCCGGCAGTTAATGCCTTCAACCAACTCGAACGGAAGTATCGTAGTTCAACTTCCGGTAGTTCCGATAACCTATTGGTCTTCGACCACTCGGTTCGACCACGTTTTCGACTACATTTCTGACCAATTGGTTCAATCACATTTTGACTACGTTTTCGATCACGTTTTTAACCATGAAGGTCTCGACCATGTCGGCCTTTGACCACATCGATCTTTGACCACAAGGTCATCGACCATGTCAATCCTCGACCATGTTGGTTCTCAGCTATGCAGGTCTTTGACCACCAACAAACGCAGTAGTTCTAGAAGGTGAAAGTATTGCAAGAAATACAATGGTAGTTTCAATTTTTTTGGAACTTCCAAGGAACTGAACGTAGATATGAGAATTATGCAAATGATCCCTAGTTTTGCACTCAAATAAAGATCATTCAGAATTATTATGCATTAAGAAATATATAGGAATACTTGTGAACGTAATTTTTATGAACATTGAGGCTTTTTGAAAAATACTTGAAAATACATTTCTGAAATACCTCAACAACACCAAATGAGCATGAAAGTATGAGGCACGAGTTCAAGCAATATTTGAGCAGTTATGACATTTAATTCATTCCTCAACATGCAAAAGCGGCTTTCATCTAATAGTTTGGTGAAAATGTCCGCCAATTGGTCTTCGGTCTAGATGTGGCTAATTATAATGTCTCTCTTGCTCACATGATCTCTTAAGAAATGGTGATGTATATTTATATGCTTAGTTCTTGAGCGTTGGACTGGGTTATTGGCTACTTTCACCGCACTATCATTATCACACAAAAGAGGTATTTTATTAAAATTGATCCCATAATCAATCAAAGTTTGTCTTATCCATAGCAATTGAGCACAAAAACTACCTACAAAAACATATTCGGCTTCAGTGATGGAAAGTGCTACGGAATTATGTTTCTTGGAAAACCATGACACTAAAGACCTTTCTAGCAATTGACAACTACCTGAGGTGCTTTTTCTATCCACTTTGTAACCCACATAATCGGAATCCGATCCAATTAAATCAAATTTAATACCTTTAGGATACCAAAGCCCTATGCTAGAGGAATACTTTAAATATCTTAGAATTCTCTTTATGGCCATTAAATAGCACTGTTGGACCGAAATGGCGACAAAGGGGGGGTGAATGTTGACTCTTTTAAAAAAAAATTCCCCTGCAATTTTCCACTAAAAGATACTCTTCTCCAATAGCTACCAAGCTATGAAGAAGGATCAAAAGGCTTACTGAAAATGCAAACTAACACCCACAAGACAGAGGCAAGAAAGAACAAACCAAAAGGGAAAACAGCACAAGAAGAACCACAAATCAGAACGAGCTGCAAAGGAGGCCGGTTAGACCGCCACACATGGGCCGGTCAGACCGCCCTCTGGCCGCCGGTCTGACCGCCCTCTGGCCGCCGGTCTGACCGCCCGCATGTGGCCGGTCTGACCGCCCGCATGTGGCCGGTCTGACCGCCTGGAACCGGTCAGACCGCTCTGCATGAGCCGGTCTGACCGCCCTTCGGGTTTCAGAACATACTACAGTCTGTATTTTCAGGCAGTAAGAACAGAAAACTCACAGCAAAAACTTTGAGGCTTTCCCTCGGGTTTCTTCAGCCCAGAATTGCATGACTATGAGCAAAATAGCCAATGGAGCCTAGGGAACCAAGAAATCCAACACAGAACAGAGGAAATGAGGACTTTACCTAAAAACTGAAAATGAGCATAGAGCAACACTAAACTTTAAATTCCCATCTATACTTTGATTCTCTGGTCATGAAACTTTACAGTAGCTACTTAATAGCATCAGAACTTAACATGCCAAGTTTCATGCCATCTCAAGAAGGGAATCAAAGGTTTACACCAAACCCTAGAAAATCCAAACCGAGAACTCAAGAACACAGAAAAGAGAAAAACATGATTCTTGCAAATCGATCAAGTTGCTCTTGGAACTAGATGACCAAAGGGTCTAGAAATGCAATTCCATCATAGAGCAACCCATTTTGCCACTCCTCAGCAAGAATCGAGCCAAAACACAAAAACTCAAGAATCACTAAAAAGGGACATCGAAGGAAAACAGACACGAACAGGAGAAATAAACTCCAGAGATTTAATTCCAAACAAACAAAGATCACAAAGGAGTCCCCATACAAGATTGAATATAGAGGAATGATTATATGATGGCTCAATCCATTCTCTCCCTCTCCCCAAGCTCACTCACACACAAGAAGAACACAAGAACAAGAAAGCTACGGGAGACAAACAACAGAACGCCCTCTGTCCATCTCTCCTGCCCTCAACCACTAAAGCCTAAAGCAAAACAACCTCTCCAAAGGCCATTTTGACTAAAGCAAACCCTAAAAGCCCCTTGAATCCATGGAAAGCATGCAGCCATAGGGAGACATCCCCTCCTTATATAGGCTCCGGCTAACGGGTCTCCAACCCATTATGCCCGCTAAACCCGAACGGAACCGCTTCCACCTGTGCAGCTTTGCGCTTTTACCGAAACGCCCCTCCTGCACATTCCGGGAAGCTTCCGCGTTTCCTTGTCGTCCAAGCCTCGCAACCACCTTGAGCTCTCGCCGTCCTCAGCACATCACGACCGTTCTGACCTTTGCGCCACCTACGCCTAGTCCGGTCACCTCGTGCATCGCCACGACTCCACCTCGACGTCCTGCAGCCATCACAGATAGGAAACACATGACATAGCACCGCTCGACACATGTAAACATAAATAGCATCAATGAAGCATGAAATAGCCCAAACCTGACAAGTCTACATAATATGCATCCTAATCACTTTGACCAGGTTTGACCAAGTCCGACCGATCCCGATTGCACCACGCAATACCACGGTCCGAACCACACAAACCAAACTCGACTTTCCTAAACCGATGTCAATTACTCATCACAAACATGGGGTCATAACCACATGGTCTCTCAAGCACTCTTTTAGAGATGCTTGAAAATGTCCACACATGTAAACACTAAACATGATATTGGGCCTAGATGTGATAAAATAAAGTAAACTACCAATCATAGATCTATAAAGCTTTAAATCTATTGGTTTACCTCCTTCATTGAGATCAAGATACCCGTTTGTCGCCATGAGGGGTCTTGATGGGTTTTGCATCCTCCATGCCAAACTTCTTAAATAGATCTCTCACATACTTTGTTTGGCTTATAAAAGTCCCATTCTTGTCTTGTTTGATTTGAAGTCCAAGGAAATAACTTAATTCTTCAATCATGGACATTTCAAATTCCCTAGACATTATATCACTAAATTCCTTGCAAAAATCTTGATTAGTAGAACAAAATATAATATTATCAACATAAATTTGGTAAACAAAGAAATTAGCATCAATAATGTTTGTAAATAATGTTATATCAACCTTTCTAATTTTAAATCCTTTGGAAAGTAGAAAATCTCGAATACGCTTATACCAATACTCTAAGAGCTTGTTTTAAGCCATATAGCACCTTGGAGAGTTTATACACATAATTAGGATTTTTAGGATCTTTAAAACCCGAGAGGTTGTTTAACATATATAAGTTCTAATATTTTACCATTTAACATCCATTTGAAATAGCTTAATGTCGAAACTTGAAGCAAAGGCAAGTAATATGCGAATTAACTCAAGTCTAGTTACGGGTGCAAATGTTTCATTATAATCTAAACCCTCAACTTGAGTATAATCTTGAGTGACTAATCTTGCCTTATTTCTTACCACAACTCCGCTTTTTATCTTGATTATTGCGGAAGACACATTTTTTGCCAATTACGTTGTGCTCCTTGGGTCTCTCTACTAATGTCCAAACATCGTTGTGGGCGAAATTATTAAGTTCTTCATGCATTGCATTCATCCAATCCAGATTATCTAGCACTTCATCTATAATTTTTGGCTCAAGAGAAGACACAAAAGAGAGTTCACAAAAAGAAGCTACTCTAGATATAGTTTGAACACCCTTACTCACGTCACCTAATATTTTATCTATTGAATGATCTTTAGTGATTGCATTGTGGATCTTCAGTGGTAGAGGTTGTTCTTCCTTTTCTTCCATATATATTGCTTGAGTGTTGCTTGTTATGGAAGAAGTTGGAGTTTCAACTTGTTTTGATGATGGAGACGTATTTGGATCCTTCTTTGGCTTGATGTCACCACTTGCATGTTCTCCATTGCTCACCTTAGTACTCATCACCTACATCATCCAAATTTTCTTACTCTTTTTGAGAACAATTAGTTTCATCAAATTGGACATCACATGATTCTTCAACTAGACCGGATTTTTTGTTGAAGACTCTATAAACTTTACTATTAGAAGATTTTTTGTCGAATTTAAAATGTAGAGTCAAGCACCCTTTCTAAAGACAAGCGGTGTTAATAGCTTCCACCCAAAAGTTATCAGAAATATTATATTTATCAAGCATTGTCCTAACCATTTCAATTCATGTTCGATTTTTTCCTTTCTATAACTCCATTTTGCTCCGGAGTGTAGGAAGTGGAAAGCTCATGTTTTATTCCGTGTTCATAGCAAAAATCTTCAATTTTAGTGTTTTTGAACTCAGAACTATTGTCACTTCTAGTTTTTTTATTTTGAAATCAAATTCATTTTTGGCCCTTTTTGAATAGCTTTTGAAAATGCCAGAGGCTTCGGCCTTGTCATGTAGAAAGAATACTCACGTGTATCTAGAGTAATCATCCACAATGAGTAAACAATAAGTATTGCCCGCAATGCTCTTATAGGTTGTTGGCCCAAACAAATCCGTATGTAAGAGCTCAAATGGCCTAGAAGTTGACATGATACTTTTGGAAGAATGAGAATTTGCAACTTGCTTCTTGGCTTAGCAAGCGCTACATAATCTAATTTTCTCGAACTTCACATCTTCCAAGCCAACTACTAAGTCTTTCAAGCCAACTACTAAGTCAGGCTTAAAAAAACATTTTAAGTTGAATCATACCTATATAACCTAGCCTTTTATGCCATAACTAACCCAAAGATGTTTTTGGCATCAAACAAGTTTTTAAGCATAAATCACTAGAAGAGAAATCAACCAAATAAAGATTTCCAAATCTAAAACCTTTGAAAGCAAGTTCATTTCCTTTCTCTTTTGAAAGGGTTGCTCCATCTTTTAAACCAAGATCACATATTTGAGCAACAGATAGCAAATAGAAATTTAATGTTTCTACAAGAAATACATTAGGAATGGAAAGGTCATTAGAGATAACAATTTTACCCAATCCAAGCACCTTTCCTTTACTATTATCTCCAAATGTGATTCTCTCATTGCTTCCATTCTCAAATGTGGTGAACATCTTTCGGTCTCCAGTCATGTGTTGAGTGCGCCCACTATCAAGTACCCAATGCCTTCAGCTGGTCGTGTAGTTCACCTACAAAAAATTAAGTTCCTTTAGGTATCCAAATTTATTTGGATCCTTGGAGGATAATAACCAAGCCTTTTGGCACCAAAATAGCATTTTTTTAGCTCCTAAAATTAAAGTGCCAATAAATTTAGCAATAACACTACCATTCTTGGATTTCTTAAGCATGTAGCAAGAATCATACAATTCAATAGAACGAGTTTTACCCATAGGACAATTTGGTTGCATGTGTCCTATTTCCTGGCATTTTTGGCAATACTTACCATTTTGCCTCATAAATCTTATGAGCTTGCTTGCCGGTTTGTTACCCTTCGTGGGGACATATCCAAGTCCCTCCTTGTTGAATGAGCATCTTTGCTCACCCAGTAGCTTACCAAGGGTGGCTTTACCTTTAAAGCACCTTTTCAAGCTATTGTTAAGCTTTGTCACTTGTTCTTTTGCTCATTATTTTCAACAATAAGCTTAGCATCATATGATCTAATATTACCATTGTTGTGGCTACAGGCCAAACAGTAGAGAAGGGGACTCATGGAAGAGGAAGAGGGAGCTAGATCTGTGGTATGGTTGGTGAGAATGAGAGGATGTCCCTCCTTTGCCCCTCCTGGGGGTTTATATATATGAGTGGGGTAGAATGGGAAATCCCCATTCTACCCCTTAGTACTTACAAAGGATGAGGGTACATTGGTATATTTACACTGGTATATTCCTCTACACTATTGGGCCTATTACATGTTGAACTAGTTGCACGACACAGAGGTAGGGAAGCGAACCGCCGTGCCCCCACCTTTTAAAAAGGCGATGCACTCCCTGGTGCAACACGCGCGAAGGCACAATATCCTGGTGGTGCGTCGCTAAAGCGATGCACTCTCTGGTGTCTTGGCCATCGTGCAGTTTTTATACTCCGTAGAGTGCGTGGGATCAACATCCACGTCTTTTTTATACTCCGGAGATTACGCGTAAGGACAATGTCCATGCGTGCGTGGTATCCGCGTCTTGTTTATACTCCGTAGAGTGCGCAGGGACAACATCCGCGTCTTATTTATACTCCGTGGAGTGCGTGGGATCAACATCAACGTCTTATTTATACTCCGAAGAGTACGCATAAGGACAATGTCCATGCGTGCGCGGCATCCGCGTCTTGTTTATACTCCGTAGAGTGCGCAGGGACAACATCCGCGTCTTATGTATACTCCGTAGAGTGCGCGCGGAGGCGGACCTCGCGCTACGTCTTATTTAGAGTCCGTGGACTGCGCGCGGAGGCAAGCCTCTGCGCGTTGCGGGCGGTGAAGGTGCGTGCGGAGGCGGGTCTCGATGCTACGTCTTATTTATACTCTGTAGAGTATGATGACGCTCGGGGCAATCGTGCGATTTAAATCCAAACCGGGGAACAAAACAGAGGCATCAAAGAAATGGCCGAAGAATCGCGACAATAAAAACGCTCCAGAATGCAGTACCGGAAAAGCATTTGATACTACAGTAGCCCAGAATAGGCCAAAACCGGAGAGACAAACACGGCCAAATCAAATGCTCTCAGAATGAAACTGTAGCCGCAATAATTGATACGATGGGAAACCATTTCCTTAATGCCATGCACTCAAGAAATGCGGCGGGGATTATTAAAGATTCACACATAATCGCATGCAGTACGTACCGAGCGGGATGGTAACGACGTGGGTAGACTTCGCAGGTGCGGAGACCCTGGCCACACGAAGGTAGCGGAGGCCTCATAGTGGGATACAGGGCCGACACCTTGAGCCAAATGTCTTGTTGCAGCGGCACCTCACGCGGAGACGAAGCGCACGAACCCTGTACGTACATGGGCCATGCCTGCAATGCAGTAGGGGTCTACCTGCAACTTGCATTTCCCCATGCGTGCATCGGAGTCGAGGCGCGGAGTGGCGCTGGCAGGCCGAAGTCATCTTGGAGCTGAGCGAAAGGCCGGCGAGGACTCCCCGGAGGCGAGTCGAAGTCGGCGCAGAGGCTGGTGGCGCCAAGGCGGCTGGCGCCGTGTGGAGGGCGACGAGGCCGAGGCGAAGCTCGGCTCGAAGGAGGCACTCGCAAGGCTCGGCTCGAAGGAGGCGCACGTGGTGGCAAGTGCGAAGCCTCGTCTTTCAAGCCGGTCTGCCCATGCATGCATGCGCAGTGGAGCTCGCCGAGGTACAACTCCACACGGCCCTTGGTGCCACCGACGCACCAACACGAACTCCGACGAAATCCCCATGCATGCACACGTGAGGGCATCAATCCATGCATTCACACGTGAAGCTTCCCATTGGCCTCCCTTTGATCCGGATCGCTTCCGGCGTCCGCCTCCGCCCACCGCTCTGTCGCAGGCTTGCACGGCCGGATGCCTTCGGCAACGCGGAGACTGGCGAGGATCGAAGCCAGTCTTTGGCAGCGCGAAGGCTGGTGTGGCGGCTCGACTGACTCAGGGCGTCGCTGCAGAGGTTGTACGTCGGACGGAGGCTTCGTACGTAGCTTGACGCAGAGGCTGTCCTCAGCGGCGCGGAGGCTTCGGGAGCTCGTGTGCATGCGGAGACCATCAGCCCGGAGTCGGTTGGTGCACCCTTTGGCGAGGATCGAAGCCAGTCTTCGGCAACGCGGAGGCGGGCGGAGGTTGAAGCCCATCTTCGGCAGCGCGAAGGCTAGTGTGGCGGCTCACCGGCTCAGGGCGTCGCTGCGGAGGTTAAACGTCGAACAGAGGCTCCGCGCCTTGACGCAGAGGCTGTCCTCGGCGGCGCGGATCTGTCATAGCGGCGCGGAGCTGCCGTAGTGTGCAGCGCGAGTGCCTGCATGCACGTAGGGACTCCACGGCCAGACTCCGTAGACGCGGAGGGGTCTTTGCTTCGGCCGAGGTGTGGAGGCCCGGAGTTGGGGCACTTTTGACTGGGGATGCTTGACGCACGGAAACTCCACAGGGGCGCGGGCACTCCGGGCGGGAGACTACGCGTGTGCATGGAATCTTGCACGTAGACGCCGAGGGTGCGGAGGCCGGAGCTGCAGCGTGGGCTCCGACGGTGCGCGAAGCTAGCCATCTCCACGGCCCAACACATCGCTTCCCTGCATGACCACCTCCAGCAGAGCGGAGCTAGCAGCGACATAAAAATAGGCGATTCGATTAAATCCATTCAGCACTGCATCTACAAAACATGACAAAGCATACGGGTAAGGCCCATGCGCCTCCATAGCCAGGATGGTTAATTTTCTAGCAAGCAGACTACTTATCTGATGCTGACGCTTCTGGGTTTCGCCGCTTTTGTTGAATATTAGAGAAATCTCTTCCATACGTGACTCCTAGTCGTCCCCACGGTCGGCGCCATCTGTTGTGGCTACAGGCCAAACAGTAGAGAAGGGGACTCATGGAAGAGGAAGAGGGAGCTAGATCTATGGTATGGTTGGTGAGAATGAGAGGATGTCCCTCCTTTGCCCCTCCTGGGGGTTTATATATATGAGTGGGGTAGAATGGGAAATCCACATTCTACCCCTTAGTACTTACAAAGGATGAGGGTACATTGGTATATTTACACTGGAATATTCCTCTACACTATTGGGCCTATTACATGTTGAACTAGTTGCACGGCCCAGTCGCGAGGGGTTGGGCCACCCCCAAAACAACCATGATTAGAATCAACATTAGAACTACATGGCATGGCAAGCAAATCTTGTAACATCCCAAGAAGGGAACTACTGTAATTGCGAAAATTATAAAATCTCTTAATTGTTCCTCCTGTATTTCTCAGAAGTTTTTGGCGTATTTTAGATTTCTCAAGTTAGGTGCTTCCCAAACAGACCGAGTAAAGAAAATACACAACTGGAACCAGGAACCAAAAATTTAAAGTTTAAAATTGAGAAAATCCAAAACTCCTTGGGAGGATTAAATTCAAATTTAAAAATTAAACTCCGAGTATTCAAAGCCAAGAATAGATATTTACAATCAATATAAAGTCCTTTCATCCAATTTTCATATCTGAAAAATTCAAATCCAGAGAATTAAGAAAATATTTCTCAAAATTCGAACAATCTTAAAAATTAAATTGTTGGATCCAAAAATTTGAACCAAGCTTTCAAACTGAAAGTCTAATTACTAAACCAAGTTCTTAAAATCCTAAAAATCCATAGAATTTTATTGGGCTGGCCCGCTTCCATTTATTTTTCTCCAGCCTGTTTTTTCCTCCTTTCTTCTTTTCTTTCCCGGCCCATGCGGCCCTTCTCTTTTTCTCTTCGCGTGGCCTGGCCAGCCCACCCGCAGCGACGCCCGTTTTCTTCTCCCTCCACCATTTCTTCCTCCTGCTCTCCTCTGTTCATGGCGTGGGCGGCCCAGTCCTATGCGACGGACACGTCCACCAGCTACAGATGCGCCGCTCCACCCCGGTTTTGCTGCTCCGCCCCTGGTATTCCCCCGTCGCCATGCCTGCAGTACACACGATACACCCAGCCCATGCCGCCGTACGCGCCGCCCATGCTGACGTAGGCCCTGCCAACACCGTCACCCGTGCCGGCTCTACTTCCACTGGCGCGCGCTCGCCCCCCATAAGAAACACGAGCCCGCCCCCCTTCCTTCTGCTCCCTTCTTCCTTCACGCCGAGCTCAGCTCAAGCCGACCCCGTGCGCGCCGCCAGCCACCACTTCGTCCCGGTCGCCTCCGGCAAGCATCCCACGAATCGCCCACGTCACGGCGCGACCCCTGACGCCTATTGCCTCCCTGCGCATTGAATTGAAAAGTTGCCACTTGAATCCGCAGTGCTCGCTCCTTCTTCGCTTTCAGCCAGCCGCCGTCTTCACCGCCGTCGCCTCCTCGGTCGGCCCCGGGGCGATTCCACGCGTGAAAGCACCTCCCCGGTGCCCCGAGGTCTCCCCAACCATTGGCCGACGTCCTCCGCCACCGGAGCTCTCCCGCCACGGCCGCCTCCCCGCGCCGCCGCATGTGCTCGTCGCCGGCTCGCCTCCGCCACCCTCTGGCTAGCCTGGCCGCTCTGGTGAGTAGGTACCTCACTGATGCCTATGCTCGCCTCGCTTCCTTTCCTCTTTCTCTCCGGCCACCGACGCCAAATCGGCTCTCCCCGCCGACCGCCGCCGTCGCCAGCTTGCCGTGGCACCTCCCCAGCCGGCACCAGTACCTCCTGGAGCCTCCTCGTCACTCAGGGGTTCCATTTTGGCGATAGCCGCCTCCTCCCCGGCCGTGCCCCCTACTCAGTTTCAGTTGGCCGAAAGGCCCTCCACCTGTGTGTCTCTGTATGGTGGGCCGGACTAGAAGCTTGGCCTCAAACTCATACGCCTCAGTTTGCTCATCCACTCCTTCTAAAATTGTATCTAAAACTTTCTCATTTGAGCAAGGCAGTAAAATGTTATTTGCAAATAAAGGTGGGAATAAGGTATCAGTTGCAAAACTATAATGGAAGCTTGCAATTAAAAAAAAAGAGAAGACAAAAACTTATCTTTAATAAGTTTCATGATAATAAAAGGTAACAAATAACATATAAATTCTCATGTAAAACTAAAACAAAAATATGCATGATCTATTTTCAAATAATGAGGAAATCGACATGGATTACAGGGATGTTACTATTAAACTCTAATTTGTGGAACTAATTAAAAGATCATCTTTTATAAATCAAAGGTACTAGATGTTAATCCTAAATTAACATTTAAAGTGTTTGGATTTATTTGGTCTTTCTTTTCTTGTTCGCGTATTAGAATCTGAAGACTCGACGAGGCGATAGACTCGAACAAGATCAAGAATCGGGTAAAACGAGGACTAGAAAATTAAGATCACTGACTGAGCAGGCTTTGAGTTGGGTCAAGGCCGTGGTACACCAAGCAAGGCAAGTCATCACTTTGATCATATTGATCTTACATTTTATGCAAAATTATGTTCTTTCAAACTATCAACTTGCATGCTTAATTCACTATGCAAATATATGTCAAAGCTTAAGGTAGCTACATGCCCACTTGATGTTGTATTAAATTTATTATGCCATCCCTTGATACTTGAATCACCTGATCCTTGTCACCATAGATATTAATGATAATTTTACTAGCTATAAGTCATATTAAATTCCATGCTAGTCTTATCAAAGTCCAGGGCACTAGTTGCCCTGATCACCAATCTTCAGAAACATAAGAACCGCCCGGACAAATTAAGGACTGAACCTTGTGATGACCTCCTTGTGTAAAACAGTACACCCACAAGTCTATATGGGTACGACCTAGCTGATTAACTTGCAAAGGTTTAGTTCAGATATCATCAGTGGTAAGTGGGTGCCAGGGTGTACTGGTTACTCACAGTGAGGCACAAAGATTTACTGTACTCGCATGGTACAAGAGGGGGCTTCTGACTGTGGTGGATTTAACATTCAGCAGTGAAACCTCAGCGGGTGGTGTCTAGCTAGATTGGAGCAACGTAAAAGCTTTGTGATAAATTATCTGGGTCTCATGCCTAAGGAAGCATGTTGGCTATTAAGACAATTCATCTCTTGTGGTGAAAGTGTACAACCTCTGCAGAGTGTAAAACTGTTCGAGCAGTCGTGCCCACGGTCAAGGGCAGACATGGGAACCTACTTGAGTTAGTTCTATTTCAAAAACCTTTGTGGGTGGGACAAAAACCTATCAGAGGGATGTACTCTGATTTTGAATTTTTCCTGGAGGGACGTACTCCAGCGTGGTTGATAATATGGAAGTGGCATAATGATCAAAAGTTAGCATAGGTGGATGGAACCATGTAATCGGTGGATGAAACCTACACCGCTACAAATATTGCACAATTCCAAACTCTTTAGAGCATGTTTATAAAATGCCAAGTCATAAGAATTTTAATTATGATTATTGCAAATGTCGCATTAAGCAAATAAAAGAACCTCAAGCCTCCTTTGACAGCCTTGCATATATTATTATTGCATCCTGTGTGGTGGCTTGCTGAGTACCGTTGTACTCACTCTTGCTTAATTACCATCATACAGTCAGAAAGGAAATAAAGTCAAGCCCTGCGATGCCTAAAAAGGGTCGACAGAGCTGGAAGACGAAGAGGCCATGGACTAGTTCGCGAACCCCAGTTGGCTGCCTATGGGCAAGTCCTGCGGGTCCCACCTGTGTGAAGTTTCCGCTGCTGCATTTTATCATTTTGGCCTATTCGGCCCATGAGTAAGTATTACTGTACTATTTACGCTTCCACATGGTATGTTTTTGATATACAGTAATGTATCTGTGAGCACTATCTACTGATCCAGGGAATAGTGCGGTGGAATCACAGAGGATCTAGGTTTACTAAGCCGAGGTCCGACAGAGATGGTATCAGAGCATATCGACTGTAGGTCGTAACCTTAGTTAGCATGGCCGTTAGTTCTATTACTAGGACTATTTCTTTAAAGCCTAATTGCAAAATATAAGTAGTATTACTACTCTCATCCCTCTTAGATAACTCCCTTTCATCTACTTGCTGCCCTGGCCATTTTTAGCTCCAAGGCTCTCTTATCCCAAATTCAAACTAACACAAGTCCGAGTTTCCTTCTGGAAATTTTTCTGAAAAACAAAAAAAACTACTTTGGGCCAAAATTATATATATATATATATATATATATATATATATATATATATATATATATATATATATATATATATATATATATATATATATATATATATAATTTCAATATGCAAGCTTATTTGCAAAAGTTGTTTATCCTTGGAAGGTTAAATTATCAAAATTATTTACAAAGCTTATTTCCAAGATCATTTCAACAAACTTAAGCTTCCAAGGGAAATTTTCCCAAAATCTAACTCCCTACCAATTTATTCTAAAAATTCGCTTGGATTTCTCAGATGTATGTGTAAATCTTGGTGGATTCATGTCAATTGTAAGAGAGAATCAATGGTGTGAATTTCTAGATGAAAAGTAAGCGAATCAATCCGGATGATTGCCTTGGCTACATGGGTGAACCTACTTAATGATCGGATTGACCAAAGGATAGACCAGTTTACGTGATTGGATTGGTTAACATGCGTGGACTAATTTAAATAATTAGACTGGCTAAATAAGTAGACCCATGTAAAGGACTGGATTGGCTAAAATGATCAGATCGGTTAAATAAACGGAGCGATATAGATGATTACATTGATTAAATCAGTGGACCGACTCAAAAAAAAGATTGGATTGGCTAAAATAACTGGATCGATGGAATTTTAGAAAAGTGGGGAGTATAATAACATTTGTTGGTCTGCAGCTTTAATAAATAGCATGGCTCCCAGTGAATGTTTACCCTGGTGGGATAATGGAATATAGCTTGACTACTGCATGGATTATTGGAAGTTTTGTGAAAATTAGGAGAAGTAATAATAATCCTTGATTTATAGATTTGAGTAATAATCTTATTCTCGGTGGACGTTTATGACAATGAAGTCGCTTGGAAGGAAATTTGTGGATAGTAGGACTGATCACTTGATAAACAGATTATGAGTATACCTCAATGGTGGAAAAGGTTGGATTATAATACAAATGTTACCGGTGGATTGAAATATCGGAACCATAATACGAGTGGTACTGGTGGATTTAAAATATAGAGATCTTGAAACCATGATGCAAACAGGCACGGGTGGATTAAAGGAAAAGAATTCGGAGTAATGTTCAGGTAAATAGTTGAATGGGATTGTGGAATGATGAACCCAAGACTGGATTTATGATTTTATGCAGGAAAGTGAGATCCATTTGAGGAATAGGTGACCCTGATATGGTGAATGAAAACTACAGATGATGCCTTGGAAGTGATATGATCTGTAGATCGGATAAATGATAACACTCACTGTTTGGAGTATTAGACAATAGTCGTGCTGGGACTAATCAATAAAGGGAGTTACTTTTAGATTCAATCAAGTATACGCAAGATTAACAAGGCCTTGGATTAATAACCTACGAATAAAAAGATTATGGGAGTAAATTAGTCTGTTGAAATTGTGATATTGGAGGATGCTAGGATACCTTTGCAATAAAAAGGGTATTTTAAAGGTTCAGGTATTTCTAAGCCATATAAAAAAAACCAATCTTGTTATAGAACTCTATATCAACAGTATATATATAGCATATCTTCGTTGCAAAGAGGTTTGATTTCAAGTTACTTTGAAACTTGGCCCCAGTATTTGAAAACCCAAAAGCTTAATTCCCAAGATCCTGCTTTTACAACCAAAACTTGGGGATCTACTTGCTCTAGAAATTATTGATAGGGTTATCTTGGAAAGGCAAATGTTTTCAATCTCTGTATTTTTGAAAACTGTTTTCTAAAAAGCTTTGTTTTCCAAATAATAATAAGAAGCATGAACTTCACTGCCAAAGCATCTCTTAACCCTTTCCTTCTGCTACTTCCGTCTACAAAAAGGAAATTTGGTTTTTCCTATTCTCTCTCCCTTACTTCAAAGGCTTAAGCTCGAAGGTGTCAAGGATGCTCGTGAAGATTTGGTGGCCTCGCTTCAACAAACCTAGTGTTCAGAACCCTGTGCTCTCTTGTGTGTGTCTTCGTGCATAGACGTTGCTTGGTCAAAAAGATTATATTTGGCCCTGTGCACTGCCTTCTTGCCCTTGGGCGTTGTATTTCGTAGTCACAGGAAAAGTTTGTTTTCAAAAGCTTGGTTATTCTGTGTGGCTTGTGTACTGCCCCAGCTTCTGGGTGTGCACTCCTTAGAATGGGGTAGAGTATCTCATCCCTGTAATCTTTTCCGTACCTCATGCTACTTCCCCCTCACCTTATTGCTGAAAACCTCGTCAGGTCTGCAGGCAAGAGATAGCAGATAGCCAAGTCAAGACACTCAAAGCTTTGAAATTAAAGGGGCAACACCTTCAGAAAAGGACAACAACTAAGAGGCCTTAGCCTGCAAAAGGATCAAGACTCAAGTCTCCTTCTCACAGCAGACTCACTGTTCTAGTCATTATCAAGACAGTGTAAGTGGCCAAAAAGAAGGCTAGAAGCAAGAAACCAGAACCAACAGTTTCTACTCACCACATGCACAAGCCAACACTCAGATCCATTCCGCAAAGATTACCAAGAAAGAGTCGCCAGATGATAGGCAATCGTACCACTACATCAGGTGGACCCCGAAAGAATACTATCTACTTTTATTGTGGAGAAAAAGGACATGATGTCCGTAGGTGCCCTGAAAAAAAGAGCGGTAAGGGTGCTCGTCCCCTTTGCAGTAACACAGGATGCTATGTGAACAAATGTCCCCAATGGAATCTAGGAAGATTAGCCTGGGATGCTATCACCATCAATCAAGGCCCTCGGAGGAAGCAAGGCCAAGGGTTCTGCTTCAAATGCAGCGATCCAGGACATTATGTGAGAGACTGCCCTCAACGAAAATCGAACAAGCAAGAAAAGGATGTCGTCACCATCAACCTCAGCTTTAGCACGAAAGAACTCATCGGTTTCAAGCACCCCATCCAGGAGCAAACTGCCTGTGACAAAGTTTGACTACCAGTGTAACACCCCAGCCAAACAATGACCTGGAATGCTACTAAACTAACAACATATTAAAGAAGAACCTATATTCACCTTACAAAATTTCAGCAGAACCTCCTTTGTTTAATGAGTGAATCAAAGGTTTCAACATGCATAAACAAATGATCTGAATAATAGAAAACATTAAATATCCAATTCTAAACAAACTGAATTATGTTTGCCATCACAATCTCAACCACAATACTTAAATAAGAACGTAAACAATGTAATAGTTCTAAACCTTTATTACATTCTAAACATGGTGATCTTTAATCAGTTACCACTTAAGCTATTCAACCAATAATGATTAAGGTTCTTTATTTCTTCCAAGGTGAATGGACCGTGCAAGTGCAACAAAGCTAGTCCATCTCTATCCCATGCATGCCGGTCTCATGTAGGTACCTAAAAAAACAAACAACAACCACAACAACAAACAAGTGTGAGTCCAACGACTCAGCAAATATAAATAGTGGCAACGAGAGTAAAAGTGAACATCACTTCACAAATTCATCCATCAATCATATGAATAAACATGCTACGCAATATGATCAAAAATCTCTTTATCTCTTCTCTTGCGCATTTTACCGGTAATGCGGAGTGTGCATTCGTCAATGCACACCCATGTCTGTACCCTCTGGTACAGGGACCAATTGCCCATACTCCACAAGTATGGGGACCTTTAGCCCGTCATGACAACAACATGTCGGGGACCTCGGCGCTTGGTCATCTCGTGACCAAGACTTCAATAAATCAGCATGATGCACAAAGGTGAATGTCTCAACAAATAAAACTTGCATTCACAACAACTATGCATCATAAATTCTCAGGAACTCTTTCAATTTCAATCTACCATAAACAATATCAACATATCATTATCATGATCAAGATCACATATTCTCAAAGCATGGAACAACCATCTTCATAGCAACAATCATCAACAATCCACACTATAAAATTTAAACCATCATTATACTTGCCTTAACCACGAGAAAATGGGGAATGATCAGAAGGCGCGGCCCCTGGAATCCTTCCTCCTCCTAAATAGTAATTATAATGATTGCTAAGACAACAGCAGCAAGTTTTTAGATTAAATAAAAGCACCCCCAAACTAACCCAACGTGTTTAGCTTGAACCAAAACCCCAAATCCTTTAGGCATCCTGTCCCCCTCCACGGACAGCCAACTTCAACAATTCATATCTATTTGTACAGAAATCCGAATGGGGCGTTCTCAGACTTTCTAGAAACATAATTAAATTATCTAACTAAACCTAGTTGGTGAGCCTTTCTGATTCGGCCATATTCTACCCGCACCAACTGGTTTTCTTAAAACGTCAAATTCTCGTCAGGCTCTCTGGACCGAGCACTAAAAATACCATAACTTTCTGTACGAGTGTTCGAATCACGATTTCTTGGACTTACTGGAAAGCTAAGACAATTAACTACAACTTTCATTATACTGAGGTTCTCTAATTCTCCCAATTTCTAATCGCAAAACTCGATCTCCCAAAACCTGACGGAAAACCCACCGATCCGCAGAACAGTTCCGCTAATAAAATCATAACTTCTGCTACAGAGATCCAAATGACGCGTTCTAGCACTTCATGGAAAGATAATGACATCCTCTACAACTCTCTAGGCAAAGTCCAGACCTAAATCCCCACGAATCTTCCCCAAAACAGCCGACTAACCCGATCTGTTCTAGCAGTCCAGAATACCGACATTGATTACGCAATAGAATATACATCTATTAGGGGAAGAACAGGGATTACCCTTGGCGAATCGCTGTAGAAATACCACGTACACTCCACGAATTCCTCCTCTCCTTCTTTTCCTCTTTCCCCTTCTTCTTCTTCCCTTCCTCCGAACTCAATCGCCTAGCTGCGCCTTAATCCTTTCCCCCGATCATTCGGCAACAATTGGAGGTCTTGTTCACCGGCAATGGAGGAGAGGGGAGGAGGAGTCGCCGCTGGACGGCGCGAGGCAGAGGGGAGGGGGCGCACCACAGAGGGGGCGGCACAAGGGAGGGAGGGGGCGCACAAGGGGAGAGGGGGTGGCGGCTAGGGTTAGAGGGGAGGTGGCGCCTCCCCCCCTTAGGCCGAAATCCACCTGGGCCAAAGCCCAGGCCCAGGTTGCAATAAAAATTCAGAAATTCCCCCCCTAAAACTGATATTTTACTTTTCCCTTTAAGGTCCTTCTCCCTGATTAATTGATTAACGGTCGAAACTCTTCCAGGATATTACATTCTACCCCCCTTAAACAGAATTCGACCCCGAATTCTAACCACGCTTACGCCAAGAAGAATAATCACAGCTAAATCATACTAACATTGCCACGTACCTGCTGTGAATAACTCCGGATATTGCTCGCGCATGCGAGACTCCAATTCCCAAGTGGCCTCTCTCTCGGTCTGCTGCGACAAAAACACCTTGACGTACTGACGCGTTACGCCTTACTACTTGTCCCATCCTTTCAAGAGTCACTCGACGGACACGTCTCGAAGGCACGGTCTTACCCGTGGGTCAACGGCTCAAACGAAACTTCATGCTCCAGATTCCTCCAGTACTCCCTCGACACTAGGTCATACAAAACGATCTGTGCGCTACGCTAGGACTCAAGACGGTTCTAGCAATACGCTCTCTACCAAGTCTCTCC
The DNA here is from genome assembly GCA_017311315.1 of Dendrocalamus latiflorus. Classification (NCBI taxonomy): domain Eukaryota; kingdom Viridiplantae; phylum Streptophyta; class Magnoliopsida; order Poales; family Poaceae; genus Dendrocalamus; species Dendrocalamus latiflorus. The sequence continues at coordinate 12,173,566 of CM029650.1, read as the reverse complement.
AACTTTCAGAAACAACCATTATACCTTGGACCAACATTCCCATGGGTACTAAACTACACAACCTGCACAAAACACACAAAACTCTTGATCCTTGTATCAATCGATCTCTTCACTTTAATAATGAGCACCTCTTTTAACCAGGGACGCACAACAGTTCCCGACTGAAAACAAAAGAGTCTTAATGCAACCAACTCAAAACCATCTTCCCTTCAGAAGAGCCCAATCCAAAGACAAAGACTCAACATGAAAACTTTTCCACCTTTCAAGGAGACAGTTTAGAAATAAATGCCACATAAGCCAAAAACGAAACCCCTCGAATAACCCGATTAACTTTTTTTTCTTAACTGGAAAGAACCAGACAAACCGACAAGAACCCACTCAATATGTAATAGACATCCGTCATAAACACAAAGCTCAAGTAAAACTAAGAGAATATCTCACTAAGCAAGATCACACTCTTTTCCACCATCTTTCTTTTAAGAATTTAACTTTCTCTTAAACCATAGGATCCCAAATCGTCGCATAACATTCTAACTCTTTCCTCTTAAATTAGCAACCTCAAGGCTATGCCCAAGCCGAACACAAATTCCACACCTATGTAAAGAGACTCTTTCAATCCACAATAACATACCCTGATCAACTTCTCTAGCAAAGGAATTACTTTGATAAATAATTCCCAACACACCACGATATAGCTTACAGCCACATTCACATCACCTGAATCTGTTAAGGATGATCAACTTTAAATTCACCACCTTCATGCTCATTTTCGGCTTCCAAGGATTCTATCAAACATCACCATAACTCTTGGAATCTAATCATGGAAAACCAAGATGCTAGCATAAAAAAAATGCAAAGCCCACATTTCATCCTTTAAGACTCTTACAATGAATTTCTGGTATAATTGATAGGTAATCCTCAGATCTAATGACTAAACTTTTCACACAACTCAACCATAACCTCGGTCACTAAGGTCAACGCTTCTCACCAATCAAGTAACCGCCCAAGGCGATTCATTTCACCAATCTTAGACCTTCTCTAACCCACACCAATCAAATTTAGCTACGCAACCACAAAGTAGCCATTTCTAACTGATTGACCAAGTTATCCTTAGAGATAATCTATCTCACAAAGGGTTACTCACTGAGGCCGAGTCATCCTTAACAATAACTCAACCATCCTTGCTATCCCATTAATTAACACGACTATTAGATTCCTCTATACTACTACTCTCATCATAAATCTTCTACACAATCTTACCGAGTACCCAAAATGCGATACTCTAAGAAACTAATCAAGATTTCCATACTTGCTAATTCTAATATTCTATCAAGATGAACACAAGATCTTGGACCACTTCTCGCTATAGGTCCTACTAGTTGCGACAACGAAACCTATTAACTCCAAAGACAAACATTCTATTTAAATCAAATCCTTTCCAAGGATTATTCTAATAAATCGATTTATTGCGCCATGCATCTCAAACATCTTGACACCTGAAGCCTCACAGAATCATCTACTCGACCACCACTATCCAATTGCCAACATTCATCTCTAAAGGCCTTGCAACATGAATCAGTTAATCCTTTCTCAAAAGAAGAGGCCAAAAAGAATAATAATTTCAGTGCTCAGATAAACGTTTACCAATCACGGTAAACACCAGACCAAGAGGAACAGTCAATTGGAAATAAACTCGGAAAACATAAGGGGAGTCCACAATTGAAGGCACAATCCCCCAAGAAGAGGATATCAAATCGCAAGATACGAAACTTGGCTTCAGACCTCAAATACTCCTAATGCACTCTTTCCGTTAACATAGAAAACAATTCCTTGACTACAACAACACTTGGTCAGCTCGAACAAGACAAGTTCTTAAGACCAAACCACAAGAACCACTTAAGAACCAATAAGATCTTTCATACTTCACTTTGCTCGGAACAGTTCAACTACCAAATAAATCATGAGATCCAAATGATCTCCGCCGCAAAACTTGAAACATTTTTATTTACGAAATATCACGAAAGGCAATCAAATTAATCTCCTCTTAAAGGAATCAACATCACTCTAGCAACCATAACTGCTAGTCTTTCTAACATCACATCATGCACTCCTGGCATGAACCAACATAACTCACTATCCCATCATTAACCTTCCCAGGGAAACACAATAACCTATTTCATATATTTTTCTATAAGGTTGCAATACTCAACCTGGTCAAGAGGATAACTAATGCACAAACCCCACTATCGAAGTAAACCGTCTTTTAACTAAGGCATGCTGCCCAGGTCATCCTCACAACCCACCTATTTAGATCACTCTTAAATTCCAATCATTAACCTATTAGCAATGCTCAACATCAATTTAGTGCACACCAATTCCAATCTAATGGTTATCGTAAACAGTTGACGATTATACCGTCATGGAAGGATTTACGGTCATTCCTCTATTTGCGTTCCAACTAGCAAACATAAGACCATCAAGAAACCAAAAACATCCTTAACTCTTCCTTCCTACACAGTTAAATGAATCCATTGAGATCAAGTAATCCAACCAGTTTAGTAAACGAAACAATTTTAAGGATCAACCTTCTCATCAAAGACATACTATTATCCTACCACTCCACCATCAGGTAACAAAAATCACCAATTACATTCCTTCAGTTCTTCTCTTAGTGGTGCTCAAAACCATACTTCGATACGTAATAAATGCACCTAGCAATTACATATGATCAGTACTTATCCATAAAAGGTAACTCCAAGATTAATATCCACTATGACAATATTCTAACATCTTCTGGACCTATCCATCCCAAAGGGTTAGATTAATCCGTTGAGACCCGCAGGTCACCTCTATTCGAGAAGCTTATCAAAATATATCACCTATGGTGATCAAACCAGTTTCGTCAACGCTCCCTACTTGTTATTAACTCTGTTGATTCCACCTAAATATAGTCATACTCACAGTCACAGCTCATCAAGAACTACTAGAGAACAACCTCAACTTATTCAACTTTCCTTTCAAGGATCTTAGCTAAGATCAATCATGCACACACTGCAACCCAATCTTGATAATCCATATCATATTCATTGAGTGCTTTGATTATAACCTCTCATCTTATCATGACAACACATCGTCAAAGGGTTTAACATCTTCTTTCATAAAAGAGATCCATTAAGCTTCAACACTCAAAATACCCAAGAAAGATACAATGAGTAAAAGCCTCCACGAACTAAAGGACTTGCAGAAGGAAACTTTCATTAACCCAAAAACATCAAGCGAATAAATGGGTCAAGATTTCCCATGAGGAAGACAAAACTCCAATATAAAGGTCAAACATGACCACCAACCAAGTTCACCAATCGTAAGAATAACTCATCGGCTGGGAAAATAATGATTGCTTTACAGGACAAATTCAGCCCAATTAAAACACACTATCCTTTCTCAAAGCAACCGATCAACCGTAATGAACTAATAACCCAAGAGAAACTCATCGAGCCCAACTGGACTAGAGTTGACCAAATTCAAAGTCAAAGAAGAGGACAACTCTTCTAGAGATACTCACTATCAACGCCTATTCTCAGATATCCGAGGTAACCACCTTCATACTCTCATACCGCTAACGGTGGTGCAACCTGGTATAGCCCAGGGCCACAACCACGACCTCAACCTCTCAACATGGGTTATCCCCACACATAATATCTATAGTTTTATAATATAGATATAATATATCATCTCAAACCACAATCATCATTACAACATAACGGAAACGTAAATGCAATGCTTCACCCATTCCCATCCTACTGTGCACTGTGTGTCAATTTAATTATTCAATTACCACGGACCTAAGGCCCGCTCTGATACCAACTGTAACACCCCAGCCAAACAATGACCTGGAATGCTACTAAACTAACAACATATTAAAGAAGAACCTATATTCACCTTACAAAATTTCAGCAGAACCTCCTTTGTTTAATGAGTGAATCAAAGGTTTCAACATGCATAAACAAATGATCTGAATAATAGAAAACATTAAATATCCAATTCTAAACAAACTGAATTATGTTTGCCATCACAATCTCAACCACAATACTTAAATAAGAACGTAAACAATGTAATAGTTCTAAACCTTTATTACATTCTAAACATGGTGATCTTTAATCAGTTACCACTTAAGCTATTCAACCAATAATGATTAAGGTTCTTTATTTCTTCCAAGGTGAATGGACCGTGCAAGTGCAACAAAGCTAGTCCATCTCTATCCCATGCATGCCGGTCTCATGTAGGTACCTAAAAAAACAAACAACAACCACAACAACAAACAAGTGTGAGTCCAACGACTCAGCAAATATAAATAGTGGCAACGAGAGTAAAAGTGAACATCACTTCACAAATTCATCCATCAATCATATGAATAAACATGCTACGCAATATGATCAAAAATCTCTTTATCTCTTCTCTTGCGCATTTTACCGGTAATGCGGAGTGTGCATCCGTCAATGCACACCCATGCCTGTACCCTCAGGTACAGGGACCAATTGCCCATACTCCACAAGTATGGGGACCTTTAGCCCGTCATGACAACAACATGTCGGGGACCTCGGCGCTTGGTCATCTCGTGACCAAGACTTCAATAAATCAGCATGATGAACAAAGGTGAATGTCTCAACAAATAAAACTTGCATTCACAACAACTATGCATCATAAATTCTCAGGAACTCTTTCAATTTCAATCTACCATAAACAATATCAACATATCATTATCATGATCAAGATCACATATTCTCAAAGCATGGAACAACCATCTTCATAGCAACAATCATCAACAATCCACACTATAAAATTTAAACCATCATTATACTTGCCTTAACCACGAGAAAATGGGGAATGATCAGAAGGCGCGGCCCCTGGAATCCTTCCTCCTCCTGAATAGTAATTATAATGATTGCTAAGACAACAGCAGCATGTTTTTAGATTAAATAAAAGCACCCCCAAACTAACCCAACGTGTTTAGCTTGAACCAAAACCCCAAATCCTTTCGGTATCCTGTCCCCCCTCCATGGACAGCCAACTTCAACAATTCATATCTATTGGTACAGAAATCCGAATGGGGCGTTCTCAGACTTTCTGGAAACATAATTAAATTATCTGACTAAACCTAGTTGGTGAGCCTTTCTGATTCGGCCATATTCTACCCGCACCAACTGGTTTTCTTAAAACGTCAAATTCTCGTCAGGCTCTCTGGACCGAGCACTAAAAATACCATAACTTTCTGTACGAGTGTTCGAATCACGATTCCTTGGACTTCCTGGTAAGCTAAGACAATTACCAACAACTTTCATTATACTGAGGTTCTCTAATTCTCCCAATTTCTAATCGCAAAACTCGATCTCCCAAAACCTGACGGAAAACCCACCGATCCGCAGAACAGTTCCGCTAATAAAATCATAACTTCTGCTACAGAGATCCAAATGACGCGTTCTAGCACTTCATGGAAAGATAATGACGTCCTATACAACTCTCTAGGCAAAGTCCAGACCTAAATCCCCACGAATCTTCCCCAAAACAGCCGACTAACCCGATCTGTTCTAGCAGTCCAGAATACCGACATTGATTACGCAATAGAATATACATCTATTAGGGGAAGAACAGGGATTACCCTTGGCGAATCGCTGTAGAAATACCACGTACACTCCACGAATTCCTCCTCTCCTTCTTTTCCTCTTTCCCCTTCTTCTTCTTCCCTTCCTCCGAACTCAATCGCCTAGCTGCGCCTTAATCCTTTCCCCCGATCATTCGGCAACAATTGGAGGTCTTGTTCACCGGCAATGGAGGAGAGGGGAGGAGGAGTCGCCGCTGGACGGCGCGAGGCAGAGGGGAGGGGGCGCACCACAGAGGGGGCGGCACAAGGGAGGGAGGGGGTGCACAAGGGGAGAGGGGGTGGCGGCTAGGGTTAGAGGGGAGGTGGCGCCTCCCCCCCTTAGGCCGAAATCCACCTGGGCCAAAGCCCAGGCCCAGGTTGCAATAAAAATTCAGAAATTCCCCCCTAAAACTGATATTTTACTTTTCCCTTTAAGGTCCTTCTCCCCGATTAATTGATTAACGGTCGAAACTCTTCCGGGATATTACAACCAGGTCCAGAAACTCTGTCGACTATTGCGCGCGTTAAATGTGGCAAGACAGGACATGACGCCCAATCATGCCCTCCACTACGACTAGTTACATGCTTTTCCTATGGACAACCAGGACACTACAGTTACAATTGCCCAGTGTCATACTGTCCTTACTGCAAGAAACACCAACTACCAGAAGGCTGTCTCAAGAACCTAGTGGCATGTACATGCTGCGGAGAAAAGGGACATGAGAAAAGTCAATGGACTGCAAACTGCCCCAATGCGAAGAAGACCACCTGCTAGGAGAGTGTCCAACAAGCAAGATCACATGTTTTCTCTGTGAAGGACAAGACCATTGCCCCAAGGATTGCTCCATGAGCCTGTTGCTGACCAAGGCTGCTAAGATACAGAGACTGAGCTTTCAAGTTGCCATCGGACTCGTCATGCCGAAAGCTGACAAGAGGAATTAGTACCGGCCACCCGTCATGTTAAGGGGGGTAGCCTGAGTACCCAAGAATTATCAGCACACCTTGAAGTTTTGCCTTGTTACCACTCCAGCATGAAGAGAAATTAGTAATCAGTATTGAAGAAACAGCAAACCCCTGAAACATCAAGCAATGAAGTGAAGCCGGCTGTAACCCAATCAGAAGAGCAAGGTTTCCCTTGTGCGGCGTTTCTCTCCAAGTGCTAACCCACTTTTGTGCAGCTTCCCTCTTTTCCGTCAGCACCAAGAGCAGTGTGCGTAGCATCAAGCAGTACCCTAGAACCTTTTTGCTAGGCAGCTTGTTCTCACCTACTTCTTTCTACTCTACACGAATCTCGGGGACGAGATTCTTGTTAAGAGGGGTAGGGTCTGTAACATCCCAAAAAGGGAACTACTGTAATTGCGAAAATTATAAAATCTTTTAATTGTTCCTCCTGTATTTCTCAAAAGTTTTTGGCGTATTTTAGATTTCTCAAGTTAGGTGCTTGCCAAAAAGCCCGAGTAATGAAAATACACACCGTGGAACTAGGAACCAAAAATTTAAAGTTTAAAATTGAGAAAATCCAAAACTCCTTGGGAGTATTAAATTCAAATTTAAAAATTGAACTCCGGGTATTCAAAGCCAAGATTAGATATTTACAATCAATATAAAGTCCTTTCATCCAATTTTCATATCTGAAAAATTCAAATCCAGAGAATTAAGAAAATATTTCTCAAAATTCGAACAATCTTAAAAATTAAATTGTTGGATCCAAAAATTTGAACCAAGCTTTCAAACTGAAAGTCTAATTACTAAACCAAGTTCTTAAAATCCTAAAAATCCATAGAATTTTATTGGGCTGGCCCGCTTCCATTTATTTTTCTCCAGCCTATTTTTTTCCTCCTTTCTTCTTTTCTTTCCCGGCCCATGCGGCCCTTCTCTTTTTCTCTTCGCGTGGCCCGGCCAGCCCACCCGCAGCGACGCCCGTTTTCTTCTCCCTCCACCATTTCTTCCTCCTGCTCTCCTCTGTTCATGGCGTCAGCGGCCCAGCCCTATGCGACGGACGCGTCCACCAGCTACAGATGCGCCGCTCCGCCCCGGTTTTGCTGCTCCGCCCCTGGTATTCCCCCGTCGCCATGCCTGCAGTACACACGATACACCCAGCCCATGCCGCCGGACGCGCCGCCCATGCTGACGTAGGCCCTGCCCACGCCGTCGCCCATGCCGGCTCTACTTCCACTGGGGCGCGCTCGCCCCCCAAAAGAAGCACGAGCCCGCCCCCTTCCTTCTGCTCCCTTCTTCCTTCACGCCGAGCTCAGCTCAAGCTGACCCCCGTGCGCGCCGCCAGCCACCACTTCGTCCCGGTCGCCTCCGGCAAGCATCCCACGAATCGCCCACGTCACGGCGCGACCCCTGACGCCTATTGCCTCCCTGTGCATTGAATTGAAAAGTTGCCACTTGAATCCGCGGTGCTCGCTCCTTCTCCGCTTCCGGCCAGCCGCCGTCTTCACCGCCGTCGCCTCCTCGGTCGGCCCCGGGGCGATTCCACGCGTGAAAGCACCTCCCCGGTGCCCCGAGGTCTCCCCAACCATTGGCCGACGTTGATGAGGCGATGGTGTCCCGATCTTCCGATAGGATGATAACTATCGATTTTGGCGGAGGCGACCCTTGCGATCCGACTACAACCGAACGACGTCGCTTGCGCCTTAGCAATCGCTGAACCAAACTCCAAGTTGTTATCAACCGTGCCAAGAACGCGGTTGACCTGACCACGAAGGTCTATTCCTGCATGCAACCGAAGAACACGCAAGAACAAGATAACAAGCAATCTGAAATTGCAAATATTGATATGAAGATCAAAAGGTGGGATTCCGAAGGCTGTCTTGACAGGTGGTCGTCCGACACAACTGAAGAACAGAAGTTTGCATAATAGCTAAACCTAAACTCAACAAAATCCAAGTCCTAACAAGGGAGGCGGCGGCTCCTTTATAGGGAGAACAACCAGGAGGGGCGTCCAAAGTGCATGCTCTAGGGTTACAAGGCCCATGGGCCCAATTGATGGTGGCGCAGCACCCTTTTGACTCGGACTCAAAAACCAACGTGGATTGTTTTGATGATTGCAGCCGGCTCGGATGGAATTGGAAGATGAGGTTGGATCCGTTGGAAAGTAGACTTCATAAGCTTTCCATGAAGTACAAGAACGTCCCAAACGGAGTCCGTATGAGAAAGTTACGTTCGTTTCAACTTGCACCATTGCAGCAGTCCGAATCTGATTCCAGTACGTGACCAACACGGACTCTTTTGATGATTGCGGCTGTCTCGGATAGAATTTGAAGATGGGGTTGAATCCTTTAGAAAGTAGACTTGATAAGCTTTCCATCAAGTCCAAGAACGTCTCAAACGGAGTCCGTATGACAAAGTTACGTCCGTTTAAACTTGCACCATTGCAGCAGTCCGAGTCTGATTCCAAAACGTGTCCAACTCGAATTCGTGCTTGACTTGGTCTCAAAGTGACGTGGTGACCTCCATTATTCCTTCCATGCATGTCCAGGACTCCATGTCCCTTTCCTTCATCCTTTCCCAAATTCCTAAGCACAATTAAATCACTTGCATTAGGTAGCGGTCTATTCTCAGTAACATATGAAGGCTGAAGAAACGAATTCACCTTTAGTTCAATCTTGATATTGGGCGCGATTGTCGTATGTGTTTGTGGCGTGGTCACATCATCCTCCCCTTCTTGATAGAAAACCGTCCTCGGTTTTAGCATATGTGTAGCCTCACGTATTGCATGATCTTCATCATAAATCTCGGTACATGATAACAAACGCAACAAACTCTCATTATGTAATATCATACGTTCTTTATCACACAAAGTAAAACCTTTTTGAAACGAGCTCACCTTATAATTTAAGTGATGCGTAGGAGCTCTTGTAATTGGAACAACAAGCATAGCAAATATGGTTGTATCCATAGGGGTCGTGTTCTCATCATCCTCCCCTTCTTGAAAACAAAGCCGTCCTCGGCTTTTGATAAACTGAAAGTATGGTAACAAAGAAGCCAAGGTGTATGCATGGTATATGTATATGTCATCCGTTTTAACAGTTCTTCGTTGTTGCACAACTAATATTATAACACAGCAGCAATCATAAAAGCTCATTGTATTATTAACCCAAAAGTAATCATATATGTTAATGAACAAATCAAAATTTCTCACACAGTAATTATCGCAACTTGTTTTGCAAATGTAAGTGAAGCATTTATGCAATTCAAATCTTTGAAGTTGTAAACTTGTTGTGGTGGCACATATAGGCAAAGCTACAACTTTTGGAATCAAACAAAGTTTATCCATATAATCAGATTTCAATTGAGCAATAGCAAATTCATCTAGTAAGGGTGAAAAAATTTGCAAGTTCTTCCATACATCAATTTCATTATTCAGATTGCCAATGTTAGATGGTTCAATAAGAGAAGAACACATAGGCATTGAATGATCACTAAAATTTATTTTTCTTTCATAATGAACAAGATTGAGCATACAAGAGTTGTTGTTCAAAACAACAAGCTGCAATTCATCCATGTGGTCACAAGTTATGCATATTCGATATACAAGAAATTGATTTCCTACACCATAATCTCCAATCAAATTAAACTTATACCCAGGGGTGTAGGCACTAAACAAGAATTTTGAACATGTAAGTTCAGAAACTTTCTCCAAAGCATGTGACAATTTCATAGGAAGATCCAACATGATGTAACACAATGAATTGGCAGGAGAAATTTTAGTTAAAACTTCTTTATGTCTAACCAAAGCCACATGATCATTGTATGTGATTAATTCATCACATGAATCACTCAAAACAGTAGGCAATTCAATTATTTTTTGACAAGGTGCACTCAACGTATTCTCAACACTCAAATCAATGCAGTGTGAATTCTCTACTTGAAATATGGGCATGTCAGAATTGTTTTCCACTAAGTTTTGCTCTAAAATAGCATGAACGGTGCATAATTGTTGTTCTTCACAAGCATACTCACCGTGAGTGATGATAGCACCATGATCTTTACCTTTTTGGCTCCCCTCAGATGATGTAGGTGCATCCATCTCCTCATCTTCGTTCTCAACGAATGGAATCGATGGTTCAATCAACTCATGCTCCTTTTTGACATGGTTCTCAACTGCCTGCAAGTTGTTAGTCACAGAAAAAGGCACAAACATGGGTTTGCTCTCATGTTTCTTATCATCAAGCACTCTCAATTTCTTCTCAATCTGACGTTCAACATTACATGCAAGTATAAACAAATGAGGGAGAGAATTATATTCTTTGTGAATGAGAAGGTCCTGAATTTCTTTATTAAGGCCACGTAAGAATCTATTCTCTGTAGCTTCAGCATGTTCCTCTAAGCCACAACGCAACAAAAGAGCTTTCAATTCTTCATAGTATTCACTTACAGTTCTCCTACCTTGTTCTAAACGTTGCAATCTGTTTAACAAGTCACGTGAATAATATGAAGGAACAAATGTAGATCTCATCACTCATTTCAAAACATTCCAAGTTTTAGGTACATGTGGTAGTCTACATTGTTTCCTCCACCAAAATAATGCGAAATCAGTGAATTCAGTAGTAGCAGCCCTAACTCTTTCATCATCAGGAAAATCATAGCATGCAAAATTTCCATCTAATTGTATTTCCCAATCAAGATAAGCTTCAGGGTCATATCTACCAGCAAATGGCGGAATTGTAAACTTGGCATCATCATCACATGCCTCTCTTGTTAACCTACCTGTGCCTTGTTGATTTTGTCGAAGTCGACAACGGTCGTGATCATTGGATCCCTCAATTCTGTTGTTGATGGTGGTGAGGGTCTTATTAATACGATCCAACAAGTTGTTGGTCTCACAAAAATTGCTACAATGTGATCTTGAACCTGTCATGGTTAGTAGAAAACAAGGAAATACACTAGAATTATGTAAGTCCCTATAAACTACTAGGAGGTGGAGCTTCGCAAGTCACACATCTCTCGAACTCTTACCAAGCTCTTACAAGTTCTTACCAATGCAAAACAGGTGGTGCAACTGGTGGCTGGTTCGTGATAACTTAACTCAAGTGATGAGTATAGCGATTGCAAGGTACAGCGAGACCTGTTCGGTTGTAGAAAAGTGGAGCTTGGATAGGCTATGTATTTTGTAGCAAAGGAAAACAATCAATTAATTTCAGAAATTGCACAGAATTGAATTATAGTTCGTATCTAGCACTTAGCCTATGTTGCTGATCAACCAAAGATGGAAGAAGGCTAAAATAAGTGTATGGCAATGTATGGGAGTGGTAAATACAAGATAATTCGATCGAAAGCAATCTGGAATTGAAGAACACAAGGATTGTTCCAAAACTTGGAAACTGAAGATTTCTGTCCACTGGACAGCGCGTCGGTATCCCGGCCGTAACTTTTTGTCAGTTGCCTTTTTTTCAATGATTCTTTTTTTCTCCGTTTTCTGACGGCTTTTTCTACAACTTTTGTTTTTGGGCCAAGGTCTGGAAACCGACCTACAAATTCGCACAAAATTCACAAGTGCCGACTGTTGCAGATTCAATCTGGAATTTTGGGTCAACTTCCACCGCAGATATCTCTTAACTTCCTTGCTGGAATGACGTGAAATTTTAAAGATAGATGGATGATAAATTTTTGAATCTAATGGCGGTGGTCTCACTCAAAAATAATCTCGGAATCAAAAGATATGACGTTTTTGGTGGCGGCTGCAGAGAAAGGACAGATCAGCCGAAATTGGAATTAGGGTTTGGGGTGGGGGATTTTTTTTTATTTGGATTTTTCTTGGAACAAAGATATGACCAGCAACTAGACAAAGCTAAAACGGACACAAATTCAATTTAGCAAACCAAAACTAACAGATTGAAAAGCACAACGGGGTTTGGACAGCGGAAATTAACTCTTTTTGTGGGGCAATTTTTCTGGACTATGGGAAATAAAATCAATCTACTAACTAAGGATACAAGAAATTCCTACCGGTCAACTGAAGCTCTGATACCACTTGATGAGGCGATGGTGTCCCGATCTTCCGATAGGATGATAACTATCGATTTTGGCGGAGGCGACCCTTGCGATCCGACTACAACCGAACGACGTCGCTTGCGCCTTAGCAATCGCTGAACCAAACTCCAAGTTGTTATCAACCGTGCCAAGAACGCGGTTGACCTGACCACGAAGGTCTATTCCTGCATGCAACCGAAGAACACGCAAGAACAAGATAACAAGCAATCTGAAATTGCAAATATTGATATGAAGATCAAAAGGTGGGATTCCGAAGGCTGTCTTGACAGGTGGTCGTCCGACACAACTGAAGAACAGAAGTTTGCATAATAGCTAAACCTAAACTCAACAAAATCCAAGTCCTAACAAGGGAGGCGGCGGCTCCTTTATAGGGAGAACAACCAGGAGGGGCGTCCAAAGTGCATGCTCTAGGGTTACAAGGCCCATGGGCCCAATTGATGGTGGCGCAGCACCCTTTTGACTCGGACTCAAAAACCAACGTGGATTGTTTTGATGATTGCAGCCGGCTCGGATGGAATTGGAAGATGAGGTTGGATCCGTTGGAAAGTAGACTTCATAAGCTTTCCATGAAGTACAAGAACGTCCCAAACGGAGTCCGTATGAGAAAGTTACGTTCGTTTCAACTTGCACCATTGCAGCAGTCCGAATCTGATTCCAGTACGTGACCAACACGGACTCTTTTGATGATTGCGGCTGTCTCGGATAGAATTTGAAGATGGGGTTGAATCCTTTAGAAAGTAGACTTGATAAGCTTTCCATCAAGTCCAAGAACGTCTCAAACGGAGTCCGTATGACAAAGTTACGTCCGTTTAAACTTGCACCATTGCAGCAGTCCGAGTCTGATTCCAAAACGTGTCCAACTCGAATTCGTGCTTGACTTGGTCTCAAAGTGACGTGGTGACCTCCATTATTCCTTCCATGCATGTCCAGGACTCCATGTCCCTTTCCTTCATCCTTTCCCAAATTCCTAAGCACAATTAAATCACTTGCATTAGGTAGCGGTCTATTCTCAGTAACATATGAAGGCTGAAGAAACGAATTCACCTTTAGTTCAATCTTGATATTGGGCGCGATTGTCGTATGTGTTTGTGGCGTGGTCACATCAGACGTCCTCCGCCACCGGAGCTCTCCCGCCACGGCCGCCTCCCCGCGCCGCCGCATGTGCTCGTCACTGGCTCGCCTCCGCCACGCTCTGGCTAGCCTGGCCGCTCAGGTGAGCAGGTACCTCACTGATGCCTATGCTCGCCTCGCTTCCTTTCCTCTTTCTCTCCGGCCACCGACGCCAAATCGGCTCTCCCCGCCGACCGCCACCGTCGCCAGCTTGCCGTGGCACCTCCCCGGCCGGCGCCAGTACCTCCTGGAGCCTCCTCGTCACTCAGGGGTTCCATTTTGGCGATAGCCGCCTCCTCCCCGGCCATGCCCCCTACTCTGTTTCAGTTGGCCGAAAGGCCCTCCACCTGTGTGTCTCTGTATGGTGGGCCGGACTAGAAGCTTGGCCTCAAACTCATACGCCTCAGTTTGCTCATCCACTCCTTCTAAAATTGTATCTAAAACTTTCTCATTTGAGCAAGGCAGTAAAATGTGATTTGCAAATAAAGGTGGGAATAAGGTATCAGTTGCAAAACTATAATGGAAGCTTGCAATTAAAAAAAAGAGAAGACAAAAACTTATCTTTAATAAGTTTCATGATAATAAAAGGTAACAAATAACATATAAATTCTCATGTAAAACTAAAACAAAAATATGCATGATCTATTTTCAAATAATGAGGAAATCGACATGGATTACAGGGATGTTACTATTAAACTCTAATTTGTGGAACTAATTAAAAGATCATCTTTTATAAATCAAAGGTACTAGACGTTAATCCTAAATTAACTTGGGCATTTAAAGTGTTTGGATTTATTTGGTCTTTCTTTTCTTGTTCGCGTATTAGAATCTGAAGACTCGACGAGGCGATAGACTCGAACAAGATCAAGAATCGGGTAAAACGAGGACTAGAAAATTAAGATCACTGACTGAGCAGGCTTTGAGTTGGGTCAAGGCCGTGGTACACCAAGCAAGGCAAGTCATCACTTTGATCATATTGATCCTACATTTTATGCAAAATTATGTTCTTTCAAACTATCAACTTGCATGCTTAATTCACTATGCAAATATATGTCAAAGCTTAAGGTAGCTACATGCCCACTTGATGTTGTATTAAATTTATTATGCCATCCCTTGATACTTGAATCACCTGATCCTTGTCACCATAGATATTAATGATAATTTTACTAGCTATAAGTCATATTAAATTCCATGCTAGTCTTATCAAAGTCCAGGGCACTAGTTGCCCTGATCACCAATCTTCAGAAACATAAGAACCGCCCGGACAAATTAAGGACTGAACCTTGTGATGACCTCCTTGTGTAAAATAGTACACCCACAAGTCTATATGGGTACGACCTAGCTGATTAACTTGCAAAGGTTTAGTTCAGATATCACCAGTGGTAAGTGGGTGCCAGGGTGTACTGGTTACTCACAGTGAGGCACAAGGATTTACTGTACTCGCATGGTACAAGAGGGGGCTTCTGACTGTGGTGGATTTAACATTCAGCAGTGAAACCTCAGCGGGTGGTGTCTAGCTAGATTGGAGCAAGGTAAAAGCTTTGTGATAAATTATCTAGGTCTCATGCCTAAGGAAGCATGTTGGCTATTAAGACAATTCATCTCTTGTGGTGAAAGTGTACAACCTCTGCAGAGTGTAAAATTGTTCGAGCAGCCGTTCCCACGGTCAAGGGCGGACATGGGAACCCACTCGAGTTAGTTCTATTTCAAAAACCTTTGTGGGTGGGACAAAAACCTATCAGAGGGATGTACTCTGATTTTGAATTTTTCCTGGAGGGACGTACTCCAACGTGGTTGATAATATGAAGTGGCATAATGATCAAAAGTTAGCATAGGTGGATGGAACCATGTAATCGGTGGATGGAACCTACACCGCTACAAATATTGCACAATTCCAAGCTCTTTAGAGCATGTTTATAAAATGCCAAGTCATAGGAATTTTAATTATGATTATTGCAAATGTCGCATTAAGCAAATAAAAGAACCTCAAGCCTCCTTTGACAGCCTTGCATATATTATTATTGCATCCTGTGTGGTGGCTTGCTGAGTACCGTTGTACTCACTCTTGCTTAATTACCATCATTTAGTCAGAAAGGAAATAAAGTCAAGCCCTGCGATGCCTAAAAAGGGTCGACAGAGCTGGAAGACAAAGAGGCCATGGACTAGTTCGCGAACCCCAGTTGGCTGCCTATGGGCAAGTCCTGCAGATCCCACCTGTGTGAAGTTTCCGCTGCTGCATTTTATCATTTTCGGCCTATTCGGCCCATGAGTAAGTATTACTGTACTATCTTCGCTTCCGCATGGTATGTTTTTGATATACAGTAATGTATCTATGAGCACTATCTACTGATCCAGGGAATAGTGCGGTGGAATCACAGAGGATCTGGGTTTACTAAGCCGATGTCTGACAAATCATCACATGAAGTAGAAATGCTAGTTCTAGCAATTTTTACACTAGACATGTCGTAAAAAATATCACATGTAATTACAATGCTAGTTCTAATTTTGCTTGAGTTTTCTTGGACAAACGAGTTATGAGCTTCCTTTAGCTCATCATAAGATTATTTAAGACAGAGATGCTCTTTCTTTAAGACATTGAATTTTGACTTATCTTTTCCAAAATATTTATTTAATTCTACTAGTATATCTATAAGTTCATCATAAGAAGGCTCTTCATCATTAAGAGATTTTACCTTCTCTCCTTTTACCATAAGGCATGTAGGAGACGAGAAGAGAGATGGAGCTTCCTTGATGGTGATGGCAATAAGTCTCTTCATCTTGGGGGACTCATCCTCATCGGAGTCAGAGTCCGTGAACTCCTCATCAAAGTCCACTCTCCAATGTGGGCTTCATCCTCATCTTTGTAAAGCTTCTTGAAAAGCTTCATCTTTCCATTGAAGTCCTTCTTCTTGAATGGCTTGCCCTTGTCATCCTTCTTTGTGGGGCAATGAGAGGAAATGTGCCCCTTCTCATCGCACTCATAGTAACGAATATTGCTATAGCGCTTATTGTCGTTGTATGTCCGCCCCTTCTTGCTCTTCTCATGACTAGCGCTTCGGTATGAGCGCCTCTTTATGAACTTCTTCATCTTCCTCATAAGGAGAGCCAACTCCTCGTTGGAGTCCTCCTCATCATCCTCAGACTCATCGTTTAATACCACCTTGGCCTTGAAAGTGGTGATCTTTTTGCCCTTGGAGGAGGTTACTCCAAGAGCTCCTTCTTGTTCTTCTTGTACAACTCGTTGGTGATGAGGTTTCCCAAGAGTTGTATTAGCGTCATTCTTATCAACTCGGGAGAGTTATGGAAGAATGTGACCAACATCTCATACTTCTCCGATAATGTCCTAAGCATGTTTCTTACAATATCAACATCTGTTACTGGCATGCCAAGACTCTTGAGCACATTCACAATGTTTTTGAGGCAAGAATATGTTTCATTTATATCCTCATTAGGCAACATTGTGAATGTCTCGTATTTGATCCGAAGCCTATGCAATTTGACTTCTTTAACTGTAAATGTTCCCTCATGGATTTCCGATAGGGTGGTCCAAATATTGTGAGCGGCTTCCAAATTGCTCACTCTATTAAACTCATCCGCATTTAAAGCGTCAAATAGAGCATTCATAGGTTGAGCATCTAAATGAGCATTACGCCCCCTTGTTCCGTGGGATGTAGTGGATCAAGAGGCATGACGTAACCCTCATTTATAATTTTTCATATACTCGAACTCACAACCTTAAGATATATAGACATTCTAATTTTCCAAGAAGAATAATTAGAGTCATCAAAAAGAGGTGCCTTCCCTATCTATAGCAATCCTCTCACTAGCCATCATTTTCTCTCTAGACGGTTAAGTCTAAATCAACGAGAGACCAATCTCTAATACCACTTATAGGATCAAGGATAACCAACTAGAGGGAGGTGAATAGGAGGTTCTAAAATTTTTTGCCTTCTAAAACTAATTACCATAAATTATAACTAGGCAAAATTTCAATGCAATTTAAACCTACACAATTCTAGTATACCTAAGGCACCACAAACACTAGTCTCTACAAATATATCTCTAGCACAAGTAAATTAGATAATCACAATGATCACACTATACTAGAAATACAAGTACGAAAAGAAGAGACAAAGAAATAACCAATTGACACAAAATGTTTTACCGTGGTGTTCAGAAACTTGCCAGTTTCTCCTAATCCACATTTACGAAAGCTCAAGCAACTTGGACCAGCTATATGAATTAAGCCTCAACTCCTTAATCCAGTAGTGGTTGTCTTTTCTGCACTCTATGCTCAAGGATGTTGCAATGAAGTGTCTTACTCTGTCTATGAGCTGGTGGGGGAGTATTTATAACCCCACCAACCAAATCATGCTGTTACAAAGGTAATCCCTAAAAAAATTAGGGTGAGCAAAAGTACTGCTATTCATCAACCAGTACTATCGCACTTGTTCTGACACAACAGTAATATCTATTTCAGAACTTCTAAACTAGCCGTTGAAAGTTGGCGTGGTACTACCACCGTTATAAGCGCGGTAGTTCTGATCTTTGGTAGTTTCGAAATTTCAGCGCGGTACTTCCATTTGCTTCGAGGCCACAAGTTGGTACTCTCTGGAAATTCGTACCGCCCAGATTTTTGGAGCTTCTGAGTTCCGGCAGTTCCGTTCAAGAAGTGCGGTACTTCTGCTTTGTGGTAGTTCCGCCATTAAAAATTCAGTACTTTAGTTTTCCAAGGAGACAAATGCGATTCTAAGGGTGCTCTTTGGAAAAAAAACCATACTGCTCATTTTGTCGGAACTTCTAGAATGCAAAAGTACCATCGTTTTCACCCCGGTACTTCTGATTTTCTTGACAGTGCACAATTTGGCTATCAATTTTAGTTTTAAGTGCATGCATGATCCTACATTGATCCAATGGCACAAGAACATGATATAAAGTTACTAGCCATGATCCCTCTTAATAATACGATATTTATCCTATAATCCAGTCTGCCACCCTTTCTCCTAAGACCGGTAAAAACAAAAGGGATCCTAGACTACTTATACCTTTGTCTTGAGCCACATTGATCTTCATGTTGACCCTTAGCATGCATCTCACATCCATCATTGGGACTAAATCTTTCAAACACTCAGTAAATATGTTAGTCCCATATTCACATAATGTCATTAATTACCAAAACTACTTTTAGGGGCTAGATACTTTCAGTTGGTTGGGCCGCCATCCCTTGGCCACTCAGACCACCACCCACACTCAACTCGCAACAGAAACACCCCTCTCTAGAAAAATGCTACTAACAACTATAGGTCGATCACACCACACGGGTTGATCTGACCACCTTTACCATGTCGGTTAGACCATCGACCAGGTTCTTGACACCCGCGACCAGATCACTACACGACAACCGGTCGAAACCTAGTCAGACCCTTACGACCAGTCAGTCCTTATGATCAAACCAACACCGGTCTAACCGCCATGCCCCGATCGGTCAGACATCTCATGCTTAGCGGTCTAACTGGCCCTTCAAATTGGTTAGATCGACTGAGCATTGACAACAACTCCAAACCTTGCAAACTCCCAAAACCAAACTCTAACTTTGACAACATAAGCAACCTAGGATCAATTACTCATCACAAACTACGGGGTGATCTCCACATGGTGTTACAGCAAGTAAGCAGGATGCAGAGTTCATATATGCCTAAAAATTTTAGTAGTTCAACTTGCCTTGAATTTTCCCAACCTAAAAAAATTCTACAGATTATAACAAGAGCCTCACACATCACAAGAAACTTCCCAAATTTTCTACTGAAAATAAAAAAGAACAAGCAACTTGAGCACATACCAGGAGATAAGTTAGGGTTCATCCGATCTGCAGATTGATAGGCTAGGGTTTGGGTAGGGTGATGTTGAGGTCGACGTACATTTCCTTGGCGGAGCAGTCGGCGTTGTAGTCAGGCAGAGTAGTCAATGGCATGGTCTCGATGCTAAGGGAGAAGTGTGTTGAAAATATGGGCAATATTTTAATTCCAAGTTTTACTAGGAGACAAATACAATAAACTATTGATGCAAAACTTGCAACTAATAGCAGGCTATTCATCATACTTCAGAATATACACAAGTAAATTATAGTACCAAAGTTGAATGAACGAGCGAATAACTTACAATTGGGCTTGTTGAAGAGCAGGAGGCAATGCAGGATTGATGTAGTGCATAATATAGACGATGTATTACAGGAGCGGTCACGCAAATGCGCTGCCCAAAAACCTTATTGCCGCCCCGTGCAGGTACTCTCTGCGGCAATGGTTCGGAGATAGCCACTCTCCCTCCTTCCAGGTGCACGCCGGGAAGAAAGGTTGGTGAAGTTCAGACGGCGCAGTACAAAATCACAAGATCACAGAGAAGAAGGAAATGGAGGCAGTGAGATTCTCAGCTATACACTTTGGACGTCTCCAGGTGTGTATATATATAGATAGACTGTGAACTGACAAATTTAAACAGCCATTTACCCACTGGTAACTGACATATTTAATCAGTCATTTACCCACTAGTAACTGTCTGTCATCAAAACCCCAATAAAGTTTCAAATTCAAACGTTTGGATCTTATTCAAATAGAGAGAGTGTGGTGTAGGGTTCAACAAAAATAAAGATGGACTTAGTCTGCCACGTCACAAGTCACGCGATTTTCACGCAAAAATGCGCGAATACGTGTGCGTGATTAGCTAAAGCCCTCCTCATGCTATCTCTATCCATATTCAAGGAGTGGTAAGGACTCTAACTTATAAATTGGTCTTTCCCACCTTGGTTTAGCAATCTGGTACTAAACCATGTATACTTTGAAATTAAGGAAATAAGCTTTGTTTATATGGACCAATTTCTAACAAAGTGGACGAGGTGGCGCTGATCGTAGCCTATGGTTGGCCAGCACACACCACCCTGAGATGGGCAAGACATTGACATGCGGAGGTGCGATGCAGATGCGAGGGTATCGCTAAGCAAGGAGGTGATCACATCGAGGGTAGGAGACAACGAGGGGATCGTGTTGGGTGTGAGGCGATGAATCAACGGTAATGGGATCTGATACACCGCAATTTGGAGCGCGATGGGTTGTGAGTTGGGTCGGGATATATTTACGCGGTGTCCAATTACAGCCCACCTGGACCAAACTTAAACCAAGGAATCCATTTACTGTGCAATCCGACTACACCTGAAAATGTGAGAGACCATGTGGTCCTGACTCCATGTGAATGATGAGTAATTGACAAAGGTTTAGGATAGTCGAGATTGGATTGTGTGGTCGGACCATGTCGTTGCAGGGTGCAATGGGCTAGGTCGGACTTTGGTCAAACTTGGTCGTATGGGTTTAGGACGCCTATTCTTGTTTTCGACAGGTTTGGACTTCATCTGTGGTAAGTGTGATGGAAGTTGTGCTTTCATGTATCGAGCGGTGCTATTTGACGTGTTTTCTTGTCTGTGTGACTGCAGGACGTCGAGTGGAGTCGTGGTGAGACACGGTGGACCGGACTAGGCGCAGGTGGCGCTGAGGTCAGAACGGTCGGGATGTGTCGAAGACGACGTGGACTCGAGGTGGTTGCGAGGCGTGCGAGGCAAGGAGCGCGGAAGCTTCCCGGAAGGTGCACGAGGGGCGAATCGGGAAATTCACATGGCTGCACAAGCGGGAGCGGGCTCCGTTGGACTTAGCGGGCGTAACGGGGCGGAGACCCGTTAGCCATGAGGCTATAAATAGGTGGAGAGGGCTGCATGCCCACTTTAGCACTTGAGGAGAATTAGGGTTTGCTAGAGTCAAAAGAGGCTTTGAGAAGTTTGTTTTGGCCTTAGGCTTTAGTGGGTGAGAGTGGTTGGAGAGGCAGAGTCGTGCTCCCTCTGTCCCCTTCGATGGTTCCTAGATAGAACAGAGTGTTGTGTTCTTCCTCCTCCAAGCATTCATGGTTGAGGTAGAGAGAAGGAGAGGGAGAGGTGATCCAACTTGTAATCATTCCTCATGTCCTAATGTCCATGCGTATGGGGACGTAGTTCCTTGTATCTCCTGTTGATTGGAATGAAATCTGAAGTTTCTCCCGTGCTCCTGTTTCTGTTTTTGCTTCGATGCTTTTCTTGCCTGATTCTTGAGATTTTTGTTTTTGTGTTCTTTCATGCTGGGAAGGCCCAAAATGGGTTGCTCTATGTTGGGATGATGCCTCAAGATCATTTGATCAATTTACCAAGAGCAAACTTCATTTTAATTTCAGTTTTTGGTTTTGAGCCTCCCCTGTTCATGTTTTGCATTTCTAGGGTTTGGTGCTGTTCTTGATTCCCTTGTTGAGATGGCTTGAAATTTGGTATGGAGAGTCCAGAGGCTATTAATTAGCTACCCTCAAAATTTCATGGCCAAAGGATCAACGGTTAGGGAGTAATTTGATTTTTGGCTCGGGTCTTGCAAAAATTCAGATTTTTACCCATAATCTGAAATTCTTGCTTCTTGGTTTGATTCTCTTGTTTTCCAAGGTCCCCTTACTATTTGGTATGTTGTAGTAAGGCCTTGGATCAAAAAGATTGAGAGCAAACCTTCTTTTTAGCCAAAAATCCGAAGTCTCAAAGTTTCAGCCTGAAAATCCTGTTTGCTGTTTTTCTCGAGAGGTACTACCGCTCCTGGAGAGGAACTACCGCTCAGAGGTACTACCGCTCTTGTTCGGACCAGTCCGAACGTCTCCGGCGAGAGGTACTACCGCTCGGTATTGCGGTACTACCGCTCAGAGGTACTACCGCTCGTCACAGCGGTACTACCGCTTGCAGCCAGACTTGCGCTGAATTTGTTTTTCTTGATTGCTTCTTTCTGGGCCTAGTTTTTCAGTGTCTCTGTGATTTCCAGTGAGGGCTTATTTTCTCCTTCATAGCTCCAATAGCTATTGGAGAAGAAGATATTTGTTGGGGGCGATTTTTAAAGATCGACATTCAACCCCCCCCCCCCCTCTGTCGCCATTTCGGTCCAACAATTGGTATCAGAGCCGGTTAGCTCTTGTCAATAGATCCTAACCGGTCTCAAGAGCCATGGCGACGGACAAGTACTCGTCCAAGCCTCCCGTCTTTGATGGCCTGGATTACCCCTTCTGGAAGAGCCGAATGGAAACATACATCCAGGCACAGGGGTATGCCATTTGGCGGAAGGTGAAGGTCAGATTTGTTGTTCCTGCCGATGAGAACATTAATGCTGGAAATATGCATGATGTTGTGGCAAACGCTAAGGCAAGGAACATCATAATCCAGAGCTTGAGTCGTAGCGAGTTTGACCGCATATCTCATCTTTCGTCCGCCTTCGATATTTGGGAGACCCTCGATGCTTACCATGAGGGCACCACCCAAATAAAGACGGTGAGACAGGACCAGTTCAAGCGAGATTACAACAAGTTTGAAATGCTCGCTGGCGAGTCCCTTGATGAGTGTTTTGCGCGTTTTCACAAGATTCTGAGCAACCTCCGAGCGGTCGGTCTCACATACCCCGACTCGGATAACGCTCGACAAATGCTCGCTGCACTCGACCTTCGTGTTTGGGAGATGAAGGTGACTACCATCAAGGACACTACGGATCTCTCGACTTTGACTCTTGATGCGCTGTACTCGCGTCTCAAGACTCACGAGATTGACATTGTCTCTCGCAAGTCGAAGTCACAGTCGATGGCTCTAGTCACAGATCCCAGCTCGGCTTCTGGTCCCTCTTCTGATTCTTCTTGCGGTTTCTCCCTTGCTGCTCTCTGTGACATAACTGATGATCAGTTAGAGCAGCTTGCGGATGATCAGCTGGCCCTCCTTGCTCGAAGATTCTCCCATGCTTACAAAGGGAGGAGGGACAGAAAGAGAGGAGGACCTGTGATTTGCTTCGAGTGTGGTGGCCCCAACCACATTCGGGCAAACTGCCCCAAGCTGGAGAAGGGCAAGAACGACTACGGCGGTTCGGGCAAGATCGACTGCACCGACAAGAACCGCAACAAGAAGCCTCCAGCTCAGACGCCGGGAAAGAAGAAGTTCCGCAACTTCGGGAAGGCCAAGAAGCTCTTCCACCGCGTCCTCACCGCCTTCGACGACCTCGACCTCAGCGAGGTGGAGGGATGGAGCGACGACGACGGGACAGGTGACCAAGAGCCCAAGGATGGCGGCGACGACTTCTCCGGCATGTGCTTCATGGCCCTCGAGGGCGAACTCAGCGACAGCGAGCTGTACTCCGACTCGGACGAGGTATGCCCCACCTACGACCAGCTCAATCATGCTTTTCTTAAGCTAGGTGGATTTCATGCTAGAGCTAGGGCTAGGTGTACTGAGCTAGAGAAGGAAGTAGACAGATTGTCACTAGAGATTATTGCTCTTACATCTGGTCCCTCTAGTGACGACTGTGATACATGCTCTGCCTTGCTGGGTGACATGGAGAAATTGAGGACCTCGCATGATAGTTTGTCCTCCGAGCTTGATACTGTTAAGGTGGAGAACATTAGTCTGTTGGCTGAACTAGAGATGAGTAGGATTGCTTCTATTTCATCTGCTCCTGTTGAGACTAGTGCTTGCACCTCATGTGAGGATAAGGACAATGCTTTTAGAGGCCTTTATACCATGTTGCTTGATCTACCCGAGTCATGTGAAAACTGCAATAAGCTGAAGTCGAACCTAAAATGGGCAGATCACAAGATTGCTGAGTTGCATGCTTCTTTACTTGAGCCTGTTGTTTCTTGCACCAATTGTCCAAAATTAACTCTTGAACTTGAATCTGTTTCTAAGCAATTCCAAGAGATGATTGATCAAAACAACAAATTGGCTCAGTTTGCGACTAAGGATCCTGTTAGCTCACCATGCATTAGTTGTGACAAACTAAAACTTGAACTCGTTGCTTTGAATGATAAATGTGTGAAGCTAACTAAGGACTTATTAGAGAAGTCATCAACTCCTTGTGATGTGATTGCTGAGGAGGGGGAGAAGCCCCAGGGTAAGGTAGAGACGCTTAGCGACGAGAACCAACCTGCTAGCAGTAGGACTGTCCATTCTGAGTCGGCTGTGCGTGCACAAGCCATTCTTACCTCTGCTGTTGGTTCTTCATCTGCTCCCTTACCTGCTGTTGTTCCCTCTTCTCCCTGCTCTTCTTGCACCTCTCTCTTTCGGGAGTGTCAGTACCTTATGAACACTCTCGAGAGATTTGTAGGTGGCAAGAAGAAGCTTAATCTTATTCTAGACCAATCCAAGATTTGCAAATTCAATCAAGGTCTAGGATATGATTACTATGAGGACATTAGGAAGCATCCACCTGCTATTCTCAGACCCATAGTAGGAGGTGCGATCGAGGTTGAGCCCAGGTCTGATGAGGTCAAATTCAAATCAGCGGGCTTTGCCCAAGGGATTTCTGACAGCAAGGTGAGTCCACCTGCAGCTTCGGCCTCTCAGAAGCCGAAGCCATCTCATGCTACTTCTGCCTCTCAGAAGGCGAAGTATCATTGCACCTTCTGTCAGAAGGATGGACATACGATCGATCGATGCTTCAGGCGCGCCAAGATCGCGCAGAGAGACCGTGTTGCAGCTCTTAGGCATATTCAGGGTCAGCCCCAGACCTTGAGTGCACCTAAGACTAGCACGAGGTCCAGGTTTGCTTCTGACGGTTTTGGGCAGCATCGAGGACTTGGTTTTTCTGAGTCTTCTGGTTTTCGTCCTCGTGCTGCTCCAGGTCGTGACTTCCGCCGTCCTGAGGGTACATCTCGTCGAGACAGTTACCCACGACGTGATCAGCAGGTTGCCGGTGTTTCGACTCGCTTTCCCATAGCAGTCGGACCTAGCAACAGCTTCAGGTCTGCTCACAGACCTTCTGCTTTGAGTGACAGAGAGCGTAGGGTAGCTAGAGGTCAGTCGTGTGTGGCTACTTCTGCTACTCGACGTGTCGTTCAGTATTGGGTGCCAAAATCACTGTTGATTTACCCCAGTACTGAGACTTTACTCTCTTGTTGACTCAGGTTCGCCGGGCAGGGAAGGGAAAGGTTTGGCTCGTCGACTCCGGGTGTTCACGACACATGACCGGAGATTCTCGTTGGTTTTCTTCCCTTGCCCGTGCTCCAGGTGATGAGACGATCACCTTCGGAGATGCTTCATCTGGGCGCGTCATCGCCAAAGGTACTGTGCGCATTAATGATTCTTTCATCTTGAAAGATGTAGCCTTGGTTAGTAAGCTGCAGTATAATTTGCTCTCAGTCTCTCAGCTTACCGATGACAGTTTTGAGCTGAGCTTTAAGAAAAACAATTGCAAAATTCTTGATTCTTCGGATAGTCTGGTTTGCGGGATTTCTCGTTTTGGGAGGATCTTTCGTGCTGATTTTTCTGAGTCTTCTGGTGATCCTCTCAGGTGTTTAGTTGCTTCTGAGTCCCGCGACCTTTCCTTCTGGCATAGGAGACTTGGTCATATAGGCTTTGACCATTTGACTCGAGTTAGCGGTCACGATTTCATTCGTGGTCTGCCGAAACTCAAGATGGTCAAAGATCTTGTTTGTGCTCCATGCCGGCACGGCAAGATGGTTGCCGCTTCTCACCCTCCGGTCACAGTCACTATGACCGATGCACCGGGACAGCTGCTCCACATGGATACAGTGGGACCAGCTCGAGTGCAGTCAGCAGGAGGGAAGTGGTATGTTCTTGTCGTGGTCGATGACTTCTCGAGGTATTCTTGGGTGTTTTTCTTAGCCTCGAAGGATGAGACGTTTTCACATTTCCGAGGTCTTTTGGTAGGCTTTCTGTTGAGCTCCCGGGTGCCTTACGAGCGATCCGCAGTGACAATGGCACGGAGTTCAAGAATTCCTACTTCGAGAGTTTCTGTGGTGAGACAGGTGTAGAGCACCAGTTCTCTTCTCCGCACGTCCCACAACAAAATGGCGTTGTGGAGAGGAAGAACCGTACCTTGGTCGAGATGGCCAGGACGATGCTTGATGAGTACTCTACACCGCGTAAGTTTTGGGCTGAGGCTATAGCTACCGCGTGCCATGTCTCAAATCGAGTATTTCTTAGGGCACACTTGCACCGCACTTCTTATGAGTTGAGATATGGGCGAAAGCCCAGCGTCTCTCATTTTCGTGTTTTTGGTTGCAAGTGTTTTATCTTGAAGTCTGGGAACCTAGATAAGTTTGAGTCACGTTCCTGTGATGGGATCTTTCTAGGCTACTCGACTTCTTCGCGGGCTTATAGGGTCTGGAACTGCGAGTCTAGCAAAATGGTAGAGACCTGTGAGGTGACCTTCGATGAGGCCAGTCCGGGGACTAGGCCCGATATCTCAGGTTCTTTAGAGCGGTCCGAGACCATCTTTGTGGATGATGAGGACGATGGAGACGATGGTTGTCTACCTGATCCAGCTCCTCATCCTCCCCTTGAGATGTCTTCTTCCACGGTACCTCAAGGTGATCAGCCCTTGCCTACTGCTTCCTCCGGAGCTAGTGGCTCTGTCCCTGCCTCTTCTGCACACGAGGTAGAGGCCACTTCTTCTCCTCATCCAGGACCTCCTAGACATATCCAAAAGGCTCATCCTTCAGAGCAGATCATTGGAGACCTCTTCGAGCGTGTTACCCGCTCAAAATCTGGCTTATCTCAATTCTGTCTCCATTCTGCTTTCATTACCTCCTTTGAGCCCAAAGATGTTTCTCATGCTTTATCTGATGAGTCTTGGGTCAATGCCATGCATGAGGAGCTAGAAAATTTTGAGAGGAACAAGGTCTGGTCGCTTGTCGAGCCCCCGCGAGGTCACAATATTATTGGGACTAAGTGGGTGTTCAAGAACAAGCAGAGCGAGGATGGAGTGGTTATTCGGAACAAGGCTAGACTGGTAGCTCAGGGGTTCTCCCAGGTTGAGGGTCTAGATTTCGAGGAGACCTTTGCCCCTGTAGCTCGACTTGAGGCCATTAGAATCCTGCTTGCCTTCGCAGCTTCTAAGGGTTTCAAGCTGTACCAGATGGACGTCAAGAGTGCCTTCCTTAATGGAGTCATTGAGGAAGAAGTCTACGTCAGACAGCCTCCAGGTTTCGAAAACCCCAAGTACCCAAACCATGTCTTCAAGCTTTCCAAAGCGTTGTATGGACTTAAGCAGGCCCCCAGGGCTTGGTATGAGAGGCTTAAGTCCTACTTGTTGAGTCATAGGTTTGAAATGGGTAAAGTAGATAAGACCTTGTTTATCCGTAGGCCTGGCACTGACCTTCTGCTCGTCCAGATCTATGTCGATGACATCATCTTTGGCGGCTCTTCCCATACTCTGGTTTCACAGTTCTCGGATGTCATGAGCACCGAGTTTGAGATGAGTATGATGGGTGAGTTGACCTTCTTCCTTGGCTTCCAAATCAAGCAGACTCGGGAGGGTACATTTCTTCATCAAGGAAAGTACACCCGTGACCTCCTGAGGCGCTTCGACATGAGTGATGGTAAGCCTGTGTCGACTCCCATGGCTTCTACAGCCTATCTTGACCCAGATGAGGATGGCGAGCCAGTTGATCAGAAAGAGTATAGGAGTATGATCGGCTCCCTTTTGTACCTCACTGCCTCGAGACCAGACATACACTTTGCTGTGTGTCTTTGTGCTCGGTTTCAGGCTTCTCCTCGCGTTTCTCACCGCCAGGCGGTGAAACGCATTCTTCGGTACCTTCGAGCTACCATTGACTATGGTATCTGGTACTCTTCCTCTTCTTGTTTTTCCGTGAGAGCCTTCTCGGATGCAGACTTTGCTGGCTGTAGGATAGATAGGAAGAGCACATCTGGCACTTGCCAATTCATTGGCACTTCTCTCGTTTCCTGGTCCTCTAGGAAGCAGTCCGGAGTTGCACAGTCCACTGCAGAGGCCGAGTACGTTGCTGCAGCCAGCTGCTGTAGCCAGGTGCTTTGGATGGTCTCGACCCTGCGGGACTTTGGGTTGACTATCGATAGTGTTCCACTCTTTTGTGATAACACTTCTGCGATTAACATTGCTAAGAACCCAGTGCAGCACTCTCGGACCAAGCATATTGATATCCGATATCACTTCCTTAGAGACCATGTAGAGAAGGGTGATATAGTGCTCCAGTTTGTGGAGAGTGACCACCAGTTGGCTGATATCTTCACCAAGCCTTTGGATAGTTCGAGGTTTTCAGCTCTGCGGGGAGAGCTTGGGGTGGTTTGTCCTTACGGACTGTAGTGAGGGGGAGCTTTGGGCTTTACTGCTTTACTTTATTGATTATGTTTCTGTCTCATTTCTGTTGCATTGCTCTCGGGGTGCATCGAGCTTAGTCCTTCTAGCATAGGTTAGAGTGCTTCTCTTGTCTAGTTGCTTAGACTTCTTACTCTTACCTTGTGCTTCCAGGATGCTTCTTATTAGCTGCTTCTTATCTCACTAGATTGAGCTCACTCACTTCTTGTAGGTTCTAGCGAGGGTCGGGCCGCCCTCGGATAGACAGGGTACGTGTTTGCTCTCTAGTGTGTGGATTACGGTCAGCTAATAGTCTTGGAGTCATATGGGGTAGATGAGAGTCAGTTTGAGCCATAGTTGTCTCTATATCTTATCTATGCTTTAAGGACTACCTGTTTGGTCTTATTTGCCAGCTTCTCAATTTTATTGCTTTGGTTCAGGGAGAGTTCATTTGGGAGCTTCTGAAGCTTAATTTTGACATAACTCAACTTGAACTAAAAGTTG
Organism: Dendrocalamus latiflorus; assembly: GCA_017311315.1. Lineage (NCBI taxonomy): Eukaryota > Viridiplantae > Streptophyta > Magnoliopsida > Poales > Poaceae > Dendrocalamus > Dendrocalamus latiflorus. Next base: position 12,144,160 of record CM029650.1, on the reverse strand, counting down.
CATCTAATGTTGAGGGGGAGCTGGACTTTCTTGCATTTTCAGCTTTCTAGCATTATAATCAATCTGCATTGAGCCTTGATTATTATCCTGTTATGACATGCTTCAATGCTTTACACCTTGCCATGTCTTGTGATTAGCTTGCTAGATTTATCATGACTTCATATGTGTAGACTAGCTTTCTGCCATGATAAGTTAATTAAAATTGCTCAACTTAAATTAAAACTTGTCATGTTAGCACTCGAGATTAATCTTGCTTGAGCTATCCCTTTATGATTCATGCCATGTCAACTAGGCTTAGCTGAGCGTTGAATCTTTATTGAGCCTTAGATTGAGCTGTTTTAGTCTCTTGATGATGCATAAGTTAGTACAACATGTTTACAAAGCAAAAAGATCTCTTTTGTGCGAAAAAACTGATTTCACCAATTCTTTCTCATGAGACGGCTTGCCATTGCACTAGGCATAAACTCAGGGGGAGTTTTGGATGACCTAGACTATCTTCTTAAGCTTCTTGCTTGGAGTAGTCGCATAAGGCTTGAGATCTAGCACATAAACAAAAAATTGGGTTGGAAACAACCATTAGCTTTAAAAAGACAATATTTTATGTGTTCAATTTGCTTAACCTACAAAAAGAACCAAGTACTTATACAAATGTTTCATTCTTGAGCATAGCACTCTATTTGGTCTCAATTGTAGCTTCTTGGTTCCGCTTAGCTTAATTGACATGGCCTGCATCATCCTTGGATATCTCTAGTTAGACTTTACTCATTGATGACTTGACTTGCTTACTAAAATGCATTACATTTCAGATTGTCATCTATGTGCTCTAGCTGGCTTACATATATGTTGTCATGATCTAGATAGCGTTTTATTGAGTTATGGCTTGGTGTATTACATTATGGTCATTATGGATAATTCTTATGGCTCTAAATGCTTAAATAACCAAACTTCAGCCATATTCATCCATTATGTCATATTCTCTCTATTGCATCTTGATGTGTTTATTGCCAAAAGGGGGAGAATAGAGAAGAAAAAGTCTGTTGGGAACAGTTTAGAGCTTTGGAGATCAATTTGATCTTTCTTGTTGCTCTAGTGTTCCTTCTGTCGACATGGTCATTAGCTTCATTCCCTTCTTTGGACCATGTTGGATTCTTCAAAATCAAACTCAACTTAATTCTTTTTCTGAGTTTGTCAATACACTCATCAAGGCGGAGATTGAGAGACCATGTGGTCCTGACTCCATGTGAATGATGAGTAATTGACAAAGGTTTAGGATAGTCGAGTTTGGATTGTGTGGTCGGACCATGTCGTTGCAGGGTGCAATGGGCTAGGTCGGACTTTGGTCAAACTTGGTCGTATGGGTTTAGGACGCATATTCTTGTTTTCGACAGGTTTGGACTTCATCTGTGGTAAGTGTGATGGAAGTTGTGCTTTCATGTATCGAGCGGTGCTATTTGACGTGTTTTCTTGTCTGTGTGACTGCAGGACGTCGAGTGGAGTCGTGGTGAGACACGGTGGACCGGACTAGGCGCAGGTGGCGCTGAGGTCAGAACGGTCGGGATGTGTCGAAGACGACGTGGACTCGAGGTGGTTGCGAGGCGTGCGAGGCAAGGAGCGCGGAAGCTTCCCGGAAGGTGCACGAGGGGCGAATCGGGAAATTCGCATGGCTGCACAAGCGGGAGCGGGCTCCGTTGGACTTAGCGGGCGTAACGGGGCAGAGACCCGTTAGCCATGAGGCTATAAATAGGTGGAGAGGGCTGCATGCCCACTTTAGCACTTGAGGAGAATTAGGGTTTGCTAGAGTCAAAAGAGGCTTTGAGAAGTTTGTTTTGGCCTTAGGCTTTAGTGGGTGAGAGTGGTTGGAGAGGCAGAGTCGTGCTCCCTCTGTCCCCTTCGATGGTTACTAGATAGAACAGAGTGTTGTGTTCTTCCTCCTCCAAGCATTCATGGTTGAGGTAGAGAGAAGGAGAGGGAGAGGTGATCCAACTTGTAATCATTCCTCATGTCCTAATGTCCATGCGTATGGGGACGTAGTTCGTTGTATCTCCTGTTGATTGGAATGAAATCTGAAGTTTCTCCCGTGCTCCTATTTCTGTTTTTGCTTCGATGCTTTTCTTGCCTGATTCTTGAGATTTTTGTTTTTGTGTTCTTTCGTGCTGGGAAGGCCCAAAATGGGTTGCTCTATGTTGGGATGATGCCTCAAGATCATTTGATCAAGTTTCCCAAGAGCAAACTTCATTTTAATTTCAGTTTTTGGTTTTGAGCCTCCCCTGTTCATGTTTTGCATTTCTAGGGTTTGGTGCTGTTCTTGATTCCCTTGTTGAGATGGCTTGAAATTTGGTATGGAGAGTCCAGAGGCTATTAATTAGCTACCGTCAAAATTTCATGGCCAAAGGATCAACGGTTAGGGAGTAATTTGATTTTTGGCTCGGGTCTTGCAAAAATTCAGATTTTTACCCATAATCTGAAATTCTTGCTTCTTGGTTTGATTCTCTTGTTTTCCAAGGTCCCCTTACTATTTGGTATGTTGTAGTAAGGCCTTGGATCAAAAAGATTGAGAGCAAACCTTCTTTTTAGCCAAAAATCCGAAGTCTCAAAGTTTCAGCCTGAAAATCCTGTTTGCTGTTTTTCTCGAGAGGTACTACCGCTCCTGGAGAGGAACTACCGCTCAGAGGTACTACCGCTCCTGGAGAGGTACTACCGCTCTTGTTCGGACCAGTCCGAACGTCTCCGGCGAGAGGTACTACCGCTCGGTATTGCGGTACTACCGCTCGGTATTGCGGTACTACCGCTCGTCATAGCGGTACTACCGCTTGCAGCCAGACTTGCGCTGAATTTGTTTTTCTTGATTGCTTCTTTTTGGGCCTAGTTTTTCAGTGTCTCTGTGATTTCCAGTGAGCGCTTATTTTCTCCTTCATAGCTCCAATAGCTATTGGAGAAGAAGATATTTGTTGGGGGCGATTTTTAAAGATCGACATTCACCCCCCCCCCCCCTTTGTCGCCATTTCGGTCCAACAAAATGGCCCAACCAAACAGCGTCTGTATGCCACCTCTACATTTGTATAGCCTATGAGTTATTACATTGGCCATTGATAGCACTATAAGAAACTATTTCAATGACAACTATAGTAATATGGATCTGGACCAAACTTAAACCAATGGAATCCATTTACAGTGCAATCCGATTACACCTGAAAATGGCCCAACTAAACAGCGTCTATATGTCACCTTTACATTTGTATAGCCTACGAGGTATTACATTACATTGGCCATTGATAGTACTATAAGAAACTATTTCCATGACAACTATACTAATATGGATCTTACGTGGCCAGTTACAACTAAGAACCATTTGAGACGTACATCTTTCGTGGCCAGTGACAACTAGGAATGATTTGAGACGTACGGTAAGCCCGGTTTGGAACATAAAAATTTTACAGAAAATAATACGATTTCCACATGAGTCCCACATTAGGATCATATGACGTAATCAAAGAGGGGTGAATAATTGCCTCCGCTTCTTGAAATCTCTACATAGTCGATGAAGAATCCGACCGCTCAAACGAACACCTGATGCTCAGCTTTACTAGTAGTCGTACGTGTCGTCCAAACGGCAATCACCAGAAATCATGAACCAGATTGATTTAAAATGTACTTTATTGCTAAATTTTCGTGGAGTTACAAAGGGCCCTATAAGCACCTCTAAAATCCCTAGCACAAAAAAAATCTTGCAAAGCCATGGCCAAAATACTTGGCATCTCCTTGCTTTATATGTTAGAGTCCTAAACCGTGTTCGACTCAAATATAAACACGAAATCCTATCTCTTCCTCAAATCAACGGACCCAAAACCCTTCCTACCACAGGTGTTACCAAATCTCTAATCCCTTCCATTACGGACTCCTTCTATAACGTTTCCAATCCCTCCTGTTACGGACTCCTTCTCTAGGTTTCATCTCAAATTTAGAATATTCCTTTTTGAATTGTTAGAATTAGTATATATGACACCAACAGATTACAAATCACTGATAATCTAATTGAAGTGATCGAAAAAGCATCTACTGATTCTCTAGGATTTATCTCAAAATTAGAATACTCCTTTTTGAATTGATTCTAATGCACATCCTTCATGGTAATCGGCTAAAGTAGTCCAAATTTTATTTGCAGATTTAAGATGAGTAATTTTGACAAACTCATTTCTATTTAAACCATGCAATAAAATATTTCTAGCCTTAGCATTTGCTTCTACATCAGCAGTATTTTCAATGGTAACGATAGAAGGTATTTCATATGAATTTTCAAATTTTTGCCAGATAGCATTACCTTGCGCTTGTAGACATAACTCCATGCGTGTTTTCTAATAGAGATAGTCTGATCTATCGAAAAACAGTGGCTTACCTAAGAATCGATCCAGATCTAACGCCATTGCAACTTGGCTCTGATACCTCTTGTAGGATCATATGACGCAATTAGAGGGGGGTGAATGATTGCCTCCACTTCTTGAAATCTCTACGTAGTCGATGAAGAATCCGACTGCTCAAATAAACACTTGATGCTCAGTTTTGCTAGTGGTCGTACGCATCACCCAAGCAACAATCATCAGAAATCACGAGCCAGATTGATTCAAGATATTCTTTATTGCTGAATTTTTATGGAGTTACAAAGTGCCCTTACAAGGACCCCTAAAAACCTAGCACAAAAAAACCTAACAAAGCCACGGCCAAAACACTTGGCTTCTCCTTGCTTTATATGCTAGAGCCCTAAACCGTGTTCGACTTCAACACGAATACGAAATCCTATCTCTTCCTCAAATCAAGGGACCTGAAACCCTTCTTAACATGAGATTTACCAAATCTCTAATCCCTCCCATTACGGACTCCTTCCACAACGTTTCCAATCTCACCATGTCATGAAGCCGCTAGGAACCCACCTCCCGTAGCTCCATCTCGCACCATCAACCTTCGTGTAGAAGCCTCCAGACGTATCACCTTTAGCTTCTCTACGCATCATCACCTTTGATCTCCATATACTCTAGCGTTAGCCCGACCATCTCGCATGATATCCTCAACCGTCTAAGCCTCAGATCTCCCCATCCTAGTCCCAATCCTCCTCGTCACCGACCATGATTACTCGAAAACCACAAGTACTCGGGAAATACTATCGCTCCACTCCAAACACTCAGGGATACCACTCATCGCTACTGACCAAAACCATCGAGTACCGAGCACCAAGTTTACGACTACAAATCATCAACCAATCGCCACACCATCGATCACCGAGCACCGAGTATCACCAACAACTGCTCCGATCAGATCGGTCAACCACTGACCCAACACGAGTACTCAAGATACCCAAAGATCACAAGAATTAAAGCACTCTACCGACCATGAACTCTACGAGTACTAACCGCGAAGCTACAACAACTGATTGCAAAGTCTTTGACTACCGAAGACAACAACAGTAGACATGGTCGATGTCTGCCATATACGTTCAGCCATGTGATCCTCTGATGCCACTCGAGTGCAGTCCGATGTTCCAATGCGTCTCAAAAGCCGTCCGATGCTCCACAGCAACTTGAATGTTGTCCGATACTACTCGGACCCAATCGTACTGGTCTGAAACTAACCACTTGAACTTGAAACCTTCAACTATGATCGACTAAAACTTTCACAAACACAAAATTCAAAGCAATTCAAATGTCAATTATTCATCATCACTTTACTTACAACCATCCATATGGTCTAACAATCTCCCCCTTGATGAATACATTGATAAAACCTCAAAAAACTCTCGAATGAATTGTGTTTTGATATAAAAGCGAAAGAAGAAACTTAGCGGACACTCGGCAAAACTCACGAAACTCCCCCTCAACACAAGAGAAGTAATTTTATCAAATTTCTCCAATTTCTCTCCCTCATGACCCAGCTAGCTTTCATGGTCGAATCAGAGTGGTCGAACAGGATTTTCGACCAGCTATTCCTCGCGGTCGGACCAGCTCCTCAAAAGACCTTCTACCAGCGTTCTCTGCTCGTTTAGACCAGTCGATGGCCAGACTAGTTTCATGTGGTTGACCAGGTCACTTTTGACCAGTGACATCCATGCGATTCGATTGATTGGTTGTAAGACTACCTCAACTGAGAACATTAGACTGCCCTATAGTTGAACCTGCTTTTCAATGACCGACTGGTCAAAATATGCCAAATGCTAATGCGTCACTTAAATCTTTATCAGTACATACTTTTTCTCCTATTCGTTGAGTATCTCAATATTGGATACCTAAATCTCATTTGTCTAACCCTAGTAGTAAGATACCGATGACTGTTTGTGCTCTATAGGCTCGTCGCAAGAGGAAAGAGAACATATAGTTCATTGACTCCGATTGCTCTCGACACATGACCAGAGACTCACAATGGTTCTCCTCCCTCACTCGTGCCCCTGGTGATGAGATGATCAATTTTGGGGACAACTCTCAAGGATGAGTTCTTGCTAAAGGCACCATGCGCGTCAACGATAAGTTCATCTTAAAGGATGTCGCTCTAATTAGTAAGTTGAGCTATAACTCACTTTCAGTTTCACAGTTGGTAGATGATAAACTTGAGCTGAACTTTAAAAAGCATTCATGCAGTATTTGGATTCATCTGGTGATCTTGTATGCAAAACAGTTGAGTTGGTCGCTTGTTTAAGGGTGATTTTTCATACTCAGCATCTTCTGATTTTAGGTGTCTTATTTCATCCGATTCTAAGGATTTGTTCTTCTGACACCATAGATTATGTTACATTGGCTTTGATCATCTAGCTCGGCTCAGCAATATGAATCTGGTTAGAGGAATTCCTAATCTTAAGATTGAGAAGTCAATGGATCTAGTTTGTTCACCTTATTGACATGATAAGATGGTCGCATCATCTCATCCCCCACTCACATAAGTAATGACTGATTCTCCGGGACAATTATTTCACATAGACACTATAGGTCCTTCTAGAGTTTAGTCTATTGGAGGTAAATGGTATGTTCTCGTTATTGTTGATGATTACTCCAGATACTCCTAGGTGTATTTTATGGCCTCAGTGTGAAGCTTTCGGTCACTTTCGAGAGATAGCTCTTAAACTTGCTAATGATCTTCTAGGAGCACTTAGAGTAACTAGAAGTGATAATGGAACTGAATTCAAGAACTCATCATTTGCTTCATTTTGTGTCGAAAAGGGTTTACGAGTTAAATTGCATAAGACTTCCTATGAGCTTCGTTTTGGTCTTTCTCCGAATATTTCTTACTTTAAAGTGTTTGGATGTTGATGTTTCATCCTTAAACATAGCAAAATTTGAATCTAGATCCTAAGATGGCATCTTTTTTTGGTATGCAGCTCATACTCAGGGTTATCAGGTACTGAACATAGAAACTAACAAAATTGTTGAGACCTACAAGCTCACTTTTGATGAGGCTAGTCCTAGTACTACACCCGACAATGCAGGTAAATAGGCCCCTGACGCTCTTGATGACATTTTCTATGACTCCGACAATGACAACAGAGAGTTCTCGAGCTACACTATGACACCTATGACAACGGTCGCTACAACCATGCCTACGACTACAATTGCTATGACTTCACCTACGACAAAGGCCGCCACGACCACTCCTATGACTACAGCTGCTATGACTGCACCTTCGACAACAGTCACCACGACCACTCCTATGACTTTAGCTACCGTGGCTGTACCCACGTCTAGTATGACGACTGCTACAACTACTTCAATGACCACATCTACGACCACTCTGCAAGCTCCTTTGCACATTCAACGATGTCATCCCCCAAAATAAATAATTGGTGAGGTAAACGAGAGAACTCTTCACAGTAGGTATAACTCCAATACTTCATATGCTCATTCTGCTTTCGTCACCTTTTTTGAACCCCATAGTGTAATTCACACTTTAGCTGATGAGTCTTGGATTAATGCCATGCATGAGGAACTAGAAAATTTTGAGCGTAACAAAGTCTGGTCTTTAGTGTCACCTCCTTATGGTTGCAATGTTATTAGGACTAAATGGGTTTTTAAGAATAAGCAAAGTGAGGATGGTGTTGTTCGAAATAAGGCTAGACTTGTGGTTCAAGGATTCACCTAGGTATAAAGTCTTCACTTTGGTGAAACATTTAATCCTATTGCTCAATTAGAAGCTATTAGAATTTTGTTAGCATTTGTTACATCAAAGGGTTTTAGACTGTATCAAATGGATGTAAAAAGTGATTTTCGTAATGGCTATATTGAGAAGGAGGTTTACGTTAGACAACCACCTAGGTTTGAGAATCATCAATTTCCTGATCATGTCTACAAACTGTCCAAAGCTTGTGTAGTCTAAAGTAAGCATCCAGAGCATAGTATGATAGACTTAAATCATACTTGCTAAAAAATAATTTCCAAATGGGCAAGGTAGATAAGATTTTGTTTACTCTCAATCATGGCAATGATCTTTTACTCGTTTAGATTTATGTTGACAATATCATCTTTGGTGATTCCTCTTATGCTCTTGTTTCCAAGTTTTCAGATACTATGAGTAGGAAATTCGAGATGAGCATGATAGGAGGGCTCACATTCTTCCTAGGCTTTTAGATCAAGCAATCAAAGTTACGTATATTTGTGCATCAAACTAAGTACACTAAATATCTACTTCATCGCTTTGACATAGGATCAGTCAAACCAATTTCCACAACCATGGGGTCTATGGCTGTGTTGAATCCGGACAAAGATGGTGAGCCTATTGACCAAAAGGAATACTGAAGCATAATTGGCTCTCTCTTGTACCTCACTTCTTCAAGGCCAGATATACACTTTGTTGTGTGTTTATATGTTCGCTTTCAAGCTTTCCCACATGTGTCATATCATCAAGCGGTAAAGCAAATTTTTAGGTATCTTCAATCAACCTTACAATTTGGCTTATGGTACTCCTCTTCTTCTTGTCTTACCCTTAGAGTTTATTCAAATGTGGATTTTGGGGGTTGTAGAATTGATAGGAAGAGTACTTCTGGCACCTGTCACTTTTTAGGCACATCTCTTGTTTCATGGTTTTCTAGGAAACATATGTCTATTGCTCTTTCCACTGTTGAGGCTAAATATGTAGCTGCTGCTTCTTATTGTTCTCAATTGCTTTGGATGACAGCTACTCTAAAGGATTTTGGCTTACATTTGGATAGTGTTCCACTTTATTGTGATAATACTAGCGCGATTAGCATTGCTAAAAGTCCTATGCAACATTCAAGAACCAAACACATTGATATTCGCTATCATTTTCTTAGAGACCATGTGAAAAAGGGACATGTTGTCTTGCACTTTATTGATTCCAATTCTCAGGTTGCTCATATTTTTACCAAACCACTTGATTCTTCTCATTTTGCTTGTTTGCAGAGTGAGTTGGGTGTAATGCATCCTATGGGATTATTGTGAGGGGGAGCTTGTTATTTGTAGTGGTGTCAGAAGCTTTGTTTATTATGCGTGTCAAGTAATTCATCAAGACCAAGTCTTTGAAGTCAACTGAGTAAAAGAGCTTTCTTTATCAAATTTACTCATACATTTTGTAGTTTTGATCATGACTGGTTATAATTAATTTGCTACAATTAAACTAAAGCATGACATGACAGAACACTTTGACTAGATTGATTATAGATAGTACTTTGCGATATTCATCTAAAAGGATTAGCATGATTTTGAGTCTTATTTTAAATATTGGTTGTTAGGCGCATATGTTTCATGTTGCAATCTTTTGACGATTCCTCAAGTTGGCATGTCATACAAAAGAAAAGGCACAAAAAGGTGTACAAATGAAAAGAAGTATGCTTCAAGTATGCCATGGTTAAACAAAAGACAAAAGCACAAGAAAATGCGCAAATGAAAAGAAGTATGCTTCAAGTATGCCACTATCAACAAAAAATTGTGTGCTACAAACATGAAAAGAAGTATGTTTCAAGTATGCCACATGCTTAGCTTTTGAGTACAGAACAATAGGTTGCTACATGAGACTGCTAGCTCGCTTAGATTTAAAATCTACTTCATTTTTTGGCTTTGACGTTTTGGTGTGATATCTCATTGTGGCTTTTATAATTGGTTTGGTCATTGTCAAGATTCCTGTCATGACATAAATGGCTTAATCATGCTAAAAGACTTGTTTTGACATTGCTAAATGATATGTCTTTATATGATCTAGGAAGCTCTACTCAAACAAATGGCTTGGTCAAACTATTAAATCAATGCAAAATGACTTAGATAATTCTCAAATCTTCTAGATATTTTCTCTTTTTGCTCCATTTTAGAATTATCCTCTCTTTGGAGCTCTTGATGATTTCATTGCCAAAGGGGTAGAAATTAGGGTGGAAATTGGAGAAATTTGATAAAAGGAGAAATTGGACAAATTAGATAAAATTACTTCTCTTGTGTTGAGAGGGAGTTTCATAAGTTTTGCCAAGTGTTTGCTAAGTTTCTTCTTTCGCTTTTCTATCAAAACGCAATTCATACGAGAGTTTTTAAGGTGTTGTCAATATATTCATCAAGGGGGAGATTGGTAGACTATGTGGATGTGATAAATAATTGACATTTGGATTGCTTTCGATTTTGTGTTTGTGAAAATTTTGGTCGATCGTGGTAGACGGTTTCAAGTTGAAGTGGTTTCAGGCCCTAATCTTTTCAACTTCTAAAAGTTGCTTTTGACTTTTCTACAGTAATTAGCTTTTAAACAGAGTATCTTTTCAAAATAGAGTCTACTAGTTAATTGTAGTACATACTGTACCGACTTCATTTATATCTGCAAAAACCGCACGTGAGTTTTTGTTACTCTGTAATCTCTCACACGAATAACCCAAAAGCCACAAGCCGCAGCCAAAGAGAACAGGCCATCAGTCTGCTCCGAGTGGTTTTTGTCTTCTCCCAGTGTTTTTGGTTGCTTTGAGTAGTTTCAGACCAGTTCGATCAGGCTCGAGTAGTAACAGATGGTATTCGAGTAGCTCTAGAGCATCGGGCGGCTTTCGAGACACATCGGGACATCGGACTGCATTCGAGTGGCATCAGAGGATTGCATGGCTGAACGACTACGACAAACTTTGACTACGACAGCTTTCAATCACGACAGACTTTGACCACGTTAGACTTCAACTATGTTGGTTATGACTCAGAGTCGTTTATGATCACATTCGACTACGACCACGTTCTACTTCGACCATGTCTAGCGTCAACAGCGAAATATCGACTACGGTAGTTCGACCACATTCGACTTTGACCAGGACAGAATGACCACTGAAGGTAAGCGTAGCTATAGTACCTTTCATGGTCATAGCTATAGTACCTGGTTAGTACTCGATAATCGTAGATTTTACTGGTTGCTAGTTGAAGGCTTTGCAGTCAATGGTTGTAGACTTTGTGGACTGTTGTTATAGTCGTGGACTTCGCAGTCTTGTTTTCATAGTCGTAGACTTTGCATTCTGCTGTTGTTGTCTTCGGTAGTCGAAGGCTTTGCAATCGGTTGTTGTAGGCTTCGTGGTCCATACTCGTAAACTTCATGGTCGCTATGAGTGCTTTAATTCCTTTGATCTTCGAGTATCTCGAGTACTCGTGTTGGGTCAGTGGTTGACTGATCTGGTCGGAGTGGTTGTTGGTGATACTCGGTGCTCGGTGATCAATGGTGTGGTGATTGGTTGATTATTTGTAGTTGTAGACTTGGTGCTCGGTACTCAGTGGTTTTGGTCAGTAGCGACGAGTGGTATCCCTGAGTGTTTGGAATGGAGTGATAGTATTTTTCGAGTACTTGCAGTTTTCGAGTACTCGTTGAGCTAGTGGTCATAAGAAATTGTCTAGAGCTGATTTGCGGTAAACGATGGAATGTGTGGTCATAGACGACCTAATTGATGATTGAGGATGGTTTTATTCTTGTCTATGGATGGACAAGGTTGGTATGAGTGTGTATGCTGATGGCGGTCAAATTGTGGAGAATTGTGCCAAGAAATGTTTCTTTGGTCTTTGCATATGCAGGATAGCGTGAAGACGATCATGGTCAGTGACAAGGAGGACCAAGGACTAGGATGGGGAGGCTAATGTCTAGACGGTTGAGGATGTCATGCGAGATGGTCAGGCTAACGCTGGAATACATATAGATCAGAGATGGTGATGCGTAGAGAAGTTACAGGAGGTATGATCCTGGAGGCTTCTTGCGAGATGGAGCTACGAGATGTGCGTTCCTGGAGGTTTCATCATGTGGTGAAATTTAAACGTTATGGAAGGAGTCCGTAATGGGAGGGATTAGAGATTTGGTAAAACCTATGTTAGGAAGGGTTTTAAGTTCCTTGATTTGAGGAAAAGATAGGATTTCGTGTTCGTATTTGAGTCGAACACGGTTTAGGACTCTAGCATATAAAAGCAAGGAGAGGCCAAGTGTTTTGGCTCTGGCTTTGCAAGGTTTTTTTGTGATAGGGTTTTTAGGGATGCTTGTGAGGGCATTTTATAACTCCTCCAAAATTCAGCAATAAAGAACATTTTAAATCAATCTGGTTCGTGATTTTTAGTAATTGTTGTTTGAGCGACGCATACAACTACTAGCAAAGCTGAGCATCAAGTGTTCGTTTGAGCGGTCAAATTCTTCATCAATTACGTAGAGATTTCAAGAAACGGAAGCAATCGTTCACCCCCTCTGATTGCATCATACGATCCTATAGTTCCACAGCCACACAATCTGATTCTACCCTGGTCAAGCACACGCATATTAGATTAACACCTTACCATTTTCATGATTTGGTAGGACCATCCTTATTTAAAAACTGAATCTTCCGAGCAATGAACAGGCATCAGAACAATTGCGTTGGTTTCGGATTTGAAAATTGTTTCCATTTAACCGCATGTTCAAGCATCCAGCTGATTGCTGCTACCCTTGCAGCCTTGCAAGGACAGCCAGGCACTCCTCTGTCTCACCTGGAAATGCAAAGTCAGTTAAAATCTTGAGAGTTAAAACTGATGCAAATGAAGGGGCTAATACCAAAAACATATAATAATGCAACATGGCTACACCCTTCGTCAGCATGAATAGCAGAAACGGACAACTAGTGCAACATAAGAATCATTTAAGGGTAGACTTGGTAAGGACTCGACAATCAACCTTCACAGCATATGGATGAATCATGTGAATAAAGGAACACTACTCCAAGCATTGGTACAGGATGAAAATGCATTGAAACCGACATCGAGGCCTACAAAATAAGGAAAACGGAAACGTCACTACTCTCTCCTTGCAAAACATTGTAGAACAAAAGAACAGATGATATCATGGAACATTTAGAATAGATCTCCTAAAGAACAGCTTGCATACATTCCTGTAATTAAGACATAACAAAGCCAACCTTCTCCACTGATTTGGGTTACTACATGTCTCTCGTGCAATCGTAAAGTTGAGAGGCCTATTCTGCTATTGTGTGTTGACGGCTTTACCTGACTAAAACTCACTCTTACTGCTCATTTATTTAATTGTTGGATTGCTTAACATATCAAGAAGATTGAAAGTAAAATTAAGTTTGCGTGAGAAAAAAAATATAAATCACATTGGGGTTCAACACTATTAGTTATAACTAGACAATGTCAACCTAGGTAGATCATCAAGAGCCAAAACCAAGGGGGCAGATAGAGTTTTACAATAATCATCACACATGCTTCTCTAATCAGTTGTGATTATCTTCTGATCCCAATTAGTGATATATGGTTATAATACACTCATCTAGCAAAATGTGTGCAAACAGAGTGATTAATCAGTTAAAGTTAATGTGGCACCCTCCTTGCTGTGATACTTTATTAAAGTCGCAAAGACACTCACTTTAAGCTTGGTCAAGCCAATGCACGAAGTCGCAAACATCCAGCACTGCTCTGGGAACAACCAGCAGAACACATAAAGACCATATTGCCGGGTGATCCATGTCCAGCACTGCTTTGGGAACCGCCATAAGAACACATAACACCATTTTGCCGAGTGATCCATGAGGATAACAGGTGAAAATTTCACATCATAACACGTAAACAGGAAGTTTAATAGTCGTTATGGTAGTAACACGACGGGAGATATCGAGTGCAGAAGCACAATTTGGAGCACAAGTGCACAAAATTTTGGTTAGGGTATCAATTCGACATCGAAAAATTTCAGATGCTCTTCTGAAATTACTCTACTTGCATATGAAATTTCAAGTTCAAATTCAATCCACACTGAGACTAAGAAAACCAATAAATTTCAGACAAATGATAAATCAAAAAGGAGAAGAAAAAAAGACAAATGTTACTATTCATGGCAAAATTTTCTTTTTTTGTTTCTTCTAACATACTTTGATTTTGAAATTCAAATTTTAAAGGTAGACACAACAAATTGTAGGCTACATTTAGAGTCTTTTTAGGAATTTTTTATGTTAATTTGATTCTCAAACCAAAAGTTCGTGCATTTGTGCACCAAATTGTGCTTGTGCACTTGACATCTCCCCATAATATGAAAGTATTTCAGTTGTGCAATTAAACTATAGACTGCTTTCAGAATTACCATATGAAAGAAGAAAAAATGCATGGTTTGCCCCAGTTAAGAGAACATATGGCCATGGGTCTTGCGGGGTTACTGTGACCACATTGAAATGATACACAAAACTCTTCTAGTCACGGATATTTACAAAGTATGTTCAAACAATCCTCCATAACATGAAGAACCCCTTGAAATCTATTTATATTAAGGGATCTACTTTTAAAAAAAAAGTATGTATCTGGTAGTGGGACACATACACTTGTAACAACCTGAAGATTAAAAATAGACTTATCTAGTCAATGTTAATAGTTATAAATATGTTGATCATTGGTGACCCCAAAAATATTGTCAGCCTCCTTTTTATCTAAAAGAAAACGATCCAGCATATTCATCAAGAACTCATATCAACTGTTCAGATGTACAGGTTAAAGATTTAGAGCAGTATTCAATAAACTGTTTTGACCAACAAAACTGCTACCTCAGTGGTTAGTTCAATCCGCTTGGTTTTCATCCGGTTTTAAATTTTTTTCCAAATTTCAAATTTTGGGTTTCCAAAATTTGATATTTGGATCATATCTAAAAAGCAAAAATACAAATATTGGACTGTCAGTATTCAATAAGCAAGAATACAAAGATTTAGAGCAGTATTCAATAAGCAAGAGAAGAGAATCGAAGAGTGTCAATTAGGCCCTGAACTGGCATTTTTTTTGTAAAAATTGGACTGGCCAATTTTTGCCAATTTCTTGAATTCTGATTTAGATTACTTACTGAACGATTATTACAGATTCTAACTCAATTTGTTCAATGTTTTTATATCATGCATCTAGAATTCTCGTAGTGTCAATCTTGAAAATCAGGCTTTTGCAAGCTCATAAGCATGAAGTTCCCCCAGGACTATTCCAAACCAGATGCAAAAGTATAATCTGATGTTGGGTTCGAAGGCTATTATGCAATACACTGAAAAAATAATTCCCAGAGAAGTAAATCAATTCAGGATTAATATATCAAAAGTGTTAATTAAAAGATCAAACACAAATGACCAAAAACTCAATGATTAACAAATCCCGAACAAAATTTAAACTACAGGATTGGGTTTACAGAACAACTGAAGTACATATTTCTATCATGTCATGTACTCTCATAAATTTTGAAAGATTTAATGATCCAATCAAAACATCATATTAACTGCCTAAGTAGTAGATAAAAGTATAGAGGGGTTCGGGCCAATAGTAGCTAAGATTAGGTCCAGGTGAAAAAGCAAGTAAAATACAAATTGGAAGTTCCAGAAAAAGCTTTGAAAAACCTTTTGCGTAATAGAAATCTGTTGTCCAAAAACAAAGGAGTCAGTGAATTAATGCAGGATATTTCACATAACATTAATTTCTATTTCCTTGCTTATGAGCATGTTGATGCTGAATATTTGAGAAGGATGCTAGTTATCAGATTGAGCATTGAATATTTCCAGGCTAATTAAAATGCTTCATAGTTCACAGTAGAAGAAGCCTAAATCACTAAGATGGCATGTCACGTGTCCTACATAGTTCATATCTCATAACCAGTGGTGGTTCAAGTAGATTTGTGCAAAAATCCAACTAAATCATGCTTTTGTAATTAACACTGAATTAAAGAATTATGAGTATTTGAAGTATGAGTATATTGCCAACTCTCCGTCAACAGCTTAAGCTTTTGTGTGTATGTTTGTGTGTGAAGCTCTATGTCAACCTATGTAGCACGGACACTTGGCAAAACAGCCGTATCCGTGTCCGACACCGTGTCGGACACGGATACGACACGGACACGTCTTCGACACGTGTCGGAGACGTATCGACCGATTTTAAAATTAATTTTAATTAGTAAAATTCTCGACACGTGTCGGACACACTAAATACATGAATCGGACACGGCCTGGACACAGCCGGCCCAAGACACGGTCTGCCCAGGCCGGCCCATTACCCATAACGCACGCACGGCGTGCCCTAACCCTAACGCACGCATCGCACGCACAAGCAGCCGAGCGCGTTATTCCCGCTGCTCCGCATCGTCTGCTCGTGCTGCTCCGCATCGTCTGCTCGCGCCGCCGCCCACTCCCGCTCCCGCACCTCGCCGCCGCCCGTCGGCTTCCTCCCCACTCGTCGCCGGCTTCTTCCCCACTCCCCAAGCGCCGCCCGCTCCCGCACCTCGCAGCCGCCCGTCGGCTTCCTCCCCAAGCGTCGTCGGCTTCCTCCCCACTCCCCAAGCGCCGCCCACTCCTGCTCCTGCACCTCGTCGCCGCCCGTCGGCTTCCTCCCCAAGCGCCGTCGGCTTCTTCCCAAGCACCGTCGGCTTCCTCCCCGCGCGCTGCCAGCTTCTTCCCCGCGAGCCGCTGGATTCGTCCCCGCGCGCCGCCGGATTCGTCGCCAAGCACCGCCAGCTTCTCCCCAAGCGCCGCCGGCTTCTTCCCCAAGCGCCGCCCGTCGGCTTCCTCCCCAAGCGCCGCCGGTTTCTTCCCCACTCGCAGTTTAATAAGCATGTGGAAACATAGAAAATAATACACACACACACACATATATATATAGTATAAATAACAGGGGCACCTAGGTGTCTGGACACCTAGTCTCCCTACCTTTGGATTGCTTTTAGATGCGTGCTAGTGTGATTGAGACTTTCCATCCATGATTAAGACTTTCCTTCCATGATTGATTTAGCATGCCTAATATATTACATACCATACATACCATTGCTCTAGCACGTATCTAAAAGCAATCTAACGGCAGGGAGCCTAGGTGTCCCATTTCAGCGTCCTATATATATATATATATATATATATATATATATATATATATATATATATATATATATATATATATAATTTATTATTTAAATATATATAGCCGTGTCGCCATATCGGTCTTTTTGGGAAATTGGCGAATTCCCGTGTCGGTGTCGTGTCGTGTCGACGTATCCGTGTCCGTGCTACATAGATGTCAACAAGCAGAAAAATGCATGAAAGAATAGGATAGCATAGTGATACAAGGGCAATGTAACAGTAATGATAAATGCATGTCCGGGTTGTTCAAAAGTACCATGTCGATGGCAAATTCGAGATGATGATACAGTTGAACTTCAATGTTAGGTCATTGTGGTATGTTCATTAGCAGAATTGTACATTTAGTTCAATCGATGGACAATTTCAATGTTAGGTCATTGTGGTATGTTCATTAGCAGAATTGTACATTTAGTTCAATCGATGAACTTCAGATATGACAATGTACATATTGCAAATAGCAAATACATTACTAAGAAATCAGAAATCCTATCGTGCCATCACAAAACTAAGAATAAATTCCTTTCTTTTTTCGTGGTGTTGACCACTGTCCAAAGAACCATTTTACTCTTTCCAAATATGCAAGCAACAAAATTGGAACTTGCAAAAAAAATGCCACTCAAAGGGCATCAATGGCTACTTATCAGACTACCACAGCAATGGGAACCAATAATTCTCAAATGTGCCTGGCACCCACAGTGGTCATGACAAATGACAAAAAGCAAACCCAATGGGAGGCAATGACAGCTAGATCAACCTCCTTGTTAGACAGGACTCTGTATAGGGATCGGCTTGGGCTAGGGAGTTTCCTTGGACTTCACGTCTGGGACTCTAGGAGATTGAGTTGTATTAGGCAAGGATATTGGAGGTCGGTTGTATTTCCATAAGCCACCCCTATCCCCACCTATATGTACATTAACCTTGTTCCTCATCAATCTATTTCTGGAGTTTTTCCCAACTCACATGGTATCACGAGACCGGATCGACCCGATCCTCTCCTTCCGCTGATTTTCTCGCGCGGCCTCTTCGCCCGCGACTTCCCCTCCGCGCGATTCCTCCCCCCTTTCGCATGCCTTCCTCCCCTTCCCTGACCGATGGCTGCCGAGCCCTCCGCTTCGTCAGGCATCTCCGACGCCAAGGCCGCTGCGGCTGCTACTGTCCAGGCCCGCGAGGCTGCTGATGTGGCGGCCGCGGATCATGAGCAGGCCACCGCTGCGGTCACCACGGCCACATCCGCCGCCGCTGCCGCTCCGGAGGACACCGCCGCTGCTGCTGCTGTCATCGCTGCCCAGAAGATGCTTGCGGTCGCGGCTGCTACTCATGCCAAGGCATTCTCTGCTGCCACGGCTGCTCAAGCCCGTGCTGTTGCCCTGGCTGAGGTCGACGCCGCTGATCAGGATGTTCTCCTCGCCGAGACCCGCATGCGTGAGGCCCTCTCTCGCGCCGCAAAGGCTCGCGCCGCTGCCCCGCCTCCTCCAGATCTCAGTGTTCATGGCGACAACACTGCTGATCATCATGATGCTCGTGCAACCCTCCTTCTCCACGAGGCAGCTGTTGTGGTCAATCTCCATGCGCAAGCTGTCTCCGTCCAGAACATCCGGTCCCTCGTACCGGTTGTCCTTGACCTCTCCGCCGGCAACTACACCAAGTGGCATGGACACTTCCTCATCACCCTTGGGAAGTTTGCCCTCTCCGAGCACATCCTCTCCGACGACCCCGACGTCACGCTGCCAGATTGGTCTCGCATGGACTGTGTTGTCCTCTCTTGGCTCTACGGCACCATCTCCACTGATCTTGTCGAGATCGTGATGGCGCCGGCCACCACTGCGCGTACTGTCTGGCTTGCCCTTGAAGATCAATTCGTTGGCAATCGTGAGACCCGCGCCCTCTACCTGGATGCTGAGTTCCGGAACTTCTCGCAGGGTGACCTCAGTGTTGCGGACTACTGTCGTCGTCTCAAGGGCATGGCTGACGCCCTCGGCGATCTTGGCGAACCTGTGCAGGATCGCACACTGGTCCTCAACCTTATTCGTGGCTTGAACGAGAAGTTTGCAGTGATTGGGAAGCACCTGCAGCGTGCTCGACCGTTCCCATCCTTTCTCGTTGCTCGGAATGATCTCCTGTTGGAGGAACTCAACCTCGCCAAGCGCTCCTCCACGCCTTCGGCTTTTGTTGCCGCATCTGGTGCTCCTCGCCCCCCCCCCTGCAGCAGCCATCTTACAACAACGGGGGCGCCAACTATGGGGGCGGCAAGAAGAAGAAGAAGAAGACCGGCCCTCCTCAGGGTGTCCGTCCTTCTGGTGGACAGCAGGCAGCCGATTCTTCAGGAAGCATCAGGCCTGGCTCATGGGCGCCTAGCTTTCTCAACCCATGGACTGGGACCATCCAGATGTGCCCCGGTCTTCGTCCTCCACCTCTGGCACCCCTTCCTCAGGCGCGTCCACAGCAGCATTCTGCACCTCAACCCCACGCCTACTTCACCGGTGTTCCAGGGCCGGTTCCAGGTGGCTCCTACCCAGGAGCCTTTGGTCACACCTCAGAGGCGTTTGGTCAGACTTCAGGGGCACCTGCGAACCTCCTGCCTCCCCCACCAGGGTTCCAAAACCCCCCTTTTGGCGCACCGTCTTGGGATCAGCACGCACTTGCCAATGCTTTCAGTACCATGTCCCTCCAGCAGCCATGGTACTTCGACTCAGGTGCCACTAATCACATGACCTCCGACGCCGGTATCCTCTCTCATCCCTCCTCCACTTCTTCATCTTTTCCTTCATCCATTGTTGTCGGCAATGGGAACTTACTTCCTGTTGTTTCCACGGGTTCCACCAACATTGATTCATCACTTCGACTTAATAACGTTCTTGTTGCCCCGAACCTTATTAAGAACCTAATCTATGTGCGTCAGTTTACTTTTGATAACAATTGCTCTGTTGAATTTGACCCCTCTGGTTGTTCTGTCAAGGATCTTCCGTCCCGGAGAGAGATCATCAGGTGCAATAGTTCCGGGCCCTTATATCCGCTGCAGCTCCCAGCTTCTTCCTTCCTTGCAACCGGCGCTTCCTTGTGGCATCGGCGTCTTGGGCACCCTGGTTCTGAAGTTTTGTCGAAGCTAGCTCAGTCTTTAGCTATTCCCTGTCATAATGGTGCTAGTCATGCTTGTCAGCTTAGTCGTCATGTTCGTCTTCCTTTTCATATGTCGTCCTCTCGTGCCACTAAGAATTTTCAGTTAATTCATTGTGATTTCTGGACATCCCCTATTCCCAGCATCTCTGGTCACAAGTATTACTTGGTTGTGCTTGACGACTGCTCTCATTTCCTTTGGACGTTTCCACTTAAGCTAAAATCCGACACATTCCCTACGCTGTCTCACTTTTTCTCCTATGTTGCTACGCAGTTTGGCACTGCTATTCAGGGTGTTCAGTGTGACAACGGTCAGGAGTTTGACAACTCCAGTGCTCGTGCCTTCTTCCTCTCCCGAGGTGTTCATCTTCGCATGTCTTGCCCCCATACCTCCCCTCAGAACGGGAGAGCTGAGCACATTATTCGTACTATCAATAATGTCGTTCGCTCTCTCCTTTTTTAGGCCAGTCTTCCTCCCTCCTACTGGGTTGAAGCCCTCAGCACCGCCACATATCTCCTTAATCTTTTGCCTACCAAAACCCTTGGGTTTTCTACTCCTCACTTTGCCTTATTTGGCAAAGTCCCATCCTATACTCACCTTCGTGTCTTTGGTTGCACATGTTACCCCAATTTGTCGGCCACCACACCCCACAAGCTTGCTCCTCGATCGACTCTTTGTGTCTTCCTTGGTTACTCGCCCCACCACAAAGGATACCGGTGTCTTGATGTTGCTTCTAACCGCATCATCATCTCTCGCCATGTTGTCTTCGATGAGACTTCATTCCCTTTCACTGCGGCAGATTCCCCTCCTTCTTCCCAAGAGTTCGCGTTCCTGGATGCTCCTACTGACATTGTGCCGGCCCCCATTGGACCGTCACAGTTTTTTCTTCCTGCAGGTCCCTCCGCACAGCCATGTGCAGCCCCCGGTGTCTCTGCAGACTCCACTGCGCAGCCATGTGCGGCCCCCCTAGGTGCAGCGGTGCCTGGCTCCTCTCTGGTCCGCCCAGATCTGCCTCAGCTGGGTACTGCTGGGGCTGCTCCTGCTCCGGCCGACGCCTCCAACCTGCAGACCGGCCCTGCCCAGGCTCCGGTCAATCCTGCTGGCCCTGCTCACACTTCTGCAGGTCCCATGGTGCCTCCAAAGGATACTCAGTTTGTCTACGTTCGACGCCCTCGAGTTGTTGCCACATCACCAGCTTCTGCTAGCTCGCCGGTTCTGCCTCCGGCACCTGTCGCTCCCGCCTCTCTCCCGCAGGGAGTAGTTTCAGTTCCCCCGGTGTCCAATCAGCACAACATGGCTACACGTGGCAAGAGTGGTTTCCGGGTGCCATCCATCTATCATGCAGCTCCTCTGTCTCCTGTGCCTCGGTCCTATCGTGCAGCTCTCGCAGACCCCAACTGGCGTGCTGCCATGGAGGAGTTCTCCGCTCTTCAGGCTAACAACACTTGGGATCTTGTGCCTCGTCCCCCTCGTACTAATCTGGTGACGGGCAAATGGCTCTTCAAACACAAATTCAAGGAGGATGGTTCGCTTGAGCGCTACAAGGCTCGCTGGGTGGTCAGAGGTTTCACTCAACGTCCTGGGATTGACTATGATGAGACTTTCAGTCCTGTTGTGAAGCCTGCCACAGTTCGTACGGTGCTCTCCTTGGCTCTCTCTCGAAACTGGCCGATTCATCAGCTGGATATGAAGAATGCATTTTTGCATGGCCTGTTGACTGAGACAGTTTATTCCTCTCAACCATCTGGTTTTGAGGATCCAGTACACACGGACTTTGTATGCCGACTGAATCGCTCGCTCTATGGGTTAAAGCAGGCTCCGCGTGCTTGGTCCAGCCGTCTGGCGTCTTATTTACTCAAGCTCGGATTTATTGAAGCCAAGTCTGACACCTCACTCTTCATCTATCATAATGGTGGTGCTACGGTGTACCTTCTGGTCTATGTTGATGATATTATTATCACGACTTCTTCACCTACTTTACTTCGGCGTGTCATTACAGCTCTTCAGCGGGAGTTTCCTATGAAAGATCTGGGCGAACTTCATCACTTCCTTGGCATGCATGTGCAGCGCATTTCAGGAGGACTGCTTCTTTCCCAACATCAGTATATGCTTGACATCCTGAGTCGAGCAGGTATGGAGGACTGCAAGCCTTGTTCTACTCCAGTTGACTTGAATCCGAAGCTCTCTGCTGCTGTAGGCGCTCCGGTTGCTGATCCAACAGACTATCGCAGCTTGGCAGGTGCACTTCAGTACCTTACATTCACCCGTCCAGACATCTCATATGCAGTTAAGCAAGTTTGTTTGCATATGCATGATCGTCGCGAACCACATTTGGCGGCCTTGAAGCGGATCCTTCGGTACATCCGTGGCACTTTGCATCTTGGCTTGGTACTTCGGCCTTCTTCGCAGTCTGATTTGGTGGTATATTCAGATGCTGATTGGGCTGGTTGCCCTGATACTCGCAAGTCCACATCCGGCTATGCGGTGTTTCTTGGCAATAACCTTGTCTCCTGGTCTTCCAAGCGCCAGGCCACTGTGTCCCGTTCCAGTGCAGAAGCTGAATACCGAGCTATTGCTAATGCTGTTGCTGAAGCTTCATGGTTACGGCAACTGCTTCTTGAGTTGCACACCCCACTTCGCCGCAGCACTTTGGTCTATTGTGACAACATTAGTACTGTCTACATGTGCTCCAACCCCGTTCAGCACCAACGCACCAAGCATATTGAGATTGATCTTCACTTTGTTCGGGAGCGTGTTGCTATTGGTCATGTCCGCGTTCTTCATGTTCCTACTTCCTCCCAGTTTGCGGACATCTTCACCAAGGGGCTGCCTTCCATGATCTTCACGGAGTTCAGGTCCAGTTTGAACGTCCGGTCACCAGACGATCCAACTGCGGGGGTGTGTTAGACAGGACTCTGTATAGGGATCGGCTTGGGCTAGGGAGTTTCCTTGGACTTCACGTCTGGGACTCTAGGAGATTGAGTTGTATTAGGCAAGGGTATTGGAGGTCGGTTGTATTTCCATAAGCCACCCCTATCCCCACCTATATGTACATGAACCTTGTTCCTCATCAATCTATTTCTGGAGTTTTTCCCAACTCACACTCCTCTCCAAAATAATGAGGAAGTAGCGATCAGCGACAAGGCTATCAAAATTAGTAATTCTGGGCATTTCTATAAAATTGTGGCAAATATGCAATTTTATTTGCTAATTGTTAGATAGCAGCATGGTTAGAATCGATGTTCTTGGAGTGGCAAACCTAGTCCAGACACAATCTCAAATTCTCCATTGTCACAATATTTCCTAGCAAAACAACAGGGGGTTACACCACTCATTTATAGATATCCCTTTTATTCAATGGTATAGCTCAAGTATCTTATGAATGGAAATGTTATTTAAAATTGTAATACTTACTTCAAACAGTCCTGATTTAATCATTCTTCCTGTCATTACTTTGATGTACAATTTATCTTGTGGTCCAAATGGAACAGTTACTGTGTCAAGAAACAAGATGATCATATAGAAGTGCTCTATTAGCCAATTTGACAAAACCTCCTTGGACATGAGGATTAATTATCAAAATAAGATTTATAGGAATATTAATGAGTAAGAATTAGTGGGACATCTTCCTTGTATAGGTTTGTGGTTGTATCGTCATAAGGCACAAAGAAGAAAAAAAAAACTATTGTGGCCCAATTATACAGAACGCTATACAATTGTAAACAGTTCCCCATCAAACCCTTAACACAAAAAAGGTTTCATCTAAACTAGTTCACAACGGTTCAGGATGATGACAATTTCACAACAATCTTCCAGTCAGTATAATTGTATGCGTATGCATAACGTGCCGAAAAATTCGCCAGTTCCGAAGCATGTACGCTGGAATAAATGGCGTTGGCAAATACATAAACTAATTGAAGGCACTAAACTTTTTAGCATGCTTCTGTGAGTAGTTACTACTGTGAAGTATATCTGATATTTTGATGACATGTCTAGCAATGAATTGAATAAAGGCCAAGAGACACTAAAAAGAATATGTTGTGACTAAATTGACAAGTGAAATATGTTGCTGTAAGAACATGTGGAGGTCATCCCATTTTGGTGATAAATATTTGATTGTGCTTGTGCTTCGATGTCGAAGTTTGAGTTTGATTTTAAGAATTTGCATCTTTACCTGTGACTTTCTTCTATGAGCGGTCAGTCCGGCTAGCGGTGTGACTGGCCGAGAGAGGCGGTCTGACCAGCAGTGGTTGTTGTCTGACCAACCGAGTGCGGTTTGACCCGAGTAGCAGTAGTACCGACCTATAGTTGGCAATAGCCATTTTCCAGAGAGATGCTTGTTGCGTTGCGTGAAGGAATTGAGAGCGGCCTGATCAGTGCGTCGAGCAGTCTGACCGGCCTTGTAATGCGGTCTAACCATGGGTGTAGGGCGGAATCTACACAAGTGTGAGTCATTGAGTGTGTCCATGAATATGTTTTACTAATGAGTTAAGTGAATGTCATTTGTACTCAGATCAATCGCTTGTTCTTTGATATGCAAGTTGCTTGATGATTTTTGTTTAGAAAGATAATATTAGTTTGCTCAATTTCAGAATGGGTAAGTACTCGTAGTTCACTTCAATATATTCTTGCTTAACATTATTATGTCATGAATACGTGGCTAACTAGCTACATACGTAATACATATAGATGTCATGTGTAAGTATAGCTAGCTAGTCTGATTTGCTATATAGTAGTGCTAATAATCATTTTTGACACTCATTTGTTACATGTGTAGCTTAGATGAACCGAAACTGGATGTACATTAAGAACCGTGTGAGTGAAGAGTACATTAATAGCATGGGAGCCGTCTGTGATAACCACCTATTATCATTGACACATAAACACAAATGGTTCAAGAACCGTCTGTGATAACACTGTCTGTAGTAGTGGTGATTTTGTGGTTTTGCTGTTGTGGATGTTTTGGCTTAAGCTCTTGCTATAATCAAATTGCTATGATATGTGAGAACCCATCCAAGGTCCTCTAGATCATCAAGGACTTACAAGTAAGAGTAGATCAAGATTTTTCTCTTTTGCTCTGTTTTGGTGCAACCTTTCTTGTTTTGGATAAAGGTCAGAACTTTGGCATCGATCTTCACCATCCTTAATTGAAATAGGTTCCTGACATTGTAGGGAGGGCGTGTGCCAAGTTTCACTATATTTGATAAGTGGTTTGAGTTGGCTCTTTTCTTGGATCATGTGTAGTATTATTCTGCACTTCTCCTCAGTGAGCGATCAAACCGGTGCCTGAGCGGTCCAATCGGGGCCTAGCAGTCAGACCGCACCTAAGCCAGTGGTCAGACCGATTGGGGCAGAAAACTCTGTTGCGAATTTGTAATCTTTGGCTCTTACCTTTGGTGAGCTTGTGAGTTTGTGTTTCCGCTGCTGCATATTGTTGATGATACTTGTGAAAAGATTTTTGAAAGTTGTTCACTTGTAAGAGATGGAGATATCTTTAGGAGATCAAATCACATCCATATATGTACCTTCTAGGGAGTGTTCTTGAGTTTGTCCGGTTTTCCTCAAAAGAGAGGTGATTTTGGGTTTTGCTCTTATGAATGTTTTGGCTTGAGTTTTTACTATGATCTAGCTTGCTACGACATAGAGAACACATCCAATGTTATCTAGGTCATCAAGGACTCAAGAGAAAGAGTAGATCAAGATTTCTCTATTTTGCCTAATTTGGTGCAACCTTCTTTGTTTAGATAAAGGTCATAACTTTAGCATTGATCTTCATGATCTATTATTGGAATAGATTTCTGACATCCTAGCAAGGGTTTATGCCAAGCTTCATTAGATTGGATAAGTGATTTGAGAGTTGGCACTTTTCTTGGATTGTGTTCAGTGTTGTTCTGCACTTCTCTTCAGCGAGTGGTCATACTAGTGCCTGAGCGGTCCAACCAAGCCCCGGTGGTCAGACCGCACCTAAGTCGGTGATCAAACCGGTTGGGACACAAAACTATGTTGTGAGTTTGTGATCTTTAGCTCTTACTTTTGTAAGCTTATAAGTTTGTATTTTCGCTATATATTGTTGATAATACTTAGGAGAATATTTTCAGAGAGTCATTCAAACCCTCTGACTCGCCATACCTACCAACCCTACAGTAGCGTGTACTTTCATCAGCATGTAAAGAGCCGACTTCCAATCCATAAGTACTGGGCGTTGCTATAAAGGAAGAATACATATTAGTCACCGATACCACACTATGAAACTAGCTGTGTTTTCTATAATGTCATGATGGTAACAGGTATACTCATGTAAAAACAAGTCAACATTCACAAAAAAAAAGGTTGAGAAAAATCTAGTTGGGCTGGCACTTGGTGAAACACGTTTCCTCCTTATTTTATGAACCCGTTTGCATTTGCAGCTGGTTTACTAGGGCATAATCAACCAAAAGCTACTCATATGCAAGACGATGCAATAGTTTTCCCGTCAACGGTGATTAGGCATTTGGGTTTCCAAACATACAGACAGAGGTAATACTTCGCAAGCACAATAGCTACGAAATGATGCTTAAAGGATGCCGTGACATTACTAATATGCAACAGCATTCCCAAGATGCAAACATTTGACCAAACAATATACCCTTTTATTAGAGGGTCAAACAATCTTAACTAGATAATGAGCAACCAAGACGCCATATGAGAATGAACCAGTACCTGCGCTCCGCCGCCGTCACGAATGCCCGCTCCGGATGTAGGGAAGTGACAACGGGAAGGAGCACGCGAGTGCACGGCCACGGGCGGCTCCGGCCGTGACCGCCGCACCAGCGTGCTCTCTCTCGTTGTCACCACCACCAACTCACACAAATCAATCTCCAGAACTTTACCGGCCTGAAACCAAGTAGACAAAGATTAATCGAGAGCAACGACAACAGCAAGAACATCAGGAACTAAGAAGATTTTTTTTCAAGAAAATCATTTCACCGAGTCCACAATAAATATATAAATACAATTCATGTGGTATGGAAAGCTTAACACAACAGAAGCATAAAAATTGAGGGTAACATTACTACATAGGCGAAGTACTCAAAGATCTGAGATTTCTTTTGCTGGAGGAAGAGAAAAATAAGCAGAAGATGGCATGCAATCTAAGATCAAGAAAAGCATCCAGACGGATATGAAAAAAAAAACAAGAAAAAGAAGAAAATGATCCAAAAATTTCGAGATAGAGGAAACAAGGAGCGGGTGATAGGGCGAGAGATACCTGAAATCCATAGGAGGGTAGCATCACAGATCTTCTCAAGAACACCGGTCATGACGAGAACCAGAAGGCAAGAAGACGAAGGCTAGAGGACATGAGGGAGGGAGAGAGATAAAGTGGTGTGCTGTGCTGTGCCTAGCGCGTGTTGGCTGCTTTATGATGCTTGGAAATGGAGAAATCTGTCACCTGCACGGGAGTAAAATTTCTTGTGGGAGAAAAAGATGGGTTGGTAGCATTGCTAAGGTAAGGTAACCCGTGGAAGGCACAATTTGACACTAGTGAGAGCACTGCCAGTTCGGTTTATGACAGGACAAGTTTTTCAAGATGTACAAAATAGTAGTATTTTTTTAAGGGTGGTACAAATACTTAACCTTAAAATAAACTAGAATGACAGTGAAATTATGCAGTTGTCACCTCCGTGTACTATAGAGCATATACCTGTCCAAACTATACGAAAGCATCATCGTACCTAATGTTGTACAATTGAATTACGCCATATATGTCTAATCTAGTAAATTGATTAATGGATAATTGTCAATATTTATGTAAATAAGTAAGGTTGTGTTTTTAAAGATTTCAGTGTCAAATTTGTCCAATAAATTGTGGTTTTGTTAGGCCTTGATAGGCCGCTGGTAAAAATTCTCACGTAATCTAGAGCTAGTCGCAATAAGATACGCCACACTTCAAACATTTTATGAAAACTACCTGTACACTGAAACCACACATGAATTAATTTGGCGAAGCTCCGAGTTAGCCTGAAACAGAAGGGCTCTACTTTAGATGCAACCTTAAGGAACTATCAAAGCATCTATGATTAAGAAAATACAAACCCTTTTTTCAAGAAATTTGCTATGTCCAATTTCTAACCAAATAAAATGGTGTCGCCTGCCAAAAGTGAGTAGTCAACTGGTAAGACATCTGGACTACAATTGGTAAGGCACCTGGAATGTTTTGTTTCAGATCCCATCTAATGCTTTCTGAATTGTTGGGTGTCGTCTTCCATGGTATTAGGTAGTTACTGGATTTAAACATATGATCTCGTATTGTCTTAGTTTTAGACCATATTTTAAAGTGACGTGGACTTTAGTTTTTGGCTATAGCTTTTAACTAAAATGATATTATAGCAGCTATTAGGTTCTTCTAAGATATTCAATTAAAAAATAAAAAATAAAAAAATAAAAATACCATTACATCTCTACAGATATGCAAAGGAAAGATAAAAAAGAGAAAAATCCACATTAAGAAATTATCATGTTTTAAATGGCTTTCGGCTTGTTAAGGCAAAACATCTATGCTTAAAATGGGGCCTTAAAATGTGTGCTTTGACCGTCTCTTCTTGTACGAAAAAGCGCATCATCTGATAATCTAAAATCTGCATAAGAGGGTAAAATGTTTCGGCTCATCAGTTCACTTCAACAAGAAAATAGAAAAAGAGAACATAAAAGAATGGACAGCCCATGTGCGATGTTAATTACCCAAACAGTACCATCTTCTGTTTTCCCGCTTTTAGGAATTTTTCTTGAGCCAAAACAGTAAGCGAAGCCAATTCTGGGTGCATACTTATCCGCAGCACGACAGAGGACAATGGATAACTCAAGATGTACCCGAAAGACAGCCACGAAAGACTCTAGGTACTCTTCTGTCTTGCTTTCTTTGTGAAACAAAGGGTCGTCCTAGTGATTTGCAAGAGCAAAATATCTTCAAGAGCTGCTGAGCAATAAAGACAAAATAAAATTTACTTGACTTAATATATCTGCCGGCCCCAAGTCATCGTCAGATTAGTGGTGCTTAGTTTGGCGATAACTTATGATTTTTTTTATAGTTGGTTTATTTTTTTTATTATATCTAATTAAATTTAAAAAATTTTAAAAAGAAAAAATAGGTTAGCACATTACGGATAATGCATGGAAATATAGTAAAAAAGACAAAAAAAACCTTAAAAATCAGAAAAAGACGAAATAAATGGGCTGGTGTTTACTGTGAAAATACTGCTTCAAGTAAACACACTACCAGTCTACCCATCTACGTCTCCATAAGAGCATGTACAATGCAAGATGCTTATATATGAATGCTTAAAGAGAGATAATATAGCCACATCATCAAGCACCCATGCAAAAGTTACTTCCTCCAATGCAAGCATCTCTTCCGTGGGTGCTTAGATGCTATATTATCTATTAATAGGCATAGTTATACACATAAGCACCTACTAAGTACCGATGCTTATTTAAGCATTGATGCTTCAAAATAAGTACTTTATCTATCCTATGTGGCAAGAAAAATCAGTTTTTCATTGCTAAGCATCTCTCTAAGCGCCTGCATTGTACATGCTCTAAAGCTCGCGCCAGGACAAGTGGGACTGTAGCTCAGGAAGCATGAGCGGGCATTGCTGTCGTCGGGGCTATATGTGTCAACGAGAGCGGCTACGGCTACGCTCATGATGGGTATCACCAAGAGTGACAATCACCGACGAACCAGGGCACTGCACACTCTTGCATGCGGTGATCCTCCAACGAGATCCTCCAGTCTGGGGGTGTGTAGAGGCAGGATCAACTAGGATAGTGATGGGTGCAATTGGTGTTGGGGTATGGCTGGAGGCTACCACAGCGGTCTACTGAAGTGTAGTGAGGGATGCAATCTTCTCACATTCCGTAGTAGCAAGCACCTTCGATTCTCACATCTATCAAGCTTCTTGCGAAGAATCTCCAAATGACTGTAGCTACCGAGTATAAGCTAGCAAAGATTTGTCGTGTATGGCCTCATTGTAGGTGGATCCCATGGCAAGCTGGACCTAGTGCGTCAGCCGGGGATCATCTTCATCAACTGGAATAAAGTCTCATTGTGGCACGCTCCTTCACAGTGGGATGGGTAAAAGCTGAATGGTGATACCATCAGATTGGCTCCATAGATATCACACAAGCATGCTGAAGCTAGGCGGGCAGCATCCTGGAGTGCATTGGTAGCGGTGCTCCTCCTATGGATACTCTAGAAGGTTTGAGGCTGATGGTCGTCATCCTTGGCATAGATGAATACTTCCATGAGCCAAGACTCATGGACTCCCTCTGAGGTGCTACAGCCTCGAAAAATGGGTTGTTGTTGTAGCTCAAATATTGCATCAGCTTCCTCAAGATGTCGTCAAAATTGCCCTCATTGATGCCATGGGTGAAAACATCCACAGACCATTAGCTACGGCTCTGGCTATCTGCGATTTTAAACCACCCAAAGGTAAGTAACTTGTTGGATCGAAATCGGCGACAAAGGGGGGTGAATGTCGCTAAATTAAAATTTTCTCCCCCTAAAGTGATCTCTTGAGATTTTTCTCACCAAAAGCTATAAAGCTATGATGAAAAAAATAACTCATGCTAACTGGAGATCTATTCTGGACAGCAAACACATAAACTCGTCAATTAAACCAACAGAGATGAAGATCTGACAGCACAAAATGTACAGGCTGGTCTGACCGCTCTCACATGGCCGGTCTGACCGCCGGTATAAAACCGGTCAGACCGGCCCTAATTCCAGCAGGTGCCGACTGAAATTCTGAAGGACCTAAAACTCTGAATCTTGCTTAAACCAGAGAAAAGGATGAGAGAATTCTAATCTCCTTAGACCACAAGCTTAAGAAAAAGGTTCCAAATAGCCTTGGGACCCTTGAACTCCAAAGATTTCAACTAAAGAGCAAGAATTTCATATTATGACAAAAATCTGAAACTTTTGCAAGAACTGAACCAAAATCCAAATTACTCATTGATCTTGTATCCTTTGTTCACAAGCTTTTGCAATTGGATTAGCAATGATCTAAGCACTCAAAAGCCCAAATCTCAAGCCATCTCTCAAAGGGAATCAAGGAGTTTCATCATCCCCTGTAAGAGAAACCCTAAAAATTGAGAGGCAGAGGAAAAACTCACGAGGGGTTCAGATTTCACAGGAACCAATTAATCTTTCAAATGATCTTGAAAATGGAATGATCACATGGCTGTGAATCTTTCCCAACACAAAGCAATCAAGAACTAGTCCTCAGATCAAAGTTTTAACTCAAGAATGCAAGAAAACTGAGAAAGAACAGAGAGGCTGCAGAAAATTGAAATCCATCACAACTGAAACAAAAGATGAACTTAGCCCACAAAATTTCCTTGAATTGATAGAGAGGAAGAACGATGAATGATTACACAGGGATTACAATCATCTCCTCTCAAAACAAAACATCCACTCAAGGGCTCATCCCACCTCTCTGTTGCACAAACCAACGAAGTGGAGACACTGGCCAATAGAACCCTGCCTCCTTCTACCAACTCTCAACCACTAAAGAAAAAGAGAGACAAAGCAAAAACCAACTCCTAAAGCCATTTGACTAAAAACAAAACCCTCAAACCATCTCCTTCAAGTCATACATGCACCAGGAGATCCTCTCCTATTTATAGTCCTTGCATGATGGGTTCCCAACCCGTTTGACCCGCTAACTCCAAACGAAAACCGCTCCACTTGTGCAGCCTTGCGAAATTACCAAATCGCCCCTCTTGCACCTTCCGGGAAGTTTCCTCATTTCTTGTCGTCCAAGCCTCGCAACCACCTCGAGCCCTCGTCGTCTTCGGCACACCTCGACCGTTCTGACCTCGGCACCACCTGCGCCTAGTCCGGTCTTCCGTGCCTCGCCACGACTCTGCCTCGACGTCCTGCAGCCATCACAGACAAGAAACACATCACATAGCACCGCTCGACACAAGTAAACACAATTAGCATCAATGAATCATACTTAAGCATGAAATGACCCAAATGACCAATCGGGAAGAAGAATATGCCTCAAGCCTGACTAACCAAACCCGACTGAGCCAAATGCCACCATGGCACGAAACAAATGAACCAAACTCAAACTTTCCAAAATTCTTGTCAATTACTCATCACAAACATGGGGGTCATAACCACATGGTCTCTCATAACTTATTCAAAAAATAAAAACAATAAGACTAGTCTTACGAGAACTAAGAGTGATGAGTGAAAGCATTATCATTCTTATAGTCTATTAAATCTTTTCTTAATTTTAAAAATAAGACTCATATCCTTACATACCACCCATTCTAGCTAAGGTTTTACCCTACAGTCATATGCTCTAATACCAACGCTATCAGACCCAGACTTGGTAGTTCAGAATTCTATATGATTTCACCGCACTATTCCGTAGATCAGTAGATAGTGCTCATAGATACATTACTGAATCATTTTATACATCGCATGGACCAATCTAAATCTTAATATTACACACTAGAGTTAAAATACACCACATTAGGCTACTGTTTATGTTGTGGCTACGGGCCAAACAGAGAAAGAGGGGACTAGTGGAAGGAGAGGAGGAGAGGAGCCAGGTCTGTGTGGGGGAGTTGAGTAAGATGAGAGAGATGTCCCCCTTTGCCCCTCCCGGGGGCTTATATGTATATGAGTGGGGTAGAATGGGAAATCCCCATTCTACCCCTTAGTATTTACAAAGGATGGGGGTACATTGGTATATTTACACTGGTATATTTCTCTACACTATTGGGCCTATTATATGTTTGACTAGTTGCACGGCCCAGTCCCGGGGGGTTGGGCCACCCCTACAACAGTACTCCCTCGACAGCAAGCGCTGAGGTCCCGATGGGCGAGCTGACGCGATCAACCACCCCAGCCCCCCGTTCCCTGACAGCAAGTGCGAGGGTGCCGATGCAACTGGTAGCTCGCAGACCCTAGAGGCAATGCCTATGAAGAAATCAGTAAAGCGCCGAAGACGTTGTCGAGCGCCGAAGCCGTGCCGTCGAGTGACGAAGACGTGCCGTCCCGCCGAGGCGATGCCTACGAGGCGGACGGCGGAGTCGAGCGCCGAAGACGTGCCGTCCCGCCGAGGCGATGCCTACGAGGCGGAGGGTGGAGTCGAGTGCCGAAGATGTGTCGTCGAGCGCCGAGGACGTGCGGTCCCGCCGAGGCGATGCCTACGAGGCGGCCGGCGGAGTCGAGCGCCGAAGACGTGCCGTCCCGCCGAGGCGATGTCTACGAGGCGGACGGCGGAGTCGAGCGCCGAAGACGTGCCGTCCCGCCGAGGCGATGTCTACGAGGCGGACGGCGGAGTCGAGCGCCGAAGACGTGCCGTCCCGCCGAGGCGATGCCTACGAGGCCGTCCCGCCGAGGCGATGCCTACGAGGCGGACGGCGGAGTCAAGTGCCGAAGACGTGTCATCGAGCGCCGAGGACGTGCCGTCCCGCCGAGGCGATGCCTACGAGGCGGACGGCGGAGTCGAGCGTCGAAGACGTGCCGTCCCGCCGAGGCGCTGCCTACGAGGCGGACGGCGGGGTCGAGCGCCGAAGACGTGCTGTCCCGCCGAGACGATGCCTACGAGGCGGACGGCGGAGTCGAGTGCCGAAGACGTGTCGTCGAGCGCCGAGGACGTGCCGTCCCGCCGAGGCGATGCCTACGAGGCGGACGGCGGAGTCGAGCGCCAAAGACATGCTGTCCCGCCGAGGCGATGCCTACGTGGCGGACGGCGGAGTTGAGTGCCGAAGACGTGTCGTCGAGCGCCGAGGACGTGCCGTCCTGCCGAGGCGATGCCTACGAGGCGGACGGCGGAGTGGAGCGCCGAAGACATGGCGTCCCGCCGAGGCGATGCCTACGAGGCGGACGGCGAATTCGAGCACCGAAGACGTGTCGTCGAGCGCCGAGGACGTGCCGTCCCGCCGAGGCGATGCCTACGAGGCGGACGGCGGAGTCGAGCGCTGAAGACGTGCCGTCCCGCCGAGGCGATGCCTACGAGGCGGACGGCGGAGTCGAGTGCCGAAGACGTCTCGTCGAGCACCGAGGACGTGCCGTCCCACCGAGGCGATGCCTACGAGGCGGACGGCAGAGTCGAGTGCCGAAGAGTGCCCGCGAAGAGCGGGCGCTTGCGGCGTGGGCCGAGAGCACTACGCACGCGGAGGTAGAGAGGCGAAGGCGTCGTTCCCCTACCTTCAAAGACAGTGCCCGCGAAGAGCGGGCGTTTGCGGCGTAGGCCGAGGGCACTACGCACGCGAAGGCAAGGAGGTGAGACCGCCGTTCCCCTACCTTCAAAAAAAGAGTGCCCGCGAAGAGCGGGCGCTTGCGGCGTAGGCCGAGCGCACTACACACGCGGAGGTAGAGAGGCGAGACCGCCGTTCCCCTACCTTCAAAAATAGTGCCGCGAAGAGCGGCCGCTTGCGGCGTAGGCCGAGGGCACTACACACGCGGAGGTAGAGAGGCGAGATCGCCGTTCCCCAACCTTCAAAAAAAGAGTGCCCGCGAAGAGCGGGCGCTTGTGGCGTAGGCCGAGGGCACTACGCACGCGGAGGTAGAGAGGCGAAGGAGCCGTTCCCCGACGTTCAAAATAGTGCCCGCGAAGAGCGGGCGCTCGCGGCGTAGGCCGAAGGCACTACGCACGCCGAGGTAGGGAGGCGAAGGCGCCGTTCCCCTACCTTCGAAAATAGTGCCCGCGAGGAGCGGGCGCTCACGGTGTAGGCCGAAGGCACTACGCACGCCGAGGTAGGGAGGCGAAGCCGCCGTTCCCCTACCTTCGAAAAACGGTGCCCGCGAAGAGTGGGCGCTTGCGGCGTAGGCCGAGGGCGCTACGCACGCTGAGATAGGGAGGCGTCGCCACCGTTCCCCTACCTTGAAAAAGGGTGCCTGCGAAGAGCGGGCGCTTGCGGCATAGGCCGAGGGCACTACGCACGCGGAGGTAGAGAGGCGAGACCACCGTTCCCCTACCTTCGAAAATAGCGCCCGCGAAGAGCGAGCGCTCGCGGTGTAGGCCGAAGGCACTACGCACGCCGAGGTAGGGATGCGAAGCCGTCGTTACCCTTCCTTCGAAAAACTGTGCCCGCGAAGAGCGGGCGCTTGCGGCGTAGGCCGAGGGCGCTACGCACGCTGAGGTAGGGAGGCATTGCTGCCATTCCCCTACCTTGAAAAAGGGTGCCCGCGCAGAGCGGGCGCTTGCGGCGTAGGCCGAGGGCGCTACGCACGCTGAGGTAGGGAGGCGTCGCTGCCGTTCTCCTACCTCCGAAAAACGGTGCCCGCGAAGAGCGGGCGCTTGCGGCGTAGGCCGAGGGCACTACGCACGCGGAGGTAGAGAGGCGAGACCGCCGTTCCCCTACCTTCGAAAATAGCGCCCGCGAGGAGCGGGCGCTCGCGTCGTAGGCCGAAGGCACTACGCACGTCGAGGTAGGGAGGCGAAGCCGCCGTTCCCCTACCTTCGAAAAACGGTGCCCGCGAAGAGCGGGCGCTTGCGGCATAGGCCGAGGGCGCTACGCACGCTGAGGTAGGGAGGCGTCGCCGCCGTTCCCCTACCTTGAAAAAGGGTGCCCGCGCAGAGCAGGCGCTTGCGGCGTAGGCCGAGGGCGCTACGCACGCTGAGGTAGGGAGGCGTCGCCGCCGTTCCCCTACCTTGAAAAAGGGTGCCCGCGCAGAGCGGGCGCTTGCGGCGTAGGCCGAGGGCGCTACGCACGCTGAGGTAGGGAGGCGTCGCCGCCGTTCCCCTACCTTGAAAAAGGGTGCCCGCGCAGAGCGGGCGCTTGCGGCGTAGGCCGAGGGCGCTACGTACGCTGAGGTAGGGAGGCGTCGCCGCCGTTCCCCTACCTTGAAAAAGGGTGCCCGCGCAGAGCGGGCGCTTGCGGCGTAGGCCGAGGGCGCTACGCACGCTGAGGTAGGGAGGCGTCGCCGCCGTTCCCCTACCTTGAAAAAGGGTGCCCGCGCAGAGCGGGCGCTTACGGCGTAGGCCGAGGGCGCTACGCACGCTGAGGTAGGGAGGCGTCGCCGCCGTTCTCCTACCTCCGAAAAACGGTGCCCGCGAAGAGCGGGTGCTTGCGGCGTAGGCCGAGGGCACTACGCTCGCGGAGGTAGAGAGGCGAGACCGCCGTTCCCCTACCTTCGAAAATAGCGCCTGCGAGGAGCAGGCGCTCGCGGCGTAGGCCGAAGGCACTACGAACGCCGAGGTAGGGAGGCGAAGCCGCCGTTCCCCTAGCTTCGAAAAATGTTGCCCGCGAAGAGCGGGCGCTTGCGGCGTAGGCCGAGGGCGCTACGCACGCTGAGGTAGGGAGGCGTCGCCGCCGTTCCCTACCTTGAAAAAGGGTGCCCGCGCAGAGCGGGCGCTTGCGGCGTAGGTCGAGGGCGCTACGCACGCTGAGGTAGGGAGGCGTCGCCGCCGTTCTCCTACCTCCGAAAAACGGTGCCCGCGAAGAGCGGGAGCTTGCGGCGTAGGCCGAGGGCACTACGCACGTGGAGGTGGAGAGGCGAGACCGCCGTTCCCCTACCTTCGAAAATAGCGCTCGCGAGGAGCTGGCGCTCGCGGCGTAGGCCGAAGGCACTACGCACGCCGAGGTAGGGAGGCGAAGCCGTCGTTCCCCTACCTTCGAAAAACGGTGCCCGCGAAGAGCGGGCGCTTGCGGCGTAGGCCGAGGGCGCTACGCACGCTGAGGTAGGGAGGCGTCGCCGCCGTACCCCTACCTTGAAAAAGGGTGCCCGCGCAGAGCGGGAGCTTGCGGCGTAGGCCGAGGGCGCTACGCACGCTGAGGTAGGGACGCATCGCCGCCGTTCCCCTACCTTGAAAAAGGGTGCCCGCGCAGAGCGGGCGCTTGCGGTGTAGGCCGCGGACGCTACACGCGCTGAGGTAGGGAGGCGTCGCCGCCGTTCCCCCACCTTCGAAAATAGTGCCCGCGAAGAGCGGGCGCTTGCGGCGTAGGCCGAGGGCGCTACGCATGCTGAGGCAGGGAGGCGTCGCCGCCGTTCCCCTACCTCAAAAAACGGGGCCCGCGGAGAGCGGGCGCTCGCGACGTAGGCCGAAAGCACTACGCACGCCGAGCTAGGGAGGCGTAGCCGCCGCTACCCTACCTCGAAAATGGTGCCCACGAAGAGCGGGCGCTTGCGGCGTAGGCCGAGGGCGCTACGCACGCTGAGGTAGGGAGGCGTCGCCGCCGTTCCCCTACCTTGAAAAAGGGTGCCCGGGCAGAGCGGGCGTCTGCGGCGTAGGCCACGGGCGCTACACGCGCTGAGGTAGGGAGGCGTCGCCGCCGTTCCCCTACCTTCGAAAATAGTGCCCGCGAAGAGCGGGCGCTTGCGACGTAGGCCGAGGGCGCTATGCACGCTGAGGCAGGGTGGCGTCGCCGCCGTTCCCCTACCTCGAAAAACGGGGCCTGCGGAGAGTGGGCGCTCGCGACGTAGGCCGAAAGCACTACGCACGCCGAGGTAGGGAGGCGAAGCCGCCGCTCCCCTACCTCGAAAACTATGCCCGCGAAGAGCGGGCGCTTGCGGCGTAGGCCGAGGGCGCTACGCACGCTGAGGTAGGGAGGCGTCGCCGCCGTTCCCCTACCTTGAAAACGGGTGCCCGCGCAGAGCGGGCGTTTGCGG
Source organism: Dendrocalamus latiflorus (assembly GCA_017311315.1). Taxonomy (NCBI): domain Eukaryota; kingdom Viridiplantae; phylum Streptophyta; class Magnoliopsida; order Poales; family Poaceae; genus Dendrocalamus; species Dendrocalamus latiflorus. The sequence continues at coordinate 12,106,120 of CM029650.1, read as the reverse complement.
TGTAGGCCGAGGGCGCTACGCACGCTGAGGTAGGGAGGCGTCGCCGCCGTTCCCCTACCTTGAAAAAGTCACGGTGCATTCCCTGGTGCAACGCGCATGAGTGCGCGATATCCAAGTGGTGCGCCGCTTAAAGCGAGGCACTCCCTTGTGTCTCGGCTGGTCGCAATTTTTATACTCCGTAGAGTGCGTGGGAACAACATCCACGTCTTATTTATAGTCCGTAGACTGTCGCGTGCGGAGGCGAACCTCGACGCTACGCCTTATTTATAGTCCGTAGACTCGCGCGTGCGGAGGCGGACCTCGACGCTACGTCTTTTTTAAAGTCTGTAGACTGGTGCGTGCGGAGGCGTACCTCGACGCTACGTCTTAATTTATAGTCCGTAGACTCGCGCGTGCGAGGCGGACCTCGACGCTACGTCTTATTTAAACTCCGTAGACTGGTGCGTGCGGAGTCGTACCTCGACGCTACGTCTTATTTATACTCCGTAGAGTGCGCGCGGAGGCGTCCCCCCGTTGCGTCTTATTTAAAGTCCGTAGACTGGTGCGTGCAGAGGCGGACCTCGACGCTACGTCTTAATTTATAGTCCGTAGACTCACGCGTGCGGAGGCGGACCTCGACGCTACGTCTTATTTAAAGTCCGTAGACTGGTGCGTGCGGAGGCAAGCTCAACGCTCGTCTTATTTAGAGTCCGCAAACTACGCCGAGGCGCCAGGCCGTCGTGCGATTTAAAATAAAAAATGAGGATCAAAAGAGAGGCATCGAAGAAATGGCCGAAGATTTGCGACAACAAAATGCTCCAGAATGCAGTACTGGAAAAGCATTAGATGCTACGGTAGCCTAGAACAGGCCAAAACCGAAGAAGCAAACACGGCCAAATCAAATGCTCTCAAAAACAGAACTGCACCCGCAATAAATGACTGCCGCCATGCGCGCAAAAATTGCAGCAGAGATTACTGAAGCCTCGTGCGAAATGAAATGCAGTGCGTACCGGGCGGGATGGTGACGACGTGAGTCAACTGCCCTGATTGCGGCCGCGTGTGATGCCTGGTCTTGACATGGTGGAGATGAAGCGCATGCGCCAGTCCTGTGCATGGACCATGCACACGATGTAGTGAGCCTGCTTGCACTCTGTGCTTCGTTATGCATGCGCCAGCACGTGGCATCCGTGACATGTCGGGGAGGCAACGCGGAGCCAAGGCGAGGGCCGTTGAAGACTCCTCGGAGCCGAGACAAAGTATCGCTGGCGAAGGCTTCAAGTCAGAGGCCAATCTCGACGTGGAGGCTTGAGCCGGCGCCAGGAGCAGGTGGCACGCGTCACCCGGCTGGCGGAGATGGAGCCAAAGCACAGGCACCAGGCGGCGTATACGCTGGAGCGCAGGCCGCGGCGAAGGTGTGCGCGGGGTAGACTTCGCCGCGTGGTTCGCCGTGGCGCAGACCAACGCCGGGCGGCAAGGAGCAGCGAGGAGCCCACCACTTGCGGAGGTGACGTCCGACGGAAAGGCATGGAGGCTCACGTGGAGGCCATGCGGAGCGCACACGCGAGGCTCACCAGCGCTTGCCGCACTCGCGCAGAATGAACTGACTGCGTACATCCATCCGCGTCGAGTTCGAGCCGGAGACTTCGGGACTTCGCGCGTGAGACTTCGGGACCTCGCGCGTGAGACCTCGAGCCGGAGACTTCGCGCGTACATGGAGCCTCGCGCGCAGATGCCGAGGGTGCGGAGGCCGGAGTTGCGGCACAGGCTCCGGCCGTGTGCGAAGCTATCCATCTCCATGTGGGGACGCCGCAGAGGGCTCCGACACCAAGGTCTTCCGTAGCTTCGCCTGGAGGGGCGTGGCCCTCGCAGGCGCGGAGCCGGTGGCGGAGAGCCTCGCAGGCGCGAAGACGGCGGCGCTGACCTTGCAGGCGCGGAGCCGGTGGTGGAGACCGCGCAGGCGCGGAGACAGCGGCGCCAACCTCGCAGGCGCGTAGACGGCGGCGCCGACCTCGCAGGCGCGTAGCCGGCGGCGGAGAGCCTCGCAGGTGCGAAGACGGCGGCGCTGACCTTGCATGCGCAGAGCCGGTGGCGGAGACCGCGCAGGCGCGGAGACGGCGGCGCCGACCTCGCAGGCGCGTAGCCGGTGGCGGACCTCTCGCGGGCGCGGAGCCGTCAATGCGGGGACGGGCTCACCGGTTTTGCAAATTTGAAGACCAGCAGGCGTCTGCGCGCGACAACGAAGGCCGGACGGAGTCTCGAGCGGAGGTGCGCAGTGGACATCCCATGCATGCAAGTAGACGGATATCGCAGTAGCGCCTCAAAGAGGGCCTCGCCGGGACTGCTTCGAAGCGAGCCTCGCCGGGACCTCGCCGACGCGCGTGGCATCACGGGCGTGTACATCAGGAGTAGAGGATCATCAAAGCTGAGGCCCCAGCTGACGTTCTGCTCACACCGGAGATGATGGAGCCGAAGTCGACGCAGAGGTAGGACCAGTTGAAGAAGGACGCCTTGCTCTCCAGGATGTTGCGGATGGATATTTCATGTCTGGAGAGAGCTCGTATGGACGCAGGAGGCTGCGCGCCTGGAGACTGGGACGTGCCAGCGCGCCGTCCTGCTGCCCACTTTCCGCCCTCCTTCGCGCGGCGGTGCGACGTGTTTGGACACTTGCGGCATGGAGAGGCCCTGCAGAACGTAGACCACGCGTGGCGCATACCCACCTTACGTTGCCCTCGACGTCAGCGGCGCCCTCGGCGAGAAGCTCGGCGGGCCCGATACCGAAGCCAGTGCAGATCCGCCGCGTCGACAAAGACAGGCTTCGGTCGCCGCCCGCCTTCGCACAGACAAAGTCGAGCTGGAATCTCCGCTCGCCCTCATGGCAGGAACCAGTCTCCGCGCAGGGCGTCAGACGCGAGCGCCGCAAAGAGAGGGGAAATCATACTCGCGGGGACGCGGCTCGAAGACGCGTGTTGCGAAGACGAGATCGGCGTCGCGGAGCTGTGGTGCAGCGGAGTCCTGCTCGCGGAAGACTTCGTCGGTGCGTACTCGGCTTGAAGACGTGCGGAGCCGCCATCTACGCGAGTCTGCCCGACGCAAACTGGTGCGCCCGCTGTCCTTGCGCCCTGTGGAGTCTTGGGCCAACACGCCGAGGCATCGCTCGACGAAGACCTTGACGCGACACGGCCTGACGGCCTAGAGTTGATGTAAAGCCAACGGCGACGTGGTGACCTGCGGCGCGCCTGCGCCACTCGATCAACCTCGTGGATCTGGGCAATCTCACTGGATCTACTCAATGCTGCATCTACAAAATACAACCAAGTTTGCAGGCAGAGCCCGTACGCCTCCATAATAAAAAAATGGCTAGATTTTTAGCGAACGAACTACTTATCTTTCGTTGAATGCTGGAGAAGCCTCCTCTAGACGCAACTTCCCGTCGGTCCCCACGGACGGCGCCATCTGTTGTGGCTACGGGCCAAACAAAGAAAGAGGGGACTAGTGGAAGGAGAGGAGGAGAGGAGCCAGGTCTGTGTGGGGGAGTTGAGTAAGAATGAGAGAGATGTCCCCCTTTGCCCCTCCCGGGGGCTTATATGTATATGAGTGGGGTAGAATGGGAAATCCCTATTCTACCCCTTAGTATTTACAAAGGATGGGGGTACATTGGTATATTTACACTGGTATATTCCTCTACACTATTGGGCCTATTATATGTTGGACTAGTTGCACGGCCCAGTCCCGGGGGGTTGGGCCACCCCTACAACAGTTTACATAAGAGCCGATCAGGCCAAATATTCACAATACAAAAGCGGAAATGAAAATAACAACTCAAAAGATAAGACCCAGATTATCCACAAGCAAGTGACTAGGGGCAAAAGTGAACAACAGTTATTATCCTATGTAGGATAATATATGTGCACATAATCTCCATCAAGTCTACATAACTGGGATATTAATTTCTTAAAACCATCCTAGTTCTCATCATCTCCTCCACCTTGAACTTGTGCATCTTCATAAGCATAATGGTCTTGCTCTCCAGTTTCTGAAGTTGTAAGTAAGCGAGTGTGAGCACAAACCATTATGCTCCATGAGCCAATACACAGAATGCAATTATATAGATGCAAGGCTTATCAAAGAATGGCTTAGATTATTTTATTTGCTAAGATCCCAGTTTAAATCTACCATAAGTATAAAATCCTATGACTTAGCATTTTTAACCAAATCATAGTTCTAAGCATTTGTCAAAATGTGCAATAATAATAATGGTGCAGATTCCATCCACCTGTTACATGGTTCCATCTACCAATGCTAGTTTTTTACTACAGGGTTCTATCCACCCTTAATGCTAGTTTTTGACTACAGGGTTCTATCCACCCTTACATAATCACTAGGTTCCAACCACCAGGGAAATTCAAATATAGGGTTCCAATCATCCAACAAGTTTCCATTTCCTCCCACAAAGTTTTTTAGAAATGGAACTATATCCAAGTAAGTTCCCAAGTCTGTCCCTGACCGTGGACACAGCTATTCAAATAGTTTTCACTCTGCAGAGGTTGTACACCTTACCCATAAGAGACAATCTACTCATTTTGCTTGACATGATTCCTTGGTCATGTAGCTAGGTAGATCATCATAATAACTATTCAATAAACCTTACCCCTTTTGTCATCTCACCCTATGTGTTGCTCCCACTTGCAATAGGTCTCATACGTTGTGCGAGATGTTTACCACAACGACTAGCATAGCCAAACTCCACTCTCCACAATGACTACACAACTGGTAAGCTTCACCTTGTGCTTGGTATCCCTTTAAGCCTCTTTGGCCTTTGCACTATACCACTTCTATCCACTACCATTGAGATGAGTCTGGGGCTTAGTAGATTTACTTAGCCAAGTTGCACTTTGCTGACTTGTAGTTGTACTGTTATACTTTGGGTGATCATAGTCAGATTCAGTCTTTAGGGTTATCTGGGTGGTTCTATAATGAACCACATGTTCTCGTGCATTCACCGCACCAACCATGCATACCATCCGCCCAAATAATTATGCATGTTAGGGTTTTTGGGAAGCATAAATTATCAAGTTCAAAATACTAGCCACTAACCATCAATGACTTCCCATAACAATGTTTATGTTGAAATATTGTCGAGGTAGACTAGTGCCCCTGAGTATTTAGCTAGTATTAAGTGTGGCATTTAAATATGGACTTAGTACTAATATGCTACCATTATAAGTTTTCTAGGGTGACAAATGTTGAGTACTCAAGTATTTCAAGGCATGGAATGTAAATAAAACAACATATGGATATGTAACTAAAACCTTATAGCGAACATAAATTTTAATAATAAATAACAACATGCAATTTGTTAATTTAAATAGAAATAGCTTGCATAAAATGGAGGTTCAATATGATCATAGTATTGATTCATCTTACTCATAGGTTTCTAAATCTTTTGTGTCTTGGTTCGCCTTGGGTTCTTCTTCTTGTGCCTCGTATGTTAATAATTATTGCGTGAAAATTTGGATAAAGTAAAATCATTCAAAGAATATATATTCAAATAGAAAATTCCAATGAGCTTGAAAAATCATGGTTTTAGTTCCATTGGATAGAGCTTGAATTTAGATGAATTTGGAAATTGGTTTAATTCAATTTGGACTTAAAATAAAAACGTTATGCTTTTTCAAAGTTTAAGTCTCAAATTAAATCTTGACAAGGAAAAGGGGCAGAAAGAACTCCCTTTCTGACTGGTCCCGACGGTAGTACCGCTCCGACTTTCAAACGGCTAGTTCAGAGCCTCTGACATAGCCGTTATGTTGCGCCAGAGCCGGAGCGGAACTATCGGCCATTGGCATGCGGTAGTTCCGCTCGCCCTGATTTTTCTGGAATTTATTTCAAATGGCTAGTTTTGGTTGGTGGGGGGTATAAATACCCGTACCACTGCTCAAGGAAAAGGGGCAGAAAGAACTCCCTTTCTGACTGGTCCCAACGGTAGTACTGCTCCGACTTTCAAACGGCTAGTTCAGAGCCTTTGACATAGCCGTTATGTTGCGCCAGAGCCGGAGCGGAACTATCGGCCATTGGCATGCGGTAGTTCCGCTCGCCCTGATTTTTCTGGAATTTATTTCAAATGGCTAGTTTTGGTTGGTGGGGGGTATAAATACCCGTACCACTGCTCAAGGACAGAAGTAAGAGACTCCATTGAACATCCTTGAGCATTCATTCCACACCTCTTTTCTCCTTGTTCATTCAATTGAGGTGGTTGGAGCAAAAAGTGCATGTGCATTCAATAGTTGATCCATTTAGCACTTGTTTGCAATCAAGTGAAGCCCTTGGTTTATTACTCTTGGTACTTGCCGGCACCTGGACGATTGGGTCAAGATTGATCGGTGATCTTCTCAAGAAGCTTGTGAGAAGGCCCGGTGTTCTTGTGAAGGGTGGAGCTCACCTACCCAGAGCGGAGAAGAGCTATCACTAGTGGATTCGAGGTGTTTCGGCTTAATTCGTGGAGCCGGTCCAATTCGTTTAGGCTAACCTCAACGTGGATTAGGGGAAACCGGCAAGTTTCCGAACACCACGGTAAAACATCGAGTGTAATTGTTTCTTCTCTAGCTCTTATTTGTTACTCTTAGTGTGATCATTTATTTGATATAGAGCTAGTGTTGATACTCTCTTGACTACAATTGTGTAGGCTTTAAGTGCTTTACATTCTTGTTGTATTCAAAATTCGAGAGAATTGATTAAAAGATAAGAAAATTTAAAAACCACCTATTCACCCTCTCTAGTCAGTTATCCTTGATCCTACACAAGTGAAACTAAATTGAAAGTTCCTGCTATGTTAGTTACAAAATATGATTGCATTGACATGGACAAACATGAATCTGAATGATATGCTATGATTTGCAAAGAATCTTCATGTCCATTAGAAGAACTGCGTGTTTCTTTGCCTCATATTGCTCCTAACCTTTTGAAGGAAAGTGATGACTTGGAGAAAATGATTGAGTCGAGAACGACTCAAATTCAAGAAAGGGAGGATGATGAAGACATCAACCCTAAGGATGCAACCACTACTTCGACCCGCTACACTGCATCCTCTACTTCAACCACATCTTCTCTGATAGGACTTTCGGCTACTGCACCGCCATATTCTCTAATTGGATCGAGCTACCTCTACTCATACAAGCCGAGCTACATCTACATGCCATGGTGCTGCGTCTTCATGCCATGATGCTGCGTCTACTTGCTATGGTGCTGCATCACCAATTGTTGGTCCATGCACCTTGTAATGAATGGGTTGATTTGGCCCATATGGACCGGCCACCTAGAGTTTTTTTTGTACTGTTCACATGGCACTATTCACACATGAACAGTACCCGTGACCACCCCTCCCTTCTCCTATACATAGTGGCCGCCTCCCCTCTAGTTTCAGCAGGTTTTGTTTATTGAAGTTTAGCTTTGCTACTTTATACTTTGTCCTCTTGTTCAGCGAGATCAACAGCGACATTATTATTCGAAACCCCACTTTTCAATACAATTCTTAATTCCTATTCACAATTTTAGATTGCTTCTCTGTTGCAGATATTTTCACCAAAATCTTAAGTAAAAGCCGCAAATTGAGGAATAAGTTTTTTTAGGGAAAACAGTAAGAGAGAGTCCTGCACTATTTTAAATAGGTAATAATGTACAAGAGAGGAAAAAAGAGAAAAAGGTGAAGGAAAGAAAAGCTAAAAGGACTGGAGCCAGGAGCAAATCAAATGACGATCATCCTATCTGATTCTGTTGAGAAGATTAGCCTCTAATTTCAGTTTTGCCTTCCATCATCTAGACTAAACAACTATTGACAGAAAATGAACTCATTCCTTACTTTCCAAATGTGCCAAGCAGCATAATGAACTTCTCCACGAAGAAGCGAGCAGAGTGTGATGACCTTGTGGTGAGAATCCTTGCTAGTATATCCAGATCCACCCCCTATTGCATCCCAATTACATTCTAGCATTGCACAGTGAAAGGGCACTCAAAAAAGAGACGTGTAAGAGTTTCCACCCTGTTAGCAGCACAAAGAATACATAGACTATCTCCATTCACATTAAGATTCTTCCTCATTAACATTTCTTTTGTATTTAGCCAATCCTTCATGAGAAGCCATGTGAAGAAAACCTTGAGCTTGGGGATACATCTGCTCTTCCAGATAAGAGGAAATTCAGGGAAGACGCTCAATTGTCTATATTGACAAGCATACCATTTTCATGAGGAATAAAGGGGGTTACCCCATATGTGGATCTGCTGATCCATGGTATGTTGGTTTAGAGTAACTTCATTGACTAAATTTAACAATTGGGGATTTCTTGATAGGCTTCTTCAAGCAGAGGCAGGTGATTAAGGTTTGAAGCTCCAATGAGTTCATGTAACTCTTGATCAAAATGTCCTTATTTATGGCAATGAATATAGTCTTAGGAATTTTTCACAAAGGAGGACATTTTCCCAACAGTCCTTCCAAAACAATAGATCTTGGCCATTTCCAATCTTTCCCATAGCTATTTCTCGAAATTGCATAATGCCCATCATTATATCTTTCCACCGAAGGATCCACATGCTTTCGAAGCATGAGGCACCAAGTTGGAGTAATATTTGTGCCAAAGAAGTTAGACCCAATGAGTATCACTTCTAATATAGAATTTATGTAGGTTTTTTTAGCAAAAGGCCCTTGTTAAGGACTCGAAGATTCAAGACCCCAAACCAACCTTTGTTTTTTGGTTTGCAAACTTTGTCCCAATAGGCGAGAGAGTTGCAGCAAGACTAAAGGGTTGTGGATCCCCTCCAAAGATAATGCCTTCGCGCTTTATCAATGTGATCAATTATCTTTTTGGTATTCTCAGCATGCACATATGGTAGATTGATTGAAGAGATAGAACTGCATTAACAACTTCGAGCCTTCCACCAATTCCATATTGTTGTAGGGATGGCCCCCACCTAAGTGATGAGGCGATGGGGTCCCGATCTTCCGATAGGATGATAACTATCGATTTTGGTGGAGATGACTCTTGCGATCCGACTACAACCGTACGACGTTGCTTGCATCTTAGCAATCGCTGAACCACACTCCAAGTCGTTATCAACCGTGCCAAGAACGCGATTGACCTGACCACGAAGGTCTATTCCTGCATGCAACCGAAGAACACGCAAGAACAAGGATAGTGAGCAACCTGAAATTTTCTAGATATAAAAGTCACACAAGGATAGTTGAGGTTCTGTAACACGAATCTGTTGGTCTAGCCGATACAAGAGACAACGTGGAGTTTGCACATGGGGCTAAACTGATCTAAACAAAACCAAAGTCCTATCAAAGGAGGCGGTGGCTCCTATATAGGGAGAACAACCAGGGGCGGCCAAGGAGCATGCCCCTAGGGTTACAAGGCCCATGGGCCCAAGTGGTGGTGGCGCAGCACCCTTTTGACTCGGATTCAGAAACCTACGTGGATTATTTTGATGATTGCGGCCGGCTCGGATGGAATTTGTAGATGAGGTTGGATCCATTAGAAAGTAGACTTGATAATCTTTCCATGAAGTACACGAACGTCCCAAACGGAGTCCGTATGAAGAAGTTATGCCCGTTTAAACTTGCACCATTGCAGCAGTCGGAATCCGATTCCAGTACGTGCCCAAGACGGACTCTTTTGATGATTGCAGTGCGCACAGAAGGAATTTAGAGGTGATACCAGATCCATTGGAAATAGAACAAGCAAATCTTTACAACAAGTACTCATGGACCTCAAACGGACTTCGTATGTGAAAGTTATGCACATTTGAAGTTGGGCCTGTCAGGCCGAATCCGAATTGATCTGGAGGCCGAATTGGATTCCAAAACGTGTCCAACTTGAACTCTTGCTTGAATTGATGTAAAAATAATGTGGTGCTGTCAAAATATATATTTTCAATATTAGGTAGCATCATATTCTCATTTAAAATATGTTTAAGCTGAAGAAACGAATTCACCTTTAGTTCAATCTTGATATTGGGCGCTATTGTTGTGTGTGTTTGTGGTGTGGTCACATCACTAAGCCTAGTAGGCCTGTCAGAGGAATGTAAGGCCTAAAATGGTGCATGTATAATGACATGAATACCCCTGAGGGGAGTACTCAGATGTAAGGGCATTATTGTAAAAGCACTCCCCATATGGATGTATATATGCAGCACAAGCCAGGGGAGAAATCCCAAGCCATTCACTTACCTAACTCTCCACTACCACACTCTCTCTCTCTGTTTGGTCTGTAACCACAACAGTTGGCGCCGTCCGTGGGGAGGACAAGAGCAAGCCTCCAGGTCTGAATGAGGATGGCACCAAAGAAAGCTTCACCGTCGGCGGCGAAGAAGAAGAAGGCGGAAGCGGCGAAGTCTCGCGTCAACACCAGGGCTTCGGCTTTAGCAGCCGCAGGTACGGGCGGCGGTGCAGGTGTGACGAGCGTGAACATCGACGTTCACGACGCGACGCCCAACCCCGCCACCGACGCGACGCCCAACCCCACCACCGCCGCAACGGCCGACCCCGCCACCGCCGCAACGAACATCCCCGCCACCAGTGGCACAACGCCCGACCTCGCCAACGTCGCCGCGCCGCCAGACCCTGCCAACACCGCCCCGACGACCAACCCTGGCGATGGCAACGCAGGCGCATCCGTTTTCCCACCCGGCGCAGAAGCGGCGAATGGTCCCAGCGGTGATGCGGACCTCGTCACCGGCTCCAGGGTCCTCCAGGACAATGCGGCAGGCAGCCTGGGCGCGCAGGCCGTGGTCACCGCTGTGCCGATCGCATCGCCGGGCGCACCGGCGGCCCCAACCGCGTTCGCGGTGGAGACTGCCTTGCTGGCGGCCCTCAGCGCATTTCAGCGGGAGCTAACAGACCTCCGCGGAGCTCTGCGAGAAATGCAAGAGGCTCGGAGCCAACACGCTCCCCCGGCGGTGGCATCCGAACCCGCTTCGGAGAGGGCGGACAGCCGCGACGCCCCTACGTCTAGTCGCGTCCCATTGCGGCGCGTAGACCCGGAGTCCCCGCTCTCCACGGGCCTACAGCAGGCGGCGTGGCCTGAGGACTTCAAGTTCCTGTGTGTCATCAAGGCGTACAAGGGCGACTCCGACCCGCGAGAATTCGTGCGCGTGTATGAGACCGCTATCGAAGCCGCTGGCGGAGACGACACCACGAAGGCAAAAGGACTCCCTCTCGCGTTACAAGGGGTGGCGCTGTCCTGGTTCTTCACCATTGAACCACAGTCTATCTATGCCTGGGAACAGATCCGCGATCGACTCTACAACAACTTCCAGGGAAACTACGTCGAGCGTGTCGATGCGGACCAGCTCTTCGCAGTCAAGCAAAAACCTGAGGAGAGGCTCCGAGATTACTTCAAGCGCTTCGCGAAAGTACGTTTCCAAGTCAAGGACGTCAACGAAACAATCGTCATCAACGCAGCAATACAAGGCCTCCGACCGGGACCGATGGCCGAGTACAACGCACGCAAGCCCATTAAGACGGTCGCGAAGCTCTTCGACAAGATGGAAGAGTACGCCAAAGCGGAAGAGGACGCGCCGCGGCAACACGGTGATGACTCCGACACCAATAAGGCGGAAGGCTCGGCAAAGAGCGAAGGCTCGCCGAAGCAGGGCTCTTCGAAAGGTAAACGCAAGCAAGAGCAGCCGAAGGGCGCCTCCGAACGCAAAGACCCCCAACACAATGACCCGTCAGGTGATAGGCCCAAGCGCGACCAACGCAAGTCCAGGAAACCTCGTTACGTCTTTGACATCGAGGGAGGCTCCGAAGACAACGCCTCCGCAGGCCGCGGAGGCAGAGGGCACCGGGGCCGAGGACGGGGTGTGGCCGGGGTCGCGACGACAGAACCCGCGAAGAGTACAGCAACCAGCACCACGGGCAGTGGTGCGAAATCCATGGCCGAGGCAACCACGACACGCGTGCTTGCGCCACTATCGCCGCACTACGGCAGAGCGTCGCCAGGGACAAAAACCCGGAGGCACACGCGCCCGTCGTGGCCCACGTCCAACACCCCCAGGACCAAGGAATACAGCCCCAGGAAGGCCTCCTGCGAATTCAGGCACATGTGCAACAACCTCGGGAGGGCCTCCTACAGTTACAAGCCCCGGAAGGAGCCTAGCGCAGGATCATCAACATCATTTCCGGAGGCTCCTCGTTAGAGTTCGCCTCGGCGCGGCAACGGAAGGTCTACACGAGGAGGCTGCACCACGTCGCGACATACCCGGCGCAGGCGCCGCCGGAATGGGCACAACACGAAGTCACATTCACGCCCGCTGACGCCGAGGGCGTGGAGTTTCCCCACCAAGACCCTTTGGTCGTCTGGGTCCTTGTAGCAGGATGCGAAGTCAGGCGCGTCCTAGTCGATGGAGGAAGCTCCGCGAACATCCTGTTCGCCGCGGCCTTCGACTAAATGGGGATCCCTCGGAGTCGATTGGGCCCTTCAGGCATTCCGCTGCAAGAATTTGGAGGGCAGCTCTTGCGCGCTTTGGGCCAGATATGCCTCCAAGTCTCCTTCGGCCAAAACGACAACGTGAGGAGTGAAGATGCCATCTTCGACGTGATCGATATTGCATACCCCTACAACGCCATAGTGGGGCGGCCGCTCCTAAATACACTCGGGGCAATTCCGCACCACGGCTTCCTGTGCATGAAGCTTCCCGGACCGCGAGCCATCATCATCGTCCATGGCGACCAGGACATGGCTCGGCGCATAGAGCTTGGCGCCAGAGGTCCATGCCACGCGGCTCGCCAAGGCACCTAGGCCGGGTGTGCAGGTGCAGAGCCCTCGGCAGCAGTGGCTCGTCAGCGGTCGCCCCGTCCTAACATCGGTTAGTGGTCGGCACCTCCCCTTTTTTGTAACTTCGCCAACCTGTACGGGGGACAATCGCAAATCTGCCTGACATAGGCAACCGACGATCGGCAAGAAGCACAACGGCCAGCAGCCGGTGACGAGCGTTGGAAGGTGAGCAGCCAGCGCGCGGCGCGCCTATAGCGTCGCGCCACGTGCCCCGCCCCTCTGGGAAAGGGGCTTGACCGCTGACGGCCCGCCGCATGCCAATCATGGCCCGCCGCGTGTGCATCTCGAATGGACAAGCACGTACGGATACAGCAGCCTGCTCGTGCCAGCCCAAGGGTCGGCGCGATTCCCGGAGCCATTAAGGCGCACTACCGCGGGGTCGCGTTCACCCCAGGGAGTGCCTTGTTTCAAGCAGTACACCACTCGGTTATAGCGCCCCCGCGCGCGTGGCACCCGGGAGTACATCGCCAGCTCCGCTGCCACCACTTCGAAGGGTAGGGGATGGAGCGCTCGCGCGTCTACTTCGGCTAGGCGCCAGCTCCGCTGCCACCACTTCGAAGGGTAGGGGACGGAGCGCTCGCGTGTCTACTTCGGCTAGGCGCCAGCTCCGCTGCCACCACTTCGAAGGGTAGGGGACGGAGCGCTCGCGCGTCTACTTTGACTAGGCGCCAGCTCCGCTGCCACCACTTCGGAGGGTAGGGGACGGAGCGCTCGCGCGTCTACTTCGACTAGGCGCCAGCTCCGCTGCCACCACTTCGAAGGGTAGGGGACGGAGCGCTCGCGCTTCTACTTCGACTAGGCGCCAGCTCCGCTGCCACCACTTCGAAGGGTAGGGGACGGAGCGCTCGCACTTTTGCTTCGACTAGGCGCCAGCTCCGCTACCACCACTTCGAAAGATAGGGGACGGAGCGCCCGCTCGTTTACCTCCGCACGCGTAGCACCCTCGTCCCACCCCGCAAGCGCCTGCTCTCCGCGGCCACTGTCTTTCAAGATAGGGGACCAGCGGCTTCGGAGCACCGCCTCGCTACCCGCCTTGTAGGCATCGCCTCGGCGGGACGACATGGCTCCGGCACAGGACTTCGCTGTTCGCCATCAACGCGGCCGCGGTCTCGACCTCGGCTTCGGATTCGAGGAGCAGACTCGTGCGCAGGGACTCGTCCGTCGGCATTCCCCGCATATCGTACGGGCGGAGGTTACGTCACGCCAAGTTTTGGCTTGTTCTCATACACAGGCCACCTTCAGTGCGTCAGCATTCTTTCGAAAGTAATACGGACGGGCTTGATCAGAAACCCCGACTGAAAGTAGGCCTGTCTAAGAGAACATGGCAAACCTTGCCGTTGTATGTGGACACACAGCATGAGCGCAGCAAGTGCGACCAGGTACCGCTAACAGACGCTAACCAAGCCCCCGAGAAAAACAAGCCTCCATCAGTGCATTAACATTCCCCAAGCTGCGTAGCGTCGCTATGGAATGTGGATGCACTGAAGAGGCCCATTTTAGGGGAGCAGCATCTATCCGAGCACATAATGCAGGTGCAATGCTGCACCAGCACGCCATATATATACCCTATCAGCGGGGAAGCCAACCGGCAGAAGTCCAACCGGCGAAAGTCCAACCGACAAGAGTCCAACCGGCGGAGGAGCGTCGCAACATCGTACCTCCACGATGCTTCAAGACCCGCGCCACGCCAAGCATGTTTAGCCACGTGGACAGCCAGGAGAAGGAACGTCGCAACGTGATATCGCCACGACCCCTCAAGTCCCCAATCCGCCCCCTCGGTCGCGATGCCAACCTCGACTTCGGCCTTGGCTCCGGGCGGCAACCCTGACCCCGCCACGGCAGGACTATGTGGATGACGAAGCCTTCGCCAAGCCGCCCAGCGCCATATCTTCGCAATAAGGCGAACACTACACTTCGACGAACGATTGCATAAACTCACAGGCCGCAGGGACGAAGGGGGCCAAAGGGCTCGGCAGCATGGCTTCGGCCCATGGAGCCCTTCACCATGAGAGGCTCCTGTTGTAGGGATGGCCCCCACCTAAGCCCAGCAGGCCTGTCAGAGGAATGTAAGGCCTAAAATGGTGCATGTATAATGACATGAATACCCCTGAGGGGAGTACTCAGATGTAAGGGCATTATTGTAAAAGCACTCCCCATATGGATGTATATATGCAGCACAAGCCAGGGGGAGAAATCCCAAGCCATTCACTTACCTAACTCTCCACTACCACACACTCTCTCTGTTTGGTCTGTAACCACAACACATATGATAGGAAGCTTGTTGTACTCGCTAGGCGTCTCTAAACTCTATCCACCAAAGGGGGAAGTTTTTTACCCTTGGTTTGGTCGTTCCATCTGGGAGTCCTAGATAGGTAAAAGGCAAAGTTTCAATTTTACAACCAAACACTCCTGCAACATTGTCCAGTTTTATCTAGGGGAACATTAATTAGAATCATAACCGATTTGTGATAATTGACTTTTAGCATTGTGGACATTGAAAAAGTCTGCAAAAGACCTCTAAGGGCAAAGAATTTGTATGGAGCAGGCCGGGAGGATGATAAGGGTGTCATCTGCATACTGAACTACCAAGAAGTCTTCATTAGCTAGGGGTGGGATCGGATGCTTAAGAAGGTCTCTTCTCACTATCTCATTGATAATCAATTGAAGAATGTTAGCCCCTAGCACAAACAGCAGTGGTGAAAGAGGGTCACCTTGTCTTACACCTCTTTTACACCGAAAAGAGTTGCCAGGAATCCCATTAATGAGAACTGAGGAGTGTCCTAAAGAGAGAATGCAGTCCATCCAAGAAATCCATTTTGCAGTAACCTCCTTGATAGCAGTGTGCTAGATTGTGTCAAAAGCTTTCTCAAAATCTAGCTTAAGAACTAAGATCTCCTTTTTGCTCTGTTTGCAGTGATAAATATATTCAAAAGGCAAAGCAGTCCTAGATCGTTCTGTTTTTATAAAGCCATACTGATTCTTGTGAACTAGGCTGACAATTACCTTCTGAAACTTGTTTGCTAGAATCTTTGTAATTAGCTTTAAAACCGAATTAATCAGGGAAATCGATCTATAGTCATTTAAAAACTCAGGGGTAGGCTTCTTGGGGACTAGAGTGATGAAAGATCCATTGATGCTTGAGATGCTAGAAGACTCATTAAAGAAGAATTGATAGAGCATGTAGAGTCATTTTTTTATTATATTCCAACATTTCCTAATAAAACAACCGATTGAATACATCTTGTCCTGGAGCTTTGTCCTGCAGTAGCATTTTGACCGTGTCGTCCACCTCCTTTTGAGACCAATCCATAACTAGATGTTGGACATTATCATGGGCTGACGTTACTTTATTCATGTCAAAATACATGGTGGTGCTATAAGAAGTTCTCGTTCTTTGTTTGAATGCACTCTAAACAGCTGCTGCTTTGTCTTGATGAGTATGAATAATGGAACTGTCCTCCAAAATCAGTGAATTAACTGAGTTCATTCTATGGCATTCAGTAGCCCAAGCATAAAAGTATTTTGTGTTTCCGTCACCTAGCTTAGCCCATCAGGAAGTGCATCTCTTCTGCCAATACATATGTTGATATCTCGGTAATGTAGAGCAATGCTTCTTGACTATGGATCTAAAATTTCTTTCTTCCAAAAAAAGACACCGCTGCTCTTCCAGGTTATCCATGAAAAGAATTACTGACTTGCGGTTTTGAATGAGAGGTAAAATCTAAGAACTTGATATACTCTAGATTTTAAGACCCTTCGAAGGTTGAGTTTCGCTATGATCTTGGCAGCATGGTTTTGTTGGTGCACTGGTAAGTTCCAGCAAAGAGAGTGTTGGACCGAAATGGCGACAGAGGGGGGGTAAATGTCGACTTTTTTAAAAACTTGCCTTCAAGGCTTTCACTTGAGTTTCCCCTCCAATAGCTATGCCAGCTATGAAAAAGATTTCATTCTCTCTGAAACTCACAGCTAAACAAAACCAAGAAAGAACCATAGAGGAAACAAGCCAAAACGAAGTCAAAACGGCCAAATTGCAGAAGGCCGGTCTGACCGCCCCTAACAGGCCGGTCTGACCATCGTTAGGAGGCCGATCTGACCGCCCTTAACAGGCCGGTCTGACCGCCCCTAACAGGCCGGTCTGACCGCCCCTCGGGGGCTACAGGCTGAAACTTCTGATTTTTCAGCAGCCGACTGTAGACTTCACCCATTTGAGAAATTTGAGACTTGGCCCTAAAAATCTCAGTCTAGAACAACTACACAACACCCTAAATAGCAAGGGGAGGCTAAGGAACAGAGGGAAACCAACTCAAGAGCATGAAATTCATATTCTTGACAAAAACTAAAACTTTTGCAAGAACTGAACCAAAACCCAAATTTCTCTCCAATTCTTGATCCTTTGACTATGAAACTTTGAGAAAAACTAATTAATAGCCTCTGGACTTTAGATACCAAATTTCATGCCATCTCAAGAAGGGGAACAAGAACCTCACCAAAACCCTAGAAAAGGAAAAAAGAAGAGCAGAGGAGGTAAAAATGCATAAACTGAAATTAAAAGAGGTTTGCTCTTAGGATTGGCTAGCCAAATGGCTTTGGGGCATCTCCTAGATCACAACAACCCATTTTGCTACTCCCCAGCAGGAAAAAACACAAAATCAAAAACTTGAGAAATCCAACATAGAGAGCAACGAAGAACAGAAATAACAGAGGGAGCTCAAGAACTCGATCAAACTCAAATAAGGCCATCTCAGATTGATATTGAGGATGAGAGATACATGATTACAAAGAGTATCAACTCATATCATCCCTACAATCCCATACATGCTTAAATGAACATCAAACCATACTCTCCCTCTCTCAAGCTCTCATACACAAGAAGAACACACAGGGAGGAGACTACGATGGAGACATGCCTCTGCCTTCTCCACCAACTCTCAACTACTAAAGAGAAAGCAAAACAACCTCCAAAAGACTTAGACTACATGCAGGAGACACTCCCCTATTTATAGTCTCTCACTAATGGATTTGCCTCTCTCTTTACCCACTAAGCCTCAACAACTCTAGTGCTTTATCCATAACCCACTTCCTTTAGTGCAGCTTTGCGTATTCTCGAAAACGCCCCTCCTGCACCTTCCGGGAAGCTTCCTCCTTTCTTGCCGTTCAAGCCTCGCAGCTACCTCGAGTCTCTGCCGTCTTCGACACATCTGACCGTTCTGACCTCGACACCGCCCGTGTCTAGTCCGGTCACCCCGTGCCTCGCCACGACTCCGCCTCGACATCCTGCAGCCATCACAGACAAGAAACACATCAAATAGCACCGCTCGACACATATAAGCATAAATGCATTAATGAAACCACATTAAGCATGAGATAGCCCAAACCTGACAAGTCAACATAATATGCATCCTAACCACTTTGACCAGGTTTGACCAAGTCCGACCGAGCCCAATTGCACCACGCATCGTTAAGGTCCGAACTATCCAAATCAAATTCGACTTTCCTAAACCGATGTCATACTCATCACACACATGGGATAACCTCCACATGGTCTCTCAGAGAGACTACCTCTAAAAAACCATGATGATCCACCCAGTAGGACTCAAATCGAAATAAGTTGAATTTAGGTGTGATTGTACCTATATGAACTGCATAGGGAGTATAATTCAAAGTATCTTTAGCGAGAACCTGGACCTCAGTGTGCGGGAAGGAGATAGTCCATTGATTAGTTGTGAAGAACCAATCCAACTATTCCAACAGAGGGTCCTCTTACATGTTGCTCCAAGTGTAGGATCTACCCTTGAGAGGAATTTCTATGAGACTAAGATTACTGATGATACTATTGAAAGTGATAATTTCATTTAAATTTCTTCTCGGTTTATTCCTATTGTGAAAGGAGCAGATAAAGTTGAAATCACCCATGACGATCTAGTTTTGTTGTAAAGGGATATCCTGGTGAAAAGGTCATTGGACGAAATCACCCCTCGCATGGATCATAGATGTTTACTAGAGTCCATTTGTCGATGTGCTGAACCGGAGCAAATTCAATAATTTGGGCAAAGTGGTTGCTAAATATGGGTGTTCCACTGAAAACTGAGCTGTTCCAAAGAATAATCAATCCCTTGGAAGCCCCCGAGGAGGGAGAAAAGGAAAACTTACCCAAATTCCTAGAGCAAAGTTACTGATGAATGAGTAATCAAAACTCCCCTTCTTTGTTTCCTAAAGGCAAACAATGTGACATGCACTCTCCAAAATCTTATCTCGAACGGCTCTCCATTTGAAAGGAGAATTTAAACCTCTTATATTCCAATAAAGGATCTTTCAACTTCTAAAATTTTATGGCAAATTCATTAGAAAAAGTGTGCAAGTATAAATCAGGTCGAATGAGAAGCATAACTGGCATTGCTGATTGAGAGGCTCTTGAGCCAAAGTACTGTAGCAAGTTCAACAAAAAAAACACATTAAAATCAGCTTTAGAAGCACGCCCAACCCACTTCCGTTCCGTTCTTCAGGCTTCTTCGTCATCCTTGTTGGTTAAGAAGGGATTCGTATCGTCTGCCTTTGCTCACAACGGCAAACTTTGTCTTTACTCTAATCCAGGACCTTCATCGATGATTAACAAATCCCGAACAAAATTTAAACTACAGGATTGGGTTTACCGAACAATTGAAGTACATATTTCTATCATGCCATTTACTTTCATAAATTTTAAAAGATTTTATGATCCAATCAAAACGTCACATTAACAACCTAAATAGTAGCTAAAAGTATAGAGGGGTTCGGGCCAATAGTAGCTAAGATTGGGTCCACATGAACAAATAGGAAGTTCCAGAAAAAAGCTTTCAAAACCTTTTGCGTAACAGAAATCTGTTGTCCAAAAACAAAGGAGTCTGAATTAACGCAAGATATTTCACATAACATTAATTTCTATTTCCTTGCTTATGAACATGTTGTTTTGTTCGATGCTGAATATTTTAGAAGGATGCTAGTTATCAAGATTGAGCATTGAATTTCCAGGCTAATTAAAATGCTCCATAATTCACAGTAGAAGAAGCCTAAATCACTAAGATGGCATGTCACGTGTCCTAAACATAGTTCATATCTCATAACCAGTGGTGGTTCAAGTAGATTTGTGAAAAATCCAAGTAAATCATGCTTTATAATTAACACTGAATTAAAGAATTATGAGTATTCGAAGTATGAGTATATTGCCAACTTTCCGTCAACAGTTTAAGCTTTTGTGTGTTTGTTTGTGTGTTATATCAACGAGTAGAAAAATGCATGAAAGAATAGGATAGCATAGTGATACAAGGGCAAGGTTACAATAATGACAAATGCATAGGTTGTTCAAAAGTACCATGTCGATGGCTGATACAGTTGAACTTCAATGTTAGGTCATTGTGGTATGTTCATTAGCAGAATTGTACATTTATAGTTCAATCGATGAACTTCAGATATGACAATGTACATATTACAAATAGCAAATACATCACTGAGAAATCAGAAATCCTATCGTGCCATCACAAAACTAGGAATAAATTCTGTTGTAGCAGGGGTGGTCTAACTCCCTGTGACTAGACCTTACAACTGACTCATTATGTAATAGGCCCAGTAGTACAGTAGAATATACTAATGTACCCTCATATGTGTAATTATTAAGGAATATGATGGGAATTTTCCATCATATCTAACTCATATATATAAACCCTAAAGAGAGGTATGAAGAGGCCAGATCCACTAATTCTTACTCACCAGCTCTCTCTAGCTCTCTTGATGATATGTCTCTCATAGTGAATGATATCCTATATCTACTATTGTAGCTATGCTATAACAAATTCCTTTCTTTTTTGTGGTGTTGACCACTATCCAAAGAACCATTTTACTCTTTCCAAATATGCAAGCAACAAAACTGAACTTGCAAAAAAATGCCACTCAAAGGGCATCAATGGCTACTTATCACAGACTCCCACAGCAATGGGAACAAATAATTCTCAAATGTGCCTGGCACCCACAGTGGTCATGACAAATGACAAAAAAGCAAACCCAATGGGAGGTGATGACAGCTACATCAACCTCCTCTCCAAAAAATGAGGGAGTAGCAATCAGCGACCAGGAGGCGAAGTCTGTCAAAATTGGTAATTCTGGGCATTTCTATCAACTTGTGCCAAATATGCAATTTTATTGTAATTGTTAAATAGCAGCATGGTTAGAATCGATGTTCTTGGAGTGGCCAACCTAGTCCAGACAATCTCAAATTCTCCATTATCACAATATTTCCAATAAAGATTAGCAAAACAACAGAGGGTTACACCACTCATTTATAGATATTCCTTTTATTCAATGGTTTAGCTCAAGTATCTTACGAATGGAAATGCTATTTAAAATTGTAATACTTACTTCAAACAGTCCTGATCTAATCATTCTTCCTGTCATTACTTTGATGTACAATTTATCTTGTGGTTCAAATGGAACAGTTACTGTGTCAAGAAACAAGATGATCATATAGAAGTGCCCTATTAGCCAATTTGACTATACCTCCTTGGACATGAGGATTAATTATCAAAAATAAGATTTATAGGAATATGAATAAGTAAGAATTAGTGAGACATCTTCCTTGTATAGGTCTGTGGTTGTATCATCATAAGGCACAAAGAAAAAAAAAACTATTGTGGCCCAATTATACAGAACGCTATACAATTGTAAACAGTTCCCCATCAAACCCTTAACACAAAAAAAGGTTTCATCTAAACTAGTTGGGCTGCACACATTGCATTTCCCTTCAGGATGATGACAATTTCACAACAATCTTCCAGTCAGTATAATTGTATGTGTATGCATAATGTGCCAAAAACTTCGCCAGTTCCTAAGCACCTACGCTGGAATAAATGGCATTGGCACATACATAACTAATTGAAGGCACTGAACTTTTTGGCATGCTTCTATGAGTGGTTACTACTGGGAAGTACATGTGATACTTTGATGACATGTCTGGGTAATGAATTGAATAAAGGCCAAGAGACACTAAAAAAAATATGTTGTAATTGAATTGACGGTTCAAGGATGTTGCCGTAAGACCATGTGGAGGTCACCCTCCAATAGTTTCCCCGTCAATGGTGATTAGGCATTTGGGCTTCCAAACATACAGTCAGAGGTAATACTTCGCAAGCACAGTAGCTGCGAAATGATGCTTAAAGGATGCCGTGCACATTACTAATATGCAAGAGCATTCCCAAGATGCAAACATTTGACCAAAAAGTATATCCTTTTATTAGAGGGTCAAACAGTATTAACTAGATAATGAGCAACCAAAACGCCATAATGAGAATGAACCAGTACCTCCGCTCCGCCGCCGTCACGAATGCCCGCTCGGGATGTATGGAACGTATATGGAGGTGACAACGGGAAGGAGCACGCGAGTGCACGGCCGCGGGCGGCTCCGGCCGTGACCGCCACACCAGCGTGCTCTCTCTCGTTGTCACCACCACCAACTCACACAAATCATTCTCCAGAACTTGACCTGAAACCAAGTAGGCAAAGATTAATCGAGAGCAACGACAGCAGCAAGAACACCAGGAACCAAGATTTTTTTTCAAGAAAATCATTTCACCGAGTCAACAATAAATATATAAATAGAATTCATGTGGTATGGAACGCTTAACACAGCAGGAAAATAAAAAATGAGGGTAACATTACTACATAGGTGAGGTATTCAAAGATCTAAGATTTCCTTCGCTAGAGGAAGAGAAAAATAAGCAGAAAATGGCATGCAATCAAAGATCAAGAAAAGCATCCGGAGCGGATATGAAAAAAATAAAACAAGGACAAGAAAAAGAAGAAATGATCCAAAAATTTCGAGAGGAAACAAGGAGCGGGTGATAGGGCGAGAGATTCCCTGAGATCCATAAGAGGAGGGCACGTAGCATCACACAGATCTTCTCAAGACGAGAACCAGATGGCAAGACGCGAGGGGGGGGGGGGGGGGGGGGGGGGATGTGTTAGAGAGAGAGAGGGGTGTGCGGTGCCAATCTATCTGTGCGAGAAAAAGAGGAGTTGGTAGTGTTGCTAAGGTAACCCGTGGAAAGCACAATTTGACACTTGTGAGAGCACTGTCAGCTCGGTTTATGACAGGACCAGTTGTTCAAAGATGTACAAAATAGTAGTATTTTTTTAAGTATGGTACAAATACTTAACCATCAAATAAACTGAATGATAGTGAAATTATGCGGTTGTCACCTCCGTATGCTATAGAGCATATACCCGTCCAAACTATACAAAGGCACCATCGAACCTAATGTTGTACAATTGGATTATTTGTCTAATCTAGTAAATTGATTAGTGGATAATTGTGAATATTTATGTAAATAAGTAAGGCTGTTTTTTTTAAAAAAATTGAGTGTCGAATTTATCCAATAAATTGTGGTTTTGTTAGGCCTCAATAGGCCACTGATAAAAATTTTCATGTACTCTAGAGCTAGTCACAATAGGATACACACCAATATTTAGAAAAAAAAAACACTTGATCTCATATTGTCATATTACATTTTAAAATTATTTTTTTTCAAGATAAATTTTCACTTGATCACCTATATATTTGGCAATTGAATTTTTAACATATGTAAAATTTTCATTTTCATACGTCACACTTTAAACATTTTATAAAAAACTACCACTGAAACCACACATGAATTAATTTGGTGTAGCTCCGAGTTAGCCTAAAACTGCAGGGCTCTACTTTAGATGCAACCTTAAGGAACTATCAAAAGCATCTATGATTAAGAAAATGCAAACCATTTTTGTTCAAGAAATTTTCAATGTCAAATTTATAACTAAATAAAATGGTGTCGCCTGCCAAAAGTGAATAGTCCAACTGGCAAGACATCTGGACTATAATTGGTAAGGCACCTGGAATGTTTTGTTATCACCAGAGTTCAGATCCCATCCAATGCTTTGTGAATTGTTGGGAGTTGTTTTCTAAAGTATTTGGTAGTCACTAGGATTTAGGGCCTGTTTGGGAGAGCTCCATCAACTTCAGATTCACGAAAAACGTGGATCTGGAGCTGGATTCACCGTGGAGCAGCTCCATGGTGGATCTGGGATTCGTCAAAGTGTTTGGTACAGCTCCACCTCCCTCTCTATCTCACTTACACCTGGGCCCCACGCGTCAGGGGCAAAATGAAAAAAAAACCCACCTGGCCCCACGCGTCAGGCGCGGCAGCGGCCGGCGGGCGCGGCCCCGGGCGGCGCAGGCGAGGCGCGGCGGACGCGGGGGAGGCGGCGGCCGGGAGGAGGCGGTCGGAGGCGGGGGAGGCGGGAGGAGGCCGGGAGGAGGCGGGAGGAGGCCGGTCGGAGGCGGAGACTGGGAGGAGGCGGGGGAGGCAGAGGCCGGTCGGAGGCGGGAGGAGGCGGAGGCCGGGAGGAGGCGGGGGAGGCGGAGGCCGGGAGGAGGCGTCGGAGGCGGAGGCCGGGAGGAGGCGGGGGAGGCGGAGACCGGGAGGAGGCCGGGGAGGCCGGTCGGAGGCGGGGGAGGCGGAGGCCGGTCGGAAGCGGGAGGAGGCGGAGGCCGGGAGGAGGCGGGGGAGGCGGAGGCCAGTCGGAGGCGTCGGAGGCGGAGACCGGGAGGAGGCGTCGGAGGCGGAGGCGGGGGAGGCGGAGACCGGGAGGAGGCCGGGGAGGCGGAGACCGGTCGGAGGCGGGGGAGGCGGAGACCGGGAGGAGGCCGGGAGGAGGCGAGAGTCGGCGGAGGCCGCGGGAGGAGGCGGAGGCCGGGAGGAGGAGGGGAAAAAATAGAACGAAACGTTTTTTTTGTGTAACCAGTGGCAATGGTGGGTAATTTTCCCCAACTCCACCAAATTTGAGTTGGTGGAGCACCCCTTGAGGTGCTCCACCAAATCCATGAATCTGGGGGTAGATTCACCATTTTCGTGGAGCAGATCCATGGTGGAGCTGCTGGAGCTAGAAGTGTTTGGCTAGGAAAATTGAATCTGGATCTGCTTTTTGTGAATCTGGAGCTGGTGGAGCTCTGCCAAACAGGCCCTTAAACATATGAGCTCGTATTGTCTTAGTTGAAGGCTATGTTTTAAAGTGATATAGCTTTTAGTTTTTAATTATGGGCATGTTCTTTTCCTCCGAAGCTGGCGGCTTTTGGCTTTTGCTACCGTACCTAACTTTCAAACGGAGTATTTTCTCAAGACGGGGTCTACAAGTTAAACGATCTACACGTTAAAAGCCCAACATCTGTACCAGCCAAAATCGCAAGTGAGTATCCGTCTCTCCGTAATCTGTACCGTAAACAGCCAAAATTCAAAAATTTCAGCCAAAAGCCATAAGCCGCAGCCGTTGCCAAACAGGCCCTATAGCTTTGACTAAAATGGTATTGTAATAGATGTCAACTTTTTCTGAGATATTCAATTAAAGAAAAATAAAAAATAAAAAATTTATATTTTTTACTGATAATATAAAAAAGAGAAAAATAAAAAAATCATGTTAAAAATTAGCATATTTTAAAGAGATTTTGGTTTCTAAAATCTAAAAGCCATTGCTATCCCTTAAAATGTGCACTTTGACAACTCTTCTTGCACGACAAAGCGCATCATCTGCAGAAGAGGGTCAAATGTTTCGGCTCATCAGTTCACTTCAACGAGAAAATAGAAAAAGAGAACATAAAAGAATGGACAGCCCATGTGCGATGTTAATTACCCAAGCAGTACCATCCTCTGTTTTTCGTCAGCCAAAACAGTAAGCGAAGCCAATTCTGGGTGCTTGCACCCCATAATTATTGCCGTGCATACTTATCCGCTGCACGACAGAGGACAATGGGTAACTTAAGATGTACCCGAAAAACAGCCACGAAAGACTCTAGGTACTCTTCTGTCTTGCTTTCTTTGTGAAACAAAGGGTCGTCCTAGGTGATTTGCAAGAGCAAAATATCTTCATGAGCTGCTGAGCAACAAAGACAAAACAAAATTTACCTGACATATCTGCCGGCCCGCAGGTCATCATCAGGTTAAACAGAGGAGGGACATCCATGTCATC
The DNA here is from genome assembly GCA_017311315.1 of Dendrocalamus latiflorus. Taxonomy (NCBI): domain Eukaryota; kingdom Viridiplantae; phylum Streptophyta; class Magnoliopsida; order Poales; family Poaceae; genus Dendrocalamus; species Dendrocalamus latiflorus. The sequence continues at coordinate 12,080,294 of CM029650.1, read as the reverse complement.
TTTTTCAACACGCCTCCATCACCGTTTTTAGACTCTAAGAGTCTGGAAACACTGTGTTCAATATTTTATCACACTTTGTTCAAAAAAATATTTGATCACATCATTCCATGGCATATTTGGTTTCATGGCAAACTTGCCTCAGCCTTACCAAGATTTTGGTCATCAGATTCACAACTGAAGTTTTGGCCAAACATCGGGGCAAGAAAATGAACTAGGGAGAAGGGGTAAGAAATGGTGCCAAAATTTTGGTAGGAAACCAATTGCTTAATAAATCCAACAACACTACTAAAATTTGGTAAGACAACCATCAGCAACGTTTGACATCAGACCAAAAATTGTTTTGCATCCCTCTTCGAAATGTGATGAGGACATCCTTTCCATGCATACAACCATGCCGACTCCATATCAAACTGAAACTATGATACAAGGACCAATGACTAGAGCGCGAGCACGTCAACTTAACCATCAGGTGAATGCGTTCCTAAGTTTGCATACAAATGTTTCAAAGAATGGAATACTACTTAATTCTTGTGATTATTTAATTGTCCTTAGGAACCATGGAGAAGAACCACATGAGCTCAAGTATAGAAGTGGAACCGTCAAGCGCAAACCAAGTCCTGTTCACGAGTTTGACTCGGATTCGGCCTTGTTGACAGCGCCTACTTCAAATGGACGTAACTTTTGATCCAGAAGGTTTCTCGGGGCCCGTGAGTACTCGTTGAAAAGCTCTTGAAGCCTACTTTCAGATGGATCCGGCCTCACCTCCACATTCCATCCGAGGCGACCAGAAACTGCAAAACAATTCAGGTCGCTTTTCCAGTCCGAGTCAAAGTGGGCCTTGGGCCTTGTAATTCGAGTCCTATTCGACTTCCTTGTGTTTTGGCCGACCCTCCACCTTCCGTGACCCTTAAATAGGCAGCCGCACCCTCTTCTAGGGTTTGGGTTTTGTTTAGACTAAGCTAGCTTTTGCTGCTTTGCCTTGTACTCGCGCGTGTCGGCTAGACCGCCCGAATACTTGTCTTCGGAACCCCACCGTTTTCTGTTTTCGATTGAATCTTACATCGTTATTTGCAATTGAGTTGTTGTTCATCTTGTTCTTGCTTGTTCTTCGATTGCTTGCAGGAACAAGAACCCTCGTGGTTAGGTTAATCGTGCGCCGACAAGGTCACGAACAATCTCTGGAGTTGGTGTATCGATCGCTAAGGCGCAGCGTCCTTGGATGGTTGTAGTCGGGTCATCAACGTCATCTCCTTCCCCAATCGAATCTACCACTCTCATCGAAAGATCGGGACCCCTAGTGCTATCAAAATGGGGAGAGGCGTCATGTGTCGATCCTTCTATGCAGTTGGGCTGCTACAAGCAAAATAAAGATTATTATTTAGCGATTGTCCTCTACCTTCGTGCCAAGGAAGGCAATGAATAGCCATCCCTCCCACTCAACCACTACATACTTCTAAGTTGAGGAAGATCATAACTTTCAAATATAATTTTGAAAAGCTTTGAATTTATATTCAAGGTAAATAAAAAACTTTAAACCAGAGAAATTTACCTTCCAGCTTTCAATTTATATTCGATATTTTATCACACTTTGTTCAAAAAAATATTTGATCACATCATTCCATGGCATATTTGGTTTCATGGCAAACTTGCCTCAGCCTTACCAAGATTTTGGTCATCAGATTCACAACTGAAGTTTTGGCCAAACATCGGGGCAAGAAAATGAACTAGGGAGAAGGGGTAAGAAATGGTGCCAAAATTTTGGTAGGAAACCAATTGCTTAATAAATCCAACAACACTACTAAAATTTGGTAAGACAACCATCAGCAACGTTTGACATCAGACCAAAAATTGTTGTGCATCCCTCTTCGAAATGGGGAGAGGCGTCATGTGTCGATCCTTCTATGCAGTTGGGCTGCTACAAGCAAAATAAAGATTATTATTTAGCGATTGTCCTCTACCTTCGTGCCAAGGAAGGCAATCAATAGCCATCCCTCCCACTCAACCACTACATACTTCTAAGTTGAGGAAGATCATAACTTTGAAATATAATTTTGAAAAGCTTTCAATTTATATTCAAGGTAAATAAAAAACTTTAAACCAGAGAAATTTACCTTCCAGCTTGAACAAATATAAACTTTTAGGTCATGTTTGCAATACAAAAATATTTCCTGATCCCTACGGGGAGAATTGTTTCCCATGAAATTTCTGTTGCATTATTATGTTCCAAATGAGACCTCAACTCAAAAATTTGAAAACTTATGACTCCAAAATCATGAACTTTTAAATCTAGATTTGAAAAATCTTCAGCAAGAGATTTCACCACTATCCCCCCATGGCCAGGGAGATGGTCATGCTAGGAATGTAATTTTTTGTACGAATAATTTATTTTTTATTTGAAATTACAGAAAAATACCCGCGGGAAATTTTTTTTTAGAAAAATAGGCTCCAGTCGCCCAATAGAGGGGCGATTGGAGCTAATCGCCCAACCGGGAGGCAACACGTGGGGAATATGGCAACGGTTGGGCGAATTATTACTGTCTTCCGAGCGTTGGGCGACTAGAGTTTCAGTCATTGTACGGTTGGGCGACTGGAGTTTTAGTCGCCCAACGCCCGGGCGACAGGGGGGGTTTAAGGCAGCGCACTCGGCCACCGCCGCCCTGCTCATTTTTTTTCACTTCACTCACTCTGCGCCCAGAGAAGAAAGGAGAGCAGAAGAGAAAAGAAGAGGAGAGGAAGGAGGGGAAGAAAAGGAGGGGGAGAAGAGGAAAGGGAGAAGAGGAGAGGGAGAGGAGGGGGGAGAGGAGAGGGAGGAGAGGGGGAGGAGGAGGAGAGGGAGAGGGAGAGGAGGACAGGATAGGAGGAGGAGGTGAGGGAGGAAGGAGGAGTGGAAGCTATTCCATCCATTTAGATCTTCATATCCAGGTATTTTTTGAGTATATTGTATTTGCGGTATTATTTTTATGAAATGTTAGTGTTAGTAAAAATTGTAGATGTAGAAAATTTAGTATAGTTTTAGTATAGAAATGTTAGTATAGAAAAGTTTTAGTATACATTTTTTAGTATGGAACATTTTTAGTATAAATTTTTAGCACATTTTTTAGTATAGAAAGTTTAGTATTGTGCGATGTTATTTGACATATCACAAAATTGAAACATATATGCAGGCCGACATCAGCAATGGCAATAGCCTTGAGAGTGCATTACGGTGCTGGAACCATTCGTGAAGGTCTGAATGGTGTGGATTTGAGTAGTTTTCCGCAAGTCACTCTCATACATTCGGATGGCGAGAATGCTCGGATCGCAGATGTGCTGCATTGGCTGACCCAAAATTTTTTGTTAGACCCCGAGGTGTGCAGCATCGTCGTGCAAGGGCTTTGGAGCCGGTCTCTGACGGACATCAGATGGGAGTTGAAGACATTGGTGCGCACTGCTGCGTGGAATGGCTTTGTGCAAGGGTGCCGGTGCCGTGGATACGAGTGTGTCCTGCTTATGCAACCGTGCTCACTAGAAGCAGCTGCGCAAGGTCATACGTCCGCCCTTGCTCCGGGAGGTGCTAGCAGCTCGGGCGGGCCGCATGTTGGCGAAGATGATCAAGTTGCTCGTGATGAAGCTGATGCGGTACGTAGAGGAGAGGTACAATGGTCAAGCCATACAGAGGGAACTGGACAAGCCAACGAAAAGGAGCATATTGAGTACATCGTACAGCAGATGGACTGTAATGACCAGAGGGCATGGGCTGAAGAAGAAGTTGTACAGGATGACGAGGAGGACAGTTCGGATGAAGATGAAGTTCCTATCCCGTAGGAATGGAACCGGTTTAACACTGAGGGTGTTTCCGCACATGATGAGCATGAATCAGCGTGGAAGTATCATCAAACAGAGATTCGGTTGCATTCTATGTTTGCTGACAAGGCAGCACTGCAGGATGCCATCAAGCTGTGGGCCCTTTCAATGCAGCAGACATTTCATGTCGTGAAATCAAGCCAGGAGCAGTACACTGTGAAGTGCGAGCAGGCTGGTTGTCCTTGGAGGGTGCACGCACGTAGACCCAAGTATGAAACTCACTGGATTGTGTCAAAGGTGGAGCCGCACTCTTGCATTCTAAACAGTGTTTTGGCAAGACATCGTAACCTAACGTCCACCTTTATAGCCAATTTGATGTACAGAGAGATAGTGGAGAAGAAAGACATAGAGGCCACGCATATCGTGGCAGCTATCAAGAATAAATTCAAGTACAAGATTAGCTACACGAAGGCATGGTGTGCCAAACAGAAGGCGTTGGTAAAACGTTTCGGGTTTTTCAAGGCGGCGTACGACAATCTTCCTCGTATGCTTAAGGTGTTGCAAGACAGGAACCCGGGCACGTCTATCGCCGTGCAAGACAAGCCATCCCACAAGCCGGTTCTCTCCGTACACGAATTCTCAGTAACATCAAAATATCACTTACCATTGTATGTACCGATCGTTCTACGGTCAATCGTTCCTAAAAAAATTTACCAAAATTTTTTACGCACCTACAACATACAAGGAATATAAACTTTTATTACAAGTTTACCAGAATTTTCCCAGTTTAAAACTACAAAATTGACAAAACTTAAAAAATTCACAGAGGACTAAGTGCAGTCACCCAATAGGGGGGCGACAGCACTGCAAGTCACCCAATGGGGGGCGACTGATTTCAATCGCCCGAGGGTAGGGTGACAGAGATTCTGTCAGCCTCTGGTTAGGCGATTAGCTCCAGTCGGCCTCTCATTGGGCGACTGGAGCCTATTTTTGTAAAAAAACTTCCTGCGGATATATTTCTGTAATTTCGAATAAAAAATAGATTATTCGTACAAAAAATTCCTAGGAATGATCATTACATGAAAAGCATATGTAGAGACATTTTTATTGTATGGTAGCGACATACTTTTTAGTCGCTATATAATTTTAAAGACATATTTCAAAATACCAGATACTGTCTCTACAAGCACTGTCGCTATGGCCGAAGAGATACTTATTGAAATGCCTTTACATAAATATCTAATGTAAAGGCACTATACCGTGTCTCTATACTCTCTAGCACCCTCTAGCAAAACGAGAAATATATTCTGAAAATTTGTTAGAAACAATCCTCCAACTAAAGACCTTATGGAAGTGCAAGTAGCCAACATGTTTGTACTCATACTCATATTGTAATTGTTATAAGTAATACACAACATGCCTCAAAACATCTAAAAATGTCCCTAGAGAATAAAAAACGCCTCAAATAACGTCTCTACAAGATAAGGTCGATTTAAGAAGTGTCTGGTGGTGATCGGTTCGGCTGAAAAGCTCGTGGCTTATGGCTGAAAACACTGTAGCTAGCTGAAAAAAGCACTGTAGCTGACAGAGGCTTATTTAGCATAATTAAATTTAAAAAAATTTAAAAATAAAAAAAATTGTTAGCCCATTACGTATAATACAAACAAATACGGAAAAAAAGAAACGGCAAAAAAACTCAACAAAAAGCCAAAAGTTCAGAAAAAGACGAAACTTATGAATAATGAAAAATAAGCCAGAAGCCGAAGCCGAGTTGATCGGGGTAATGATTTTTGTTTTGACAATTTACAATATGCCTCAAAAAAGAAGGTCGATTTAAGAAGTGTCTTAAAACATACCTCTAGATGATGTTTGTTTTGACAATTTACAGAATTCCCAAAAAAAAAAGTCTCTACAATCCACATTCCATGTTTTTTCTCCAAAACATCTCAAATAGTGTCTCTACATTTAAGGCACCTTCTAAAGTGCTGGAAAAGTGTCTTTACAATCTGATACAACAATTTGTACAGATAAATAAAAGAAATGACTATAGAAAAATATCTCTATGTAAGGTTTTTGTTGTAGTGAATGGTGGTGGCGGTGGTACACGTCGATGGGGGAAGAGGAGGTTGTGGCTTAGGCGACGTGTCAGCGAGAGGCGTGTTAGCGCACCATCAACTGCGGTCGGGAGTGGGTGCGGCCTAGATTCGCACCGACAGTTGGGGCAAGGGCAGCATCAGCAAAAAAAAAACTTGTTTGGCACATGGCACTACGAACTGAAGGGGCAACACAAAGGGTTGAATGGGAAAGCAATGCATGTTAGGAAGAAGTCCTCTGCAACAAGCGAACATGGGGCTGCATGGCAAAAACTTGATCAAGCATCAAAATTGATTCGCATACAATCCGACGGAGATAAGGGTATTTACTGGAAACATAATAAGACTAGGGATGAAAACGGAACGGAAATATCCTGTACCGAACCGCATCGTTTTCTACATTTGACCCGATCGAATTCGTATTTTCGGACAAATTCGAATTCGGTTCGAAATACGGAATACCAAATTCGAAAACGGAGCGGAAACGGTTTAGGCGTTTTCCGACCGTTTTCTACTTTTCTACATTTTATTCGGAATATACCGTATTGTAAATTCGGTTCGAAATACGGAATACCAAATTTTTTGTTCAGATTCTAAAATGGTTGGATCAATTGTGAGTGATCTTGAGGTTGAGGCTTTGGCTAATGTTGTGGCTAAACTGAAAATTGAGGTATGTGTATGTTTATTGACTGCTTGCTCTGAAATATGCTATTGCTACATCTAATTTTAATTCACTTTGCAAACTTGTACGAAAAGGACAAGGAGGGGGATGAGGACTCTGAGGAGGACAATGAGGAAGCAAAAGATATGGAAAGCGATCCTGACCTCATGGATGATGCTGATGAACTGTAGATGTTCTGCTAGTGTTAATTGCTTGTTCTAGACTTGTATTGTATTTGTATTTGTGTCGGCTATTGTGTTAATACTTAAGACCAAGGGTCATGCACTTGTTAATTATTATATGCACTTGAACTTGATCATGCACTTGGTAATTGTTATGTACTTGGTCACTTGTTAATTGTTATGCACTTGGTCCTACAGGTCGGTATTCCGTATTGAATTTTCGTATACCGACCGTGTTCGACATAATTCCGCTCGAATTAGTTCGTTTTCGAAATTCTCGATATTCCGTAAGTTCGCGTTCGTTTTCGTGTCCGGCTTTACCGCTTTCACTTTCGTTTTCGTATTCAAATGTAGAAGTAGAAAACGGTTGAGGAGTTTTTCGACCGTTTTCATCCCTAAATAAGACGGCCCAACTAATAATCTCTAGTGGATGCGTGTTGTTGACCCGATCTTTCCCTGTCTCCTATTCTCACGTACTATATAATTAGTAGCAGCAACCAGTAGCCACTTTTTGGTTAGCCAGCTACTACTTGATCTTCGTCGGCAGACATGAAACAACAAGAGTTTCTGGTCATTGTGTAAAGAAACTAGTAATTCCTCAGCAACCAAACAGCAGCAGCAGTAGATGATTCAACGTGTCTGTTTCTTTTGGCTGAGACTTATGACTTTTGATTACGGCTTGTGATTTTTGAGCTGTTCGTGTGAGAGATTATAGCGTAACTAAAACTCACGTGCGGTTTTTGCCGATATAAATGAAGTCAATACAGTATGTACTATAATTAACTAGTAGATCCTATCTTAAAAAAACATTCCGTTTAAAAGCTAATTACTACAGAAAAGTCCGAAGTTGAAGCTAAAAGCTGAAAAAGAACAGGCCCAACAACAGCTTGCATGAAGTTGCTGCCAAAACCTAGTAGATTATCTTCGGCCTGAGCACACCACGATACATGAACAGAAGAAAAGATCACACGATCAACGAATAAATTCCCGCATGGCAGTAGGAACCCACACGCGTACTACGAACCCTAGATGGGAATCACAGAAACTCAGCAGCACAAGGCTTGGCCGCCATATGGCGTTTTTGGGTTTTCTTAACTCCGAAAGCAGACGACCCTCCGATACAGACGATAGCGTCCACGCTTTATATAGCCCCTTGTTCACATGGTGCAATTGGCCCCAAGGCCAACTTGACTTCCTACCAGGCCACGTACTCAGGGCATCTGTAGTGTATATAACCCAAAGGGTCTTAAGGTGGGTCCCATCCACACCTTAAGACCAACTCCATAGTGTATATAACCCAAGGGGCCTTAAGACGGTCCCACATGGCAGATAAAGAAAAATTGTATTTTAATGCTTATGGCCAGGTCTTTAGCTTGAGGACCAGCCTTAAGCTTTTTTTGCTTAGGGTCTGCTTAAGGTCACCCCTGTAATGTATAAGGTTGACCTTAAGGTGGCTTAAGACCTCCTCTTTTCATACACTACAGATACCCTCATAGGGCCTGTTTGGTTGCCTGCATGCGGGTGGCTCACACCAGCGCATGCAGGGAGATGGTGTTTGGTTGGCTGCGGAGAGGAGAGAGCCTGCACGAGCGGATGCAAAAAAATAACTGGAGCCAGGCTGAGGAGGAACGCGGCTGAGGAGCTTCCCTCCTCAGCCTGGCCACGCTCATGCAGCCTGCATCAGCTCATGCAGGCAACCAAACAGGCCCATAGTTTGTTACTAGCCTTTACAAAATTAAAGAACAAACTGATTCTAACTCTACCCTACATGCTCTCGGGTTAAATAAAGAAACAGACTCACAAAGAAGAAACCAATCTCTGGACTAGAAACAAATAGAAGGAATAACTAGATTCGGATCCCTATTTAAGCTCTGAATCACAAAAATATCCTAATTGACCCAATGTATATCGTTTTTCTATTGACTCATCCTTTTCTAGCTCTTCTTGTTTGTGGCTTGCATCCTCCTCCTGACTTGGAAACTCTGGTTCCTAGCTTGAGCCACCCGGCCTCCTCCCTGGCATCGTATGCCTTCCACACGGCCCACGCGAACTAGACCCAGAAATGCCACTTGATCCTTCCTGCTTAAGGATGTGTTTGGTTGGAGGGATGGGATGGGATGGGATGGGATAGGATGGGATGAGATAGTTCCACAAAAAAAGTGGAACCACATGGTCCAGCATCTAAGAAGAATATTCTCTAAATTTGAACAGGCTCATCCCACTTTAGACCATTCCATCCCACCCCATCCCTCCAACCAAACACACAGATAGGCTTGGTCAAAGGAACCATCCCATCCCATTCCACCCCATCCCTTCAACCAGACACATTACTCCCTCTTCTCCCTCTTTACCACCATAAAGTAGTCACTACTACAAAGAAAACTATATTGAACGTCTTATCCCAGACGGTTCCTCGAATCCGTCAGTATTGCAATTATCACAGACAATTTTACATGCGTAACCATCTATGTTAGTAGTGATGGATAGAACCGTCTGTGATACATAATTATCATAGACGGTTCTAATAAATAACCGTCTGTGAAGTCTCCCATTATTACAAATGATTCTTTTTTAAGAACCGTCTGTGATAATTTATAGAAGGTTCTTAATAAGAATCGTATGTGATAAATAATTATCACAGACGGTCGTAGTTGAAAGTGTCTGTGATATATAGCGTTATTAAATACCTCAACAAGCCAATCCCGACAAATCTGTCTACAGTGCACTGCGGCTTTGGGAAGTTTGGTGAAAGCATACCGCAAATTTGCAAGTATGCTTGTAGATCGATTTGTTATTGGTAATTTAAGGTTGAAATCCATTCTTGAACCATTTTTGGCTCTTTGTCCATTAAGAATGGAAATAGAAAGAATATATGTATGTCCGAATAATTGTATCCTCTACGTAAAGAGTATGTAAACTTACATATTTGTTCGATGTACAAAACATCTCAATACAAGTGTAAGAATGACTTCGATGACGATGAGGGCATTGAGGTGAAACAAAGACCTCCTGCTAAGGTGTTGTGGTATCTGCCTACAATTCTCCATTTGAATCGTTTATTTGTGAATCGAAATGATGCAAGATTGCTATGTTGGCACTCAGAGGAGCGTAAGAAACATAGAAAGATAAGATACCCTACTGATTCTACCTAGTGGAGGAACATTGATAGGATGTTTGTAGACTTTGGTGCGGAACCGAGAAATATAAGGTTTGGGTTGAATATAGATAAAATAAATCCTTTCGATAATATGAACAGCCAACATAGCTCCTGGCCTGTGAATGTATGCATGTACAACCTTCCTCCTTGGCCGTGTATAAAATGGAAGTACATTTTAATGTAACTACTTATTCAAGGGCCAAAGCAATCTAAGAATGATATTGATATGTACCTAGTCCATTGTCGGAAGATCATGTAACACTGTGAAACAAAGGGGTATAAGTATAGGATGCAGACAAATGAGATAACTTCACTCTGCGCGCCATGTTATTCCGCATTATCGATGATTTTCCTACCCTTGGTAACCTATCAGAGTTGAGTACAAAATGAGCCAAAGCATATCCGCACTGCTTAGATTATACCGAGAGTGTGTGGTTGAACAACGCATGCAAAAGTATATACATGCATCACCATAGGTTCCTTCCAAGGTATCACTTATACCATATGATGAAGAAACCATTCGATGAAAAAAAGGTGGACAACTCAGCCTAAGGCCTTTTAGCTGGAAAGTGGTCTATGATATGGTTAAGGATATCGATGTTTTGCTTGAAAATGGATGTAAGTTGAGGACCCGTCAAAAGAACATGTGGAAGAAGAGATCAATATTTGGGACTTGCCTTATTGGGTGCACTTAAAAGTCTACAATCACATCGACGTCATGCATGTAAAGAAGAATATTTGTGATAGCTTGATTGGTTTTCTATTGAACATTCATGACAAAACAAAGAATGGTAAAAACGCACGACGTGACTTGGTCGCTTTGAATATTAGGATCGAGTAGCACCGATAGAGTAAAGGCCGAACGTATCCTCCTCCAACTTGCTACACTCTGTCTAAGACCAAGAGAACTGATCTATTATGTCAGTGCTTACAGGGTGTGAAAGTTCTATCCAGTTACTCTACCAGCATGAAGAAACTTATTTCCATAGAAGATTTGAAATTAATTGACATGAAGTCTCATGACTGTCATGTCCAAATGACGCAATTGTTTTCTATTGCAATTAGAAATATTTTGCCAAACAAGATTCGAGTGATAATCATGAGGCTGTGTTATTTTTTTAACACAATTACTCAGAAGGTCATCGATCCTTATAGACTAGATGCTCTGCAGGTTGAGGTAGTGATGACTCTATGTTATGTTGGGATGTATTTCCCTCCATCATTTTTTCATATCATAGTCCATCTCATTGTCTAGCTTGTAAAAGAGATAAAGATATACGACCCCGTGTTTCTATGTCATATGTACCGCGAAATTGTCTACATCATTCAAGAGGTACATAGGAATTCTCAAGTTCTGTGTACGGAATCGATTTCGGCTAAAGGGCAGCATCATCGAAGGTTATGCAACCGAAAAGGTCATTGAGTTCTGCATCGATTACATGGCTCAGGTTAAACTGATAAGTGTACCTCTATCTCATCACGAGGGGAGACTAGACAGTATTGGGACCATCAGAAGGAGAGCAATAACTCCCGATCTGGATATGTACGCTCAAGACTATTTTGCGGTCTTGCAACATATAACTGAAGTGTCCCCGTATAATAATGAATACAAAGACATGCATTAATGAACACAAATACATGCTATGCCAAAATAATCCAGGTCGATCGGAGGTTTGGATCATGAGACAACATAATCTCGGTTCAACAAATGGTTGAAGGTATAATTCACTGGGAGGTCATCAAGTGATATGCTATAAAGTTGGCAAAGGGCCAAAATTTACAATTGTGATATGGCAAGAATACGACATAAATGGGTACATATTTTATACAATATATCATGATAGAAAGAGCACAGTCCAGAACTCATGTGTCTACATAGATGCAATTCATGAGCAGTTTAGTGTCGCTGGCCCAAACTCCTACTATGGGCTTCTAGAGGAGATTTGGGAGCTAGACTATATACTTTTTGGGATCCCTCTATTTTAGTGCCCTTGGGTTCAACTCCCACGGGTGTAAAGGTCGATAGCTACGACGTTATTACTGTAGACCTCAAATATGTAGGATACAAAGATAAACTATTCATACTCACGAGGTAAGTTGTTCAAGTTTTTTTATGTAATTGACCCGGCAAATAAGAAGCACCATGTACTTCTTTATAGAAAAAGAAGAATTGTCAGAGTTGAAAATGTCATGGATGAGAAAGAGTATAATCAATTTGATGAATTGCCTCCTTTGGAGACTACATTAGGCTCGAGGAAGAACTAAGTGATGAAACTAGCTATATGCGTGTTGATCATCGTGAAGAGCTTTTTTAAAAAGGAAACAGCCAAGTGGAATTATCCCACATGGCGAGCACCTATTTGGAAATTATTCCATTATAATTAAGAAACTCAACATGTAATTAAGAAAATATTCCATTATAATTGATTTAGTAATTAAGAAATTTCTATTGTAATTGATTCAGTAATTAAGAAATTATTCCAACTATGATTGTATCTGTTTGCTTGTTTACAGAGGGCATGGCTAGTATTTCCTGAGGATAGCCAAAACCCGATATCTTGTTGCTATAGAAGGAACTATCACATGCGGTTTAGTGGCATAAACCGTCTATGATATAGTATCATAAACGGTTCTATAATAGAACCATCATAGGCGATATATGTAGTGATATGGTAGCGTATCACAGACGGTTCTATTATGTAACCATCTGTGATAATTCCTTCTATAAGTAGGGCCCTGCTAGGGTTGCGCCCTTACTCACCCACTCGACCACATCCTTTCACATAGAACAATGCTTCCACCTCTCCTCCCAATGTCGTCACCTCTCCTCCTGACACCACATCTCCTCCCGCCGTTGCCTCTCCTCTCCTCCCGCCACTGCCGCCTCTCCTCCCACTCCAATCCAAGTAATGGCTCACTAATCCCCTCTTAGATCTCTCTTTTCATTATTATTCCATCTCCTTAGTGTAATGTTTTGATGGTCTCTAGACGACCGGATTGCCGCGCTCTTTGTAAAAGATGGTTTTGTTTGTGTAGCTTTGGTGGATCTATTGTAATAATTGAGGATAATAGTGGAATCTTAGGGTTTGGAAGTTTCATGTCGTGCTAGTGTTATCTCTGTTTATTCATGTCTGAAATTCTAGAACACCAGTACTTGGGAACTTTTGCATGATAGTATGTGGGTTGTGTGATTGCTCGGTGATGAAATTGGTCATAGTGATATTTGTGTGACAATTTGAGGTTATAAGTAATGTAGTGAGCTGTCTTATTGTCTATTCAAGATAGATTGTTTACCTTGTGATGTTTTTGAACTTCACTATTAGAACAATTTACTTGGTAGTAACATTACCTTTGTTAGTAATTTACTTTGTGAAGTGACTTGTTTATTTTGACAGATTTTGGTAAATAATTTTAGAGCTCAAAGCCTGACTTATTACTTATGAACCGTCACACGTAATAGTGATTAGACTGGACCATTAGTGGCGAGGGGGCGTCGCTTAATGCTTACTACTCAACAATCTAGAAAAATGGATCAAAGGACCCGATAATTCCATAGATGGCACCGTAGCTACAAAAGGGGTTAGCTCCCGAGAAGTACAAAAAGCTAAATCACAGGCCAGAGCCAATAGGGCGCTCCGGTAAGCTGAGATATAAAAAAGAACTAGCAACTAGCATTAACATACTAGTAGCAAGCCTCACACCTAAGACAAATCCGATCCCCCGAAGCCTCCCTCTCGCGTGCCAGAGGAGCCTCACTTGGACAGGCAGGTGTGGGCTCAACAGATGAGCCTGATGAGGTAGATCAACCCACGTGAGCTCGAAACTCATGAGAAGAAAGAGCAAATGTGGTCGGTGATGGCCTTTTGGTACCCCACCAAGTCAGCAGAGCTTGACACTTCGTAGGCAGAGCCGAAGGGAGGTGAGCAGGACCTCGGCAAAAGCCTTCATGCAGTTGCACTGAAAGACCAACACCGATGCCTTGGCCACCTCGTTGGTCACGCTCATCCAAGCGAGCCAGGTCTCTCGGCTGTGACCTCTGATGAGCCAGATGGGAGCTCTGTGGAGATGCTCAAGTCCTAGGCAAGGTTGTGCATTGTCTTCACAGCAGAGATGGCAGCGGTGGACACCCTATCCCACTCATTAGTAACCTCAGACATGCCATGGAAAAAGCACTCCACGTCGAACTCCAGCTCAGTAATCTTACAGTGTAGCTCAGCAATTGTTTCGCAGGCCATATCCAAATCTTGCTGTGCGGCAGACACCCTGCCCTTGGTCTCCTTCATAGACCTCTAGTTCAACATCAGGATGGCATTATGTATGGAGGACAGCTTGTGCACAGCAAGGTGACTCTGCAAGGGAACAAGGTGAGGGTTAGGAGCCTATCGAATAGAAGTAAACAGACAATCTAGTTATCTTCATGAGGTCACACTCCACTGAAGTAAATGCCTATCTCTCGGTCAGAGGTTTGTCCTTGAGGGCCAAATCGAGGTCAATGGGCATCGTGCGCACAACAGCCTCACCCAGGAACTCGACCATGGGCTTTGGCAAGGCAAAGTCCATGGTGGTGATGCGCCCCCTAACCAGCAAAGGGGCACTTGAGCTCTCACCTCAGGGCGTGTCCCCACAAGGTGTGAATGTGGGGATGATGCGCTCAAGGCTAGGTCTACCGCTGCACTAGGCATGTGCACCAAGGCCGTGCCCACCGTGTTGGCCTCCCTATTGGCATTTAATCCCTCCCACGACGACGAATCAAACGATAGCGAACTCGACTGGGAGAACAGGTAGAAGCCCTTTAGGCCGAGGGCCAAGGCTGCACCCAGGGAGGAAGCAGGTGATTTTGGAGAACTCTATGGAGGAGGCTGGTCACGAGACCCTTCCCTTTGTTGGGGTAGTGAGAGGCACTAGCGACACTGATAGACCCCGCCCGAGGCTAGCCAGAGGGCTACCAAGCTCCTCAGACTCTGGAGATGGGGGGCAAGTCCTCCAGGACCTCACGAGGGTGCTTCAATCCTCGCTTGGATCTACCATCCTTGTCAAGGGGCGGGTGAGCAGGCACCGGCACACAAGCATCTCACACACACAGTTGCGGTGCCCTCCCACGATCAGGTCCTCCACCATGCCTCGCTTCACCCTTGTCTCATGCCCCAGCAGGACCATGGTTGCCATCTCCACCCAGAAAGTGTCAAGCTTGCGAATCCAAGCCATGGGAAAGTCATGGGTTGAGCAAATATGGTCTTGAAAGAGTTGAGAGAAACTCACATTAGGAATTGGCGAAGCCACGGTAGGCATGGATGCCCAGATGAATTGCCCTCCATGAAAGATAGGTTCCAACCTTGCCGAAGGGGTGCAATCCTCAGCATGCAAAAATCCTCAACAAGGTCATGCATGCTAAACTTCATAGTAAGACCCTGTAGTAGGTGCTAGTGTGCCTTATCCTTTGAGCCCAAGGAGGGTGAGAAGTACCACAAGCTGTCCACCAAGGGCTTCTTCTCTATGCTAACGCGGCCGAACCCCTAGACAGGGTAGTAGAACCACAAGTCCCTCAACAATTTCCACTTAGCCTTATGGGCCTTAGTGGGAAACTTGAACTTCTGACAGCTACCATAGAGCTAGAAACCTATTGCCCGGTACGAGGAGCACACGTTATCATAGGCATATACCACCGAGTGCAAAGCATAGTGGAAAAAGCAGAATAGCTTAGCCAAATGATGCTTCACCCCCAAACTCCGCATCGCCCACTCGTACACCGAGAGGTGGATGAAGGAGCCTGGGTTGAGGTGGGAGACCTCGAGATCGAAGATGTTGAGCACATTTTTCAATAGCCCAACCAGGGGAATGCAGAGGCCAGTCTTGAATTGTTAGCAAACATGACAAGCATCCCCGGCCCTAGGTTCGACAGACCTTGTTAGTTTTGCACAAGATGGCTAGGTCAGCACTTTCAATATTGCCCTCTTTTTTGAGTTGTTCTAGGATGGAGACGAGGTGCCCAATCTTTTGATGAGATTGATAACTATCAATTTTGGTGGAGGTGACTCTTACAATCTGACTACAACTATACGACGACACTTGCGCCTTAGCAATTGTTGAACCAACTCTGAGATGTTATTGACCTTGTTGGAAGCGCGATCAACCTTAACATGAAGTTCAATCCCTACGAGCCATCGAAGAACTAGCAAGAATAAGATGTAGCCAATCTTATATTTCGAATAAGATTGAAGTGTATATGGTATTGAAAGCATTGTTGGGATCCCGAAAACTGTCTTGACAGGTGGTCGTCCGACACAATTGAAGAACAGAAGTTTGCACATGGCTAAACCTAATTTCAACGAAATCTAAGTCCTAGCATAGGGAGATAGTGGCTCCTATATACCAGGGGTGGCGGCCAAGGAAGTGGGCGCACGCCCCTAGGGTTACAAGGCCCATGGGCCCAAGTGGGGGTGGCGCAGCACCCTTTTTGACTCGGACTCAGAAACTAATGCGGACTGTTTTGATGATTGTGGCAGAGAGTCCGTATGAAGAAATTACGTCTGTTTAAACTTGATATTGTCGCAGCAGTCCGAAGCTAAATCCAGAACAAAACCAACTCGATCTCTTGCTTTACTCGGACCCAAAGTTACATGGTGACCATCATTATGCCTTCCTTGCATGTCCATGACTCCACATGCCTCTCCTTCATCATTTCCCATATTCCTAAGCACAATTAAATCACTTGCATTAAGTAGAAGTCTATTCTCAGTAATATATAAACCTAGGAACGAATTCAACTGATAATTAAGTTAGCGAGCACGAGCTCGAGTAAGTGGTCCTTGTAACACTTGTTGTGGTTGTGGATGAGTTGTGTGTGTAGGCACGGTTGTATGCATGGAAGGGATGTCCTCATTATTCTCCCCTTTCTTGCATTTGAGTCGTCCGCGACTCAAACTCGTCCTCTTCTCCCAAGTATGACTTCAAATCTGCAATATTAAATGTGGGACTAATCCCAAATCTGCAGGCAGTTGAAGCTTGTATGCGTTATCATTAATCTTTTCTAACACTTTGAAAGGACCATCAGCTCTTGACATCAATTTTGACTTTCTCAATTTAGGGAACACATCTTTTCTTTAAGTGCAACCAAACAAGATCCTTAGATTCAAAAGTTAAATGTCTTCTTCCCTGGCTACCAGCAATTTTGTATTTAGCATTCATGTGTTCTATATTCTCCTTACTTGTCTCATGCATTTTTAAAATCAATTCAGCACGCTGTTTAGCATCAAAGTTCAATTTCTTCGAAGATGGAATAGGCAATAAATTAATAGGAGCATGAGGCACAAAAGCATAAACAACTTCAAAAGGGCACATCTTTGTAGTAGAATGCAACGAACGATTGTAAGCAAACTCAATATGAGGCAAGCATTCTTCCCACATTTTTAAATTCTTTTTCAACACAGCCCTAAGCATTGTAGACAAAATTCTATTCATAACTTCAGTTTGTCCATCAGTTTGAGGATGATAAGTAGTAAAAAATAACAACTTAGTCCCCAATTTAGCCCATAAAGTTCTCCAAAAGTGGCTAAGGAATTTAGCATCACGATCTGAAACTATAGTGCTAGGCACGCCATGCAAGCGAATAACTTCACGGAAGAATAAATCAGCAATATTTGTAGCATCATTTATCTTATGACATGGTATAAAATGGGCCATCTTCGAAAATCTATCCACAACTATGAATATACTATCCCTCCCCTTCTTTGTTCTAGGCAATCCTAAAACAAAGTCCATCAAAATATTTTCCCATGGAACGCTAGGAACAGGTAAGGCATGTATAAACCATGAGGATTAAATCGTGACTTAGCTCTTTGACATGTAGTGCATCGAGCAACGTAGCGCTCCATGTCCCATCTCATCTTTGGCCAAAAGAAATGATCAGCAAGTATGTCCTCTGTTTTCTTCACACCAAAATGTCCCAGCAGATCGCCTCCATGTGCTTCTTGTAACAACAGCAAACAAACATAGCTAGTAGGGATGCATAACTTGTTGGCTCTAAACACAACCCATCATTAATGACAAATTTGTTCCACATTTTCCCATCTTTATAATTCAATAGTATCTTTGCAAAATCAGCATCATGCACATATTGCTCTTTAATAGTCTCTAATCCAAAAATTTTGAAGTCAAGTTGTGAAAGCATGGTATATCTCCTGGACAAGGCATCAGCAATAATATTCTTCTTTCCCTTCTTGTGTTTTATGACATAAGGAAAAGATTCAATAAATTCAACCCACTTTGCATGTCTGCGATTCAGTTTACCTTGACTTCAAATATGCTTTAAAGATTCATGATTAGAATGTATAACAAATTCTTTGGGCCATAAATAATGTTGCCAAGTTTCTAAAGTTCGAAAGAGTGTATATAACTCCTTATCATAAGTAGCATAGTTCAAGCTAGGCCCACTCAATTTCTCGCTGAAATATGCTATAGGTTTACCTTCTTATAACAACACACCACCTAAACCAATTCCAGTAGCATCACATTCTAGCTCAAAAGTCTTATTGAAATCAGGGAGTTGGAGTAGTGGTGCATGTGTTAACTTATTTTTCAATCTAGTGAAGGCGTTCTCCTGTGCAGCGTTCCAAACAAATGGCATGCCCTTCTTGGTAAGCTTATTCAATGGTGTAGCGATGGTGCTGAAATTCTTCACGCAGTGGTGGTAGAATCCAGCAAGTCCTAAAAAGCTCTGCACCCGTGTGACCATGTTAGGAGTCGACTAACTTTGTATTGCTTCAATCTTCGTTTGATCAACTTCAATTCCCTATGGTGTAACAACATAGTCAAGAAACGCGACTTGATCGGTGTAAAAGGTGCACTTCTCAAGGTTAACAAATAGGCGTGCACCATGTAAAGCTTTAAAAATAGCACACAAATGGTCAAGATGTTCCTCTAGTGATTTGCTATATATCAATATATCATCAAAATAAACCACCACAAATCTACCAATGAAAGCATGCAAAACTTCGTTCATTAGTCTCATGAAGGTGCTAGGTGCATTAGTTAAGCCAAAAGGTATTACTAACCACTCATATAACCCGAACTTAGTTTTAAATGTTGTTTTCCATTCATCACCTAATTTCATGCGGATTTGGTGATATCCACTACACAAATCAACCTTGGAGAAGACAACAGATCCACTCAATTCATCAAGCATATCATCTAACCTAGGAATAAGATGACGATACCTAATGGTGATATTATTGATTGCTCTACAATCCATACACATGTGTCATGATGTGTCTTTCTTTGGCACTAAAATGACCGGAACAACACAAGGACTAAGAGATTCACACACATACCCCTTATCAAGCAACTCTTGAACTTGGTGTTAAATTTCTTTAGTTTCATTTGGATTGGTCCTGTATGATGCGCGGTTGGGCAATGATGCACCGAGAATTAAATCAATTTGATACTCAATCCCACGAAACGGTGGCAACCCTGGCGGTATGTCCTTCGGAAAGACATCTTTGTACTCCTACAAAATGTTAGTGGCAGCAGGTGGCAAAGAAGAAGGTATATCCTCAAATGAAAACAAAGCTGCTTTGCAAAGTAATGTATAGCAAATAGAATTACTAGCATCCAGTTCAGTCATATCAGATTTGGTAGTAAGAAAACGAGCACCTTTCAATTTAATTTCTTTATTCTTCACACGAACAGATTTAGGTTCTTTCTTTTTATATTGCTCAAGCTCTTTTGCTACAATCTGATTTTCACTCTCGGTATTCTCCTGACTTTTCTCTCTACTAGCTCTAACAAGGTCATCTTTAATAATTTGTTTAGGAGTCATAGGATGCAGCACAATTTTCTTCCCCTTGAACATGAGGGAGTCTTGAACACTATTTGAGCAGCAGCTTGGTGTGTAGGTAGCTCAGGAAAAACATGGTGCAGAGGTGGCCCAGGCGAAAGTTTGGCGTGGAGGTAGACCGTGTGGTGGCAAGGTGGTCTGAACATGGTTCGGGTGGAAGCTAGGCTCAGAGACAGTCCAGGCGGATGGTGTGAGGGTGGTTCAGGTTGAGTGATCCAAAAAAAAGTCCAAAGGCGGCTTCAAAAGCTGTCCGCATCGCATGCCCACGTAAGGGCCTCGATGGTCCAGGATGCCTAAAGAAGGAAGAGAGGGATTTGGGGGAGATTTGGTGGGAGTGGAGGGCAATGAGTCCAACTAGTGGGAAGGATACTTATAGGCGAAGGGCTAGTCCACGGTGGACTAAGCTCACCCAACTTTGCCAGGGCTAATCCATGGTAGACAATGTCCGTTTGGCTCCCCACCAAGGGGGTTCGGCCTACAGCGGACCCGGTCTATGGCAGATGACATGTGGACTTTGACCTGTGCACAGCGCATCCAGACTGGGGAATAGATCTGACTGGAGTTTCAACAGTGTGAGGGCACCCCCTTGTACTGTGAGAGACCATGTGGTTATGACCCCATGTTGGTGATGAGTAATTGACAAGGTTTTTGGAAAGATTGAGTTTGATTGGTTCGTTTCGTGCCATGATGGCATTTGGCTCAGTCGGGTTGGTTAGACGGACTTATTGCATATTATTTCTCCCGATTGGTCGTTTAGGCAATCTCGTGCCTGAGTATGGTTTATTGATGCTGTTTATGCTTACATGTGTCGAGCGGTGCTATTTGATGAGTTTCCTGTCTGTGATAGCTGCAGGATGTCGAGATGGAGTCGTGGCCAGGCACGGAGGACCGGACTAGGCGTAGGTGGTGCCGAGGTCAGAACGATCGAGGTGTGCTGAAGACGGCGAGGGCTCGAGGTAGCTGTGTGGCTTGAGCGGCAAGAAAGGAGGAAGCTCCCCGGAAGGTGCAGGAGGGGCGTTTTGGTGAATACACAAAGCTGCACTAAAGGAAGCGGATTATGGATAAAGCACTAGAGTTGGTGGAGGCTTAGTGGGTAAAGAGAGAGGCAAATCCATTAGTGGGAGGCTATAAAAGGAGGGTGTCCCCTGCATGGTCTTCAAGTCTTTTGGAGGTTGTTTGCTTTCTCTTTAGTGGTTGAGAGTGGGTGGAGGAGACAGAGGGTATTCTGCTCTTTCCTTCGTTGTGTTCTTGAGTGTTCAAGTGTGAAGCATGTAGCTTGTGTTCTCAATCCAAGCATGTATGGGATTGTAGGGATGATATGAGTTGATACTCCTTGTAATCATGTATCTCTCATCCTCAATATCAATCTGAGATAGTTTTATTTGAGATGGATTGAGTTCATAAGTTCTCTTTGGTGGTTTTTCCCTTCGATACTTTCTAGGCTTGATTCTTGAGTTTTTATGTTTCGGCTCGATTCTTGCTGAGAAGTAGCAAAATGGATTGCTCAGTGAGGGAATTGTAATTCTAGACCCTTTGGTCAGCTAGTTCCAAGAGCAAATCGATTGAATCGCAAGAATCATGTTTTTACCTTTTCTGTGCCCTGTTCGTTCTCAGTCTGTTTTTCTAGGGTTTGGTGTAAATCTTTGATTCCCTTCATGAGGTGGCTTGAGACTTGATATCTTAAGAGCTGAGGCTATTAATTAGCTATTCTCAAAGTTTCATGAGCCAAGGATCAAAGGTTGTTAAGTATTTTGGGGTTTGGTTCAGTTTTGCAAAAGTTTCAGATTTTTGTCATAATCTGAGATTCTTGCTCTCTGTTTGAATTCTTTTGGTTCTTGGGGCCCTGCTTCTTTTTATTTCAAGTACTTGCTCTATTGGTATCAAAAGATCAAGAGATTTCATCAAAATCCATTGATTTGGGCAAGTTCTGAATTTTTCAGCAGGCTGTCGGGCTGTCTCTGAACCTCGGCCGGTTAGACCGGGTTGTGACCGGCGGTCAGACCGGTATGACAGGGCCGGTCAGACCGGTGTGGCCCGGGTGGTCTGACCGCCGGCCAGGGTGCGGTCAGACTGGCCAGATGCCTGTGGTCTGACCGGCCACCCCCTGTTCAGCCCTTGAAATTCCTCGTTGTTACTGCTGTTCCTTTTGGGTTGTTTCTTCTGTGCTTCTCCTCTCTTCTGTATTTTGCAAGATTTCCAGAGAGTGTGAGCTTTCCTCTTCATAGCTTGTCGTAGCTATTTGGAGAGGTAAATCACTTGGGTATCTTGAGGGCAAGCTTTTTAAGAGTCGACATTCACCCCCCTCTGTCGCCATTTCTGTCCAACATACTGTGTGCTACTCTTGGGCTCAGGTTGTGTCATGCTGAGTCTGGAGTTTGCATGATCTACCGCCTAAAGCTCACCCCATGACTAAGGTACCATTAATATTCCTTGACTTCTTTCAAGTTATGGAGAGTCGATGGCCCGAGGCTATATGCCGACCACTTTTTCTAGTTAGTGCACCAGCTCAGGTGGGCAATCAATGACCATCGAGATCAATGAGTGGTTACTATTGGGGGAGGGTCCCCACGCCACCTCGGGCCCATGTCAACTTTGGTGTGGAAGCGCACACTAGGGGATCTACCTTAGGCGGAGTCCATTGATCAACCTTGCAAAGTTAATGGGCCAACCCCAATGAGAGTCCAGATCCTACCTCAGAGAAGGCCTAGGGCCAACCCCAGAGGGAGTCTGGGGCCAACCACAGAGAGGTTCTGGGGCCAACCTCGGATGGGGTCCGGAGCCAACCTCAGAGAGGGTCTAGGGCCAACCACAGACAATGTTCGAGGCCAACCTTGGACGAGGTCTAGAGACAGCCATGGATCGACCCCTGGGGTCACTTGAATATGGCGGGGTCTACGTGGGGCAAAGGATGAAGATACCCTTAAGAGTAAGCTAGGTTTTGAGGGCAAACATATAACTTCACTCACCTCCCTCCCCCACTCTATAAATAGGACCTTGACGAGGACATAATAATCCTCTAATTATTAAGTCATTATGTTCTCTAAGTATATCCCTTCTCATTAAAGGATAGATTTCACAGAGTAGTTGTAAGTCTTTTTACGACCACATAGTCGTAAGTTCTTCTATAACCACGTAGTTGCAAGTCTTTCTACGACCACATAGTCGTGTGTTCTTCTATGACTATGTAGTCGTAAGTCTTTTTATGACCATCACATAGTCGTAAGTTCTTCGACGACCATGTAGTTGTAAGTTATTCTACAACCACCTCTTGGTCATGAGCCTTCCTGCGACTACTCAATCTTCAATTGGCCTGTCTACGATTACCTACTGCATGGTAGGTCTATCTGACGAGATGGTTAGAATGTGCACTTATTTCTAATAACCACACATGATCTCTCCCTAACAACAATCGTCGCACGGCTAACAGGCCACTACGTCTCTCTGACAGTAATTTCCATTAGACGGTTATCACTCGAAGCGTCGAGGCATCTTTTGGTACCAGACAACGGCAATCGCTTCGTCGACTATATAAAGGTTGACATCAGGGAAGAGTAGAGATCAGAACATGTTGGATCAGGAGAGAGTGCTAGGCATTTCGCAGTACTCTCAGTTGTAATCAATTTCTCTGAGCAATAGCTACTCAGGACATAGTGTTATTATTCTCCTAGGAGAAGGCCCGAACCTGTATAAAAATTCCTGTGTCTCTACTTGGCATGATCACACAGAGTCTTCTAGAATTTCCTTGAACTTGAATAAATTATACGTAAGATCAATATTAGAGCATCAATAGTTGGCGCCCATGTATGCATATCGTAGAAAGAAGAATTACTAATCCTTAACAACATACATGGGGGTATTTGTGGAGCACACGCCTTTTATAGAACACTAGTCGGAAAGGCCTTTTGACAAGGTTTCTACTGGCCAACAGCCCTCAATGATGCCAAAGAGCTAGTTAAGAAGTGTGTACAATGCTAGTTTCGTAGTAGGCAAATACACGAACCAGCTCAGGCTCTTCAGACAATTCCTCCCTCGTGGCCTTTTGCAACCTAGGGGCTTGACATCCTAGGACCGTTCCCACGAGCACTAGGGGCTTTGAGTTCCTTTTCGTAGCTATTGATATATTCACGAAATAGATTGAGGCCGAACTGGGGACAAGGATAACAATGAAAGCTACAAAAAGGTTCATGATAAGAAGCGTGATCACTCAATTTAGAGTAGCTACTCAAATAATTACAGATAACAGTAAGCAATTTTCTAGTGGAAAATTCCAAAAAATTTGTGATGAATTGGGTAACAAACTTTTGTATGCCTCAATCACCTATCCTTAAAACAATGGGGCAGTCTAGCGCACGAATGGCCCAATAATATAAGGAATCAAGACTCGAGTTTTCGACCAACTTGTAAAGTGCTCAGGGGCTTGGGTACGAGAACTTCTTTCATTATTATGGGCAATTCGCATGACTCCTAGTCAGGCAATAGGAGAGACTCTATTTTTCCTAGTTTTCGGGACTGAAGCCATGCTTTATCTGAAACTAAAGATCAGGTCGACAAGAGTTGAGAACTTCAACAACTCCAACCAAGAGCAACTTTGAGCGGATGACATCAACCTACTCGAAGAGAAGAGGAATCAAGCCATAATTCGATTAGCAGTCTACCAACAAACCATGCGTAAGTTCTATGATCATAAGATCCAACCTTACAGGCTTACTATAAGTGACTTGATATGCCAAGGATACTCCATAGATGTGCTCGATGGTGTACTTCAGATCTTAAAACAACATTTCCACATCATCTTCCGATTGCTTCCGGCTCTCATTTGCCCTGACTCTTCGAGTGTAGGGAATGGCCCCTGGCTCTCATTTGTCGTAAAACGTAGCACTTGTGAAGGTTGTGCCCTTCCCTCTTGTGGAAAGGGCACCACCTAGGTTTGTTGTCTTTTCGTACGAGTGCTTTGCCTTTGCCCGATTGGAGTATTGCTCTTATTCGAAAGGTCTTTAGGTGTGAGACTTGGAACGGAGCTCGATCAGAAGAAGATCCCATTACAAAGGCAGGGTTAAAAATGCAAAGAAGAAGTTAGGTTGTTCTTCCTCTCCTCCAGCTATACCTTCTCAAGGAATTTTTTGTACGGATAATCCATCTTTTATTCAAAATTACAAAAATATACCCATGGGAAATTTTTTTACAAAAATAGGCGCCAGTCGCCCAATAATGGTTGGGCGATTGGAGCCTTTCGCCCAACCCAACAGTGACAACTGAAAAATCTCCCAATCGTTGGGTGATTAATTGCAGTCGCCCCACCGTTGGGTGACTTTCATGCAGTCGCCCAATGGTTGGGCTTCGCACTCAGGTCCCCCGTGAATGTTTTAAATTTTTTCAATTTTGTACTTTTAAACTGGTAAAAAATTTGCTGGAGTTGTAATAAAAGTTTATGTTCATTATATGTTGTAGGTGTGTAAAAAATTTTGGAAATTTGTTTTAAGAACGATTGACCGTAGAACGATCGGTACATACGATGGTAAATGATATTTTGATGTTACTGAGAATTCATGTCTCTGGGCTAGGATTGGGTTGAGGAGCATCAACAGGCCCAACGGTCAGATTATCACAAACGGTTCTACATACAAACCGTCTGCAATACTCCATATCACAAGTTTTATATACCGATGCAATATAAACAACTAGTCTGAAAAGATAAAATAGCTAAGTTTTATATAGCTTATATATACTCATTTGAAAGGTTTCGACAAGATCTACAACTTTTCAGTTGAAGCAAAATCCAAATTCCAAAAGGAACACCAAGAAAAAGGGCAAAAACAGAAACCAAAAACTTGCGACACAGGTTTAGGTCCAAAGATGGCCGAGTTTTGGGGTCTTGGAGGGCGACTAGCACAATCAGGTCATTTTTTTGGATTGGGCTCGTCGTTAGCTTTCCAACGAGTACAAGAACGTCAAAAACGGACACCGTATGCAAAAGTTATGCCCGTTTTACTGAAGGTGTGTCGGAAACGGACTCGAATTCGTTTTGACCTCAATTGAAACTGCTATAACTTTTGATCCCGTAGCCAAAATTGCTCAAATTTTTTCTAGAGACTTTTTGATGTATGAATAACAGCTCTACCAATTTTCACTATTTTTGGCGAAAGCCTGAGTGCAGTCGCCCATCCATTGGGCGACTGCATGAAAGTCGCCCAATGGGAGGGCGACTGGAGGAAAGTCGCCCAACGGTGGGGCGACTGCAATTAATCGCCCAACGGTTGGGAGATTTTCCAGTTATCACTGCTGGGTTGGGCGAAAGGCTCCAGTCGCCCAACCATTGGGCGACTGGAGCCTATTTTTGTAAAACAATTTCCCGCGGGTATATTTCTGTAATTTCGAATAAAAAATGGATTATCCGTACAAAAAATTCCCTTCTCAAGAATGAAGAGGAGCATCCTCAATGATTCCCTCTTCACCGTGGCGATGAGAAAGATTTCCAATCTCTTGACCAGGTACTTCTACCCCATCTTTTGCCGCTTGTATTCCATTCACTACAACCGCTTTTGTGGTCATTGTCTCTATAGCTCCAGCCGCAACCTTTGTTGGTGCAGTGGTTGTGTCCTAGACTACCTTCTCCACCGCTTCCTCGATTGCGGTGACAAGACCAAACAGGGGTAACTTTGCGCAGTGAGAACCAAACAAGGGCACCTTTCGCGCAATGAAAACACTTTGTCTCGCAAACACTTTTCAGAAACACAAGATGCAGTAGCTTTGCGCAGTGACAAGACCATAGGTGGTAGCTTTGCACAGTGACAAGTCTAGATAGGCACATCTTTGCGCAGTGACAAGACCGAAGGGGTAGTTTTCATAGTGATAAGACCAGGCGGGGGTAGCTTTGCACAGCGACAAGTCCAAAGCAATGAAAACACTCTACCTCACCAGGTATTTTTCATAAAAACAAGATGCGGCAGTTTTGCACAGTGATAAGACCAAAGAGGGCAGCTTTGTACAATGACAAATCCAGACGGGGGCATCTTTGCGTAGTGACAAACCAAAGGGGCAGCTTTATGCAGTGACAAGACAGACGGGGGCATCTTTGCACAGCGACAAGACGAAAGGGTCAGCTTTAAGCAGTGACAAGATCAGACGGGGGTAGCTTTGCGCAGTGAGAGAACATGCACAATGAAAACACTTTGCATCGCTATATAATTTTTGAAAAGACAATGCAACACTCTGCCCCCACAGGCCCCACAGGCTTATAAAATGAGGTGGAATAGATCAGCGAGAGAACACTACATCACCCAACACTACACTGGGTATTGCGGTACTACCGCTCCTGGAGAGGTACTACCGCTCTTGTTCGGACCAGTCCGAACGTCTCCGGCGAGAGGTACTACCGCTCGGTATTGCGGTACTACCGCTCAGAGGTACTACCGCTCGTCACAGCGGTACTACCGCTTGCAGCCAGACTTGCGCTGATTTTGTTTTTCTTGATTGCTTCTTTCTGGATCTGGTTTTTCCTTGTCTCTGTGATTTCCAGTGAGGGCTTATTTTCTATCTTCATAGATTCCATAGCTATTGGAGAAGAAGCTTAAGTGAGGATACTTATTGGGGCGATTTTTAAAGATCGACATTCACCCCCCCTTCTGTCGCCATTTCGGTCCAACACACTCTCAAGCATCTTACCACACTCTTACAAGTGTTCTTACCAATGCAGCAGGTGGTACAACCGGTGGCTGGTTCGTGATACCGTGTCGAGCGTGGGTACGATTGCAAGAGGGAACCTGTTCTGATCAAGAGTAGGTGTAGCTTGGAAGGCACAATATGGTAGCAATGGAGAACAATCAGTTAATTTCAGAATTGCATAGAATTGAATTATAGTTCGTATCTAGCACTTAGCCTATGTTGCTGATCAACCAAGAATGGAAGAAGGCCAAAAACAATGTGTAGGAGTGGTAAATACAAGATAATTCAATCCAATGCAATCTGGAATTGAAGAACACAAGGATTGACCCAAAACTGAAAACTGAAGATTTCTGTCCACTGGACAGTACGTCGGTATTTTGGCCGTAACTTTTTGTCAGATGCCTATTTTTTACTGATTCTTTTTTCCTCTATTTTCTGATGGCTTTTTCTACAGATGTTCTTTTGGGGCCAACTTCCTAAAACCGACACAGAAATTCGTACAAAAATCACAATTACTGACTGTTGCAGATTCAAAACAGATAATTGGGTCAACTTTCACCGCACATATCTCTTAACTTCCTTGCTGAAATGACGTGAAATTGTACAGATAGATGGATAACAAATTTTTGAATCTAATGGCGGTGGTCTCACTCAAACATAATCTCGGAATCAAAAGTTATGACGTTTTTGGTGACGGCTGCAGAGAAAGGAAAAATCAGCCGAATTTGGAAATTAGGGTTTGGGGTGGGGAATTTTTCTTTTGTTTGGATTTTTGATGGAACAAAGATATGACCAGTAACTAGACAATGCTATGACGGACACAAATTCAATTTAGCAAACCAAAACTAACAGATTGAAAGGCACAACGGGTTTGGACAGTGGAATTAACTCTTTTTGTGGGGCAATTTTTTTCCGGACTATAGGAAATAAAAACCAATCTACTAACTAGGGATACAAGAATTACCTCACGGGCAACCGTTGCTCTGATACCAACTGATGTGACGATAGCCCGATCTTCTGAGAGGTACTGATAAGTCGATTGTGGAGATCTCGACGTTGATGATCCAAAGGGTCCGACCAAAACAGATCGAACCCCTCGCAATCACTACACCACTGCTCCGTTGGTTATCAACCGTGCCAAACACGGTTGACCTCGCCAAGAAGGCTATCTCCTGCAAGCGAATCGAGAACACAAGCAAGAGAGTTTAAGATGCAATCTGAAATTGCGAATAATATTTAAGTTTACAAGTTGGGGTTCCTCAACTGAACATGCGGTGAAACTGCTAAGCAGAATAATCTCTTAAGAAAAACCCAAGGAAAACTAAAGGGGTGTGACCTCCTTAAATAGGGGAGGGGGAAGCCACACTTATCTAATGAAAAGGGATGAGGTACTATTCATGGTTACTGTTCATGCGGCCCAAATAGCCCAAGTTACAAGGCCCTTGGCCCACTTTGACTCGGACTGGAAAAGTAATGTGACTTGTTTTGCAGTTTCTGATCTACTCGAGTGGAATTTGGAGGTGAGGTCAGATCCATCTGAAAGTAGAATCCAAGAGCTTTCCAACGAGTACTCACGGGCCCCAAGAAGCCTTCTGGATCAAAAGTTATGGCCATTTGAAGTTGGCTTGTCATGCTGAATCCGAATTGATCTGGAGGCCGAATTGGATTCCAAAACCTGTCCAACTTGAACCCTTGCTTCAATTGGTTCCAAAGTGATGCGGTGCTACAAATATATATATTTTCATCATTAGGTAGCATCATATTCTCATTTAAAATGTGTTGAAGTTGAAGAAACGAATTCACCTTTAGTTCAATCTTGATATTGGCCGCTATGGTCGTACGTGTTGGTGACGTGGTCACATCAGCAGGGATCAGATGTTTGAGGATTTCCCTTTTGGCCACCTCATTGATAATTGATTGCAGGAGATCTCCTTGTCTGACTCCTCTCTTACACTGGAAGGAGTTTCCTGGCACTCCATTTATTAGAACAAAAGACTGCGTAGAGGAAAGGATACAAGCAATCCAGGGGATCCACTTTTCAGGAAAACCTTTAGCTCGTAAAATTGATAGGATCGCTTCATGCTCTATGGTGTCAAAGGCTTTTTCAAAGTCCAATTTGAGAACTAGGATATCTTTTTTGTTGTGCTTGCATTGGTAAATGCAATCAACCGCCTAGGCTAGGCAGTCCTGGATTGTTCTCGTTTTAATGAATCCATACTGATTGTTGTGAACTAAATTAACAATATCCTTTTGATGCCTGTTAGCCAGTAGCTTTGTGAGAAGCTTTAGTACTAAGTTGAGTAAAGAAATAGATCTAAAGTCATGCAAAGTTTCCAGATTCTGTTTTCTTTGGGACCAACGTAATGAAAGAAGTATTGATGCTTTGGATGTTTATCACCTCATTGAAGAAATCATGGTATAGGGAATAGATATCCTACCGAATTATGCTCCAACACTTACATATGAATAATCCATTGAAACCATCTGGCCTAGGGGCTTTATCTGTTGGAAACATGTTGACTGTATTATCGATCTCTTGTTGAGAGCAGTCCTCAACTAAGTGAAGTAGATTGCGAGGAGCTAAAATTATATCATTTAGGTCAAATTGCATTGTGGGTTGGGCTAAGGTACCTGTTGTAGGGGTGGCCCCCACCTAAGCCCAGTAGGCCTGTTAGAAGGATGTAAGGTCCGAAATGGGACATATGTAATGACATGAGTGCCCCTGTACATGCACTCACCATTTGGATATATATATATATATATATATATATATATATATATATATATATATATATATATATATATATATATATATATATATATATATATATGGCATAGGCCACGGGGAGGAACCCTACTCCCTCTCTGTTTGGTCTGTAGCCACAACAGTTGGCGTCGTCCGTGGGGAGGACAAGAACAAGCCTCCAGATCTGAAGGAGGATGGCACCAAGGAAAGCTTCAACATCGGTGGCGAAGAAAAAGAAGGTGGAGGCGGTGAAATCTCGCGTCAATACCAAGGCTTCGGCTTTAGTAGTTGCAGGTCCAGGTGGCGGCGCAGATGTGATGACCGTGAGCACCGGCGTTCGTGAAGCGACGCCCGACCCTGCCACCACTACCCCAACCGCCAACCCTAGCAGTGACAACACAGGCGCGTCCACTTCCCTACTCGGCACGGGAGCGGGGGGCGGTCCCGGCGACGATGCGGGCTTCGTCACCAGCTCCAGGCTCCTCTGCGCCAGCGCTGCGGGTAGATTGGGCGCACAGGCCGTGGTCGCCGCCGTCCCGGTTGCGCCGCCAGCGTGCCGACGGCCCCAACCACGCCCACGGTGGAGGCCGCCCTGCTGGCGGCCCTCAGCGCATGCCAACGGGAGCTGTCAGACCTCCGCGGGGCCGTGCGAGACATACAAGAGGTCGGAGCCAACGCGCAACACCAGTGGCCGCGTCTCAGCCCACCTCGGAGAGGGCGAATAGCCGCGACGCTATTGCGTCCAGTCGCATTCCACTACGGCACATAGACCCGGAGTTCCCGCTCTCCGTAGACCTGCAACAAGCGATGTGGCCCAAGGACTTCAAGTTCTCGAGCGTCATTGAATCGTACAAGGGTGACTCCGACCCGCGAGAGTTCGTGCGCGTGTATGAGACCACCATCGAAGCCGTTGGCGGAGACGACACCACGAAGGCAAAGGGACTCCCCCTCGCGTTACAAGGAGTGACGTTGTCCTGGTTCTTCACCATCGAACCACAATCCATCCACGCAAGGGAACAGATCCGTGATCGGCTCTACAACAACTTCCAGGGAAGCTACGTCGAGCGTGTCGCTGCGGACCAGCTCTTCGCAGTCAAACAAAAACCCGAGGAGGGGCTACGGACTTACTTTAAACGCTTCGCCAAGATACGCTGCCAAGTCAGGGACGTTAGCGAGGCAACCGTTATCAACGCAGTAATACAAGGTCTCCGCCTGGGACCACTCGCTGAATATAGCGCGCGGAAGCCACTCAAGTCGGAGGCAGAGCTCTTCGACAAAATGGAAGCGTACGCCTGAGCCGAAAAGGACGCGCGGAGGCGCAGCGGCAACGGCTCCGACGCCGGGCAAGCGGAGGACTTGTCGCAAAGAAGCAGCACAAGAGACAACCCGAAAACAGAACACAAGCAAGCGTCCGTAGGCGACACTCGTGAGCCCGTCGACGACGGGGTGCACCAAACCTCACCAGGCGACAGGTGTAAGCCCCGGCGTAACCGGCGGAGACCCCAAAAGGCCCGCCACGTCCTCGCTGCGCAAGGTGTTCCCCAGGAGGCCGCGTCAATCTCGCGCGTTGGAGGGGGACGCGAAGGAGGCCACGATGAGAAGCTGCGTGCGGAGCAGGAAATCCTAGAATACGACAGATGGTGCGAGGTACACGGCTACGGGGGCCATTTCACGCGGACATGCACCAAAGTTGCGGCATTACGACAGGCGGTGGCCCATGTACGGGCCTCGGAGACACTGACCCCCGCAACAGCCCACGTACAGCATATGCAAGGCAGTCCCTCGCGTGCTGGGTCCCCCGGAGAGACCCAGTGCCGTGGCATTAATGTCATCGCTGGAGGCTCTTCGTCGAGCACTTCCCCAGCACAACTACCTTGGCGGGCGTCCCATTGCAGCATCACCTTCGCGTCAGCCGATGCCCAGGGCGTAAAATTCCCCCATCAAGATCCCTTGGTCATCCAGGCCGACATTGCAGGTTGCGACGTCAGGTGCATCCTCATTGACGGAGGGAGCTCCGCAAACATTTTGTTTGCGGAGGCCCTTGATCGTATTGGAATACCTCAGAGCCTACTAAAAGCTTCGGAAGCCCCCCTACAGGGCCTCGGAGGGCAGCCTCTGAAGGCTCTGGGTCAGATTCGCCTCCAAGTCTCCTTGTGTCAGGCCGACAACATCAGGACTGAAGATGTCGTCTTCGACGTCGTGGACGTCTCGTATCCGTACAATGCCATACTGGGCCGGCCTGCCATCAACTCCTTCGAGGCGGTCCCACACTACGCATTCCTATGCATGAAGCTC